>SJYV01036535.1:103146-150172 GCA_006410875.1 Neotragus pygmaeus
TGAATGGTCTAGTGGTTTTCTCCACTTTCTCCAATTTCAGTCTGAATTTGGCAATAAGGAGTTCATGATCTGAGCCACAGTCAGCTCCTGGTCTTGTTTTTGCTGACTGTATAGAGCTTCTCCATCTTTGGTAGCAAAGAATATAATCAATCTGATTTTGGTGTTGACCATCTGGTGATGTCCATGTGTAGAGTCTTCTCTTGTGTTGTTGGAAGAGGGTGTTTGCTATGACCAGTGCATTCTCTTGGAAGAACTCTATTAGCCTTTGCCCTGCTTCATTCTGTACTCCCAGGCCAAATTTGCCTGTTACTCCAGGTGTTTCTTGACTTCCTACTTTTGAATTCCAGTCCCCTATAATGAAAAGGACATCTTCTTTGGGTGTTAGTTCTAGAAGGTCTTGTAGGTCTTCACAGAACTGTTCAACTTCAGGTTCTTCAGCATTACTGGTTGGGGCTTAGACTTGGATTACTGTGATATTGAATGGTTTGCTTTGGAAACGAACAGAGATCATTCTATCGTTTTTGAGACTGCATCCAAGTACTGCATTTCAGACTCTTTTGTTAACTATTATGCCTACTCCATTTCTTTTAAGGAATTCCTGCCCGCAGTAGTAGATATAATGGTCATCTGAGTTAAATTCACCCATTCCAGTTCCTCTTAGTTCGCTGATTCCTAGAATATTGATGTTCACCCTTGCCATCTCTTGTTTGACCACTTCCAGTTTGCCTTGATTCATGGACCTAACATTCCAGGTTCCTATGCAGTATTGTTCTTTACAGCATCAAAACTTGCTTCTATCACCAGTCCCATCCACAACTGGGTATTGTTTTTGCTTTGGCTCCATCCCTTCATTCTTTCTGGAGTTATTTCTCCAGTGATACCCAATAGCATATTGGGCACCTGCTGACCTGGGGAGTTCATCTTTCAGTATCCTATCTTTTTGCCTTTTCATACTGTTCATGGGTTCTCAAGGCAAGAATACTGAAGTGGTTTGCCATTCCCTTCTCCAGTGGACCACATTGTGTCAGACCTCTCCACCATGACCCGTCCATCTTGGGTGGCCCCATGTGGCATGGCTTAGTTTCATTGAGTTAGACAAGGCTGTAGTCCATGTGATCAGATTGGCCTGTTGTCTGCGATTGTGGCTTCAGTCTGTCTTCCCTCTGATGCCCTCTCTCAGTGCCTACTGTCTTACTTGGGTTTCTCTTACCCTGGATGTGGAGTATCTCTTCATGGCTGTTCCAGCAAAGCACAGCCACTGCTCCTTACCTCGGGCCTGGGGTAGCTCCTCTTGGCCGCCACCCCTGGCCTCGCAGGTACAAAGTTCTTATAAAACTTAAGTTGTGCATGTGTGCATGCTCAGTCACTTCAGTCATGTCCGACTCTTTGCAACCCTATGGACTGTAGCCCACCAGGCTCCTCTGTCCATGAGATTCTCCAGGCAAGTATACTGCAGTGGGTTGCCATGCCCTCCTCCAGCACACAGACTGATAAATCCAGGTCTCAAGAATCAAGGTAGTTTTCCAGTGCTAGTGGAATGAAGAGGCCACTGCATTCCACTAAGTCTCTTAGTGGAGAGACTTAGTAAGTCTCTTTCCAAAATCTGGGACAAAATAGTCAAAATAAAGATAACTATTTGGGGGCTCTGGAAATCAACCAAAGGCAAAACAACAAATTGAGAAGGCTTTGTTCACCAAAAACTAAACTGTGGGTAAGAAAATTGGAAGTCTGGAAAGTTCTGCCTGGGACCGGTCCCATTTCCACACCCAGCTGTGGTTCTTCTTGGGCAAGGCTGACCATAAAAAACAACCTTCACCACAGGAGAGGGATGATTTGACTTGGAGAAGAAGGTGAGGAGTCCATGTCCAGCATTTGGCAGTAAAATGTTTGCTCAGTGTGAAAACAAATGGGTGAAACCTGCAGCTCTCCTGGATGGATGTTGCCACCCCAGGTGGGGCAAGCAGGAGAGCAGCACATCTGCCAGAAACTCAATAGGAAGCCCCCGGAAGTTAGAGATCCATGGTAGGGCTGGAAGAGCAACCTTGGCTGTATCCTTGGATGCTGCATACTTTCAGGGAAGACCAGGATGGCCTCAGAAAGTAAAAAGCAAGCAAGACCTGGAAACTGCCTGGACTGGGATTACATACCTCCTCCCCAGAATCTGCACACAGAGGTGGGAGACACACTTCAGACAGAGGTTGAGTTCTGGCTCACGGTGTGTGTATATACCTCTGACTGACCAGTGGCTGACCACTAACCTATGCAGACCTGGAGAAAATCCTCAGGAAGCCAGGCTAAAAATAAAAAGAATTTTTTAAAAATTGAGTAGAGTTAGCAGTAGTAGGTACCACTGGGGAGACAAATTCCCTAGATTAAGTCCAAATAAGTTACTAAAAAGAATCTACCAACAACAACCCTCAAGAGTGAAAAATCAGAATCCACAGTTTGTACAACATAGTATCTAAAATGTCCAGTTTTCAACAAAAAATACAACATGGAAGGAAACAGACTCACAATCAGAAAAGAAAAAAGAAGACAATAGAAAGCAACTCCGAGCAGGCACAGATATTGGATTTGGTAGGTGAACATTTCAAAGCAACTATTATAAATGTGTTTAAAAAATTCAAAGAAGCCATGTTTAAAAAATTAAAGGAACGCATATTGACAACGACTTAACAAATGGGGGATCTCAATGAGGAAGTAGAAACTGTGAAAAAAGAGCCTACTAGAAATTGTAGAATTAGAAAATATAGTAACAGAAATTTTAAAACTCACCATATGGGCTCAAGAGCAGATTTGAGACGATGGAAGAAAGAATCAGTGAACTTGAAGACAAGTCAGTAGAAATTATCCAATCTGAAGAACAAAGAGAAAAATTATTGAAGGAGAATGAGCAGAGCTTCAGAGGCCTGTGGGGCGAGATGAACTGTACCAGCGAACGTATAACGGGAGGCCCAGAGGAGGGGAGGCAAAGAAAGGGGCAGAAAAAGTTCCAGGAGGATCAAGAGTGTTCCAATTCTGAAGTCCTCTTCACCACTCTGCTTTGGGTGTGGAAGGTCCGAGGACACTGGGGAGTGATGAGAGGCCCCGTCAGCCTCAACTCTGAGCTGCCTCTCGGGGAGGGGCGGTTGTACCAGCGGTGTACCGGGAACCTGCTCTCGGGTACATCCGCCCCCTGGCTGTCAGCCGAAGTCCCTCAGCGGTTCCATAGCCACAGTCTCGCAAGGCAGAAGAGGCTCAGAGAGATGAGCCAACTGCCCAGCCCACAAAGCTGGGACTAGAACTCAGGCCCCTCTCTGCTCCCGCTGCCGCTGCACCAGGGCACGCTCACGCCCTCGTGGCCTGGGGCTCAGTCACGCGGGAAGCACAGGCGTGACTGCAGCTAGAGGGCAGCACTGAGTGGGGGGGGGGCTGGCGTTCGGGCAGGGGCAGAGACGGGGTGAGCACAGAGGTGTCTCAAGCTTTCAGGACCCGCTCCTCTTTCCACTGCCAGGTGGGCNTGGCATGCTGCGATTCATGGGGTCGCAAAGAGTCAGACACGACTGAGCGACTGAACTGAACTGAACTGAGCTATTATGTTTATTACTCTAAGATGACCATTAGAAGACATATAAGATTGTCCTTTCCTTTTTATAAACCTTCAGTCACTGGATGGAATGAAACATAGTCCTTGGACACTGCTGGGCAGGCTGCCATTTTCAAAAAGGGTCTAAATCATCATGAAATGGGAAAATATAAGGAAAGAAAAACCCCTAAATAAGTAAAAGGTAAAATACACCAAGGATTATCCTCCTGGATCTATGCCCATTATGAGCTGAACTTTGTTAGAATCTGATTTCTTATGGCTCCTTCTGAAAGAGGATTTATAGTTACTTGGGCTGATGGAGATCTGGCCTAGTAAGAGGCCAGTGATACCCCATTCCTTCTCTGCATTTCCACATAAACAGAAAGACACATCTTTGTTACATGTCACTTAGAGCACTGCTCACTCCCTCTATAGTATCAGTTGCTGAAATGCCAAGAGAAATAGCATTATCATCATCGTTATAGTAATAGTAGTAACAGCAACTTACATTTATTTGGTGCTTCCTATTTTCAGGTACCGTTTTAAGCACATTGATCTTCATAAAAAAAACTTTGAAGTTAGGCACTATTATTANTGGGGTGGGGAGGGCGGAGCTGGGCCGGATTCCCAAGACCTACAGGCCCCCTTGATTCACAGCCTGGAGGGCCAGGCCAAGCAGGCTGCGTCCTGAACTTGGCCAGAAATCAAGCTGGGCGGGCCAGGGTCAGCATCACTCCTTGAGTTCCTCCCTCTCAGCTCCACTCATGTTCCCATTCATCCTCCCAACCCTCCTGAAAAGAGGAGGCCAGGTGAGCAGACAGTTTGAAGCCATGCATCTGATGAGCCAGGACTTGTGCCCTCTGCACTGACCCCAAAGCCCCGCTCTCCTCTCTACGTCTCTCTTGGGATCTTGCCCCAAAGAGTCGCCCCCAAGTCCTCTCCTGAGGGGCTGGGACCAGCAGGGCACATGCTCCCTGTGCAAAGCTCAGCTCTGAGAAGAGGGGAAATCTCTCCATCACAAAACCAGCTCCCAAGTCAGCCTGGAGACCCTCGCTCATCCTGCATCCCTCACCTGGGGCCAAAACCCAAGGAAGGAGGTCTAACTGCCCTTGGAGGCAGAGCCATTCAAAGTCAAATAGTGAACATTCAAGGGCCCCACCCACAGCCTCCTCTGCCTGTCCTCCCCCGCCCCCAGCACCCCAGGGCGCCACTGCTGCGGCTCTTTCCTCTCTNGCCAAAACCCAAGGAAGGAGGTCTAACTACCCTTGGAGGCAGAGCCATTCAAAGTCAAATAGTGACCATTCAAGGGCCCCACCCACAGCCTCCTCTGCCTGTCCTCCCCCGCCCCCAGGGGCCCTGTGAACAAGACCTCAGGGGCACATCCCCAGCACCCCAGGGTGCCACTGCTGTGGCTCTTTCCTCTCTACATCCCCAGCGTGGAGCTCATGGAAGGCACTTGGGGACTGACTGTGGAACCACAATCACTGACCTCCTTTGGTGTCTTCTTTTATGTGAATCAGAAGATCTGATGTTTAGACTTTCTGAGCTTCAATATCCTCATTCTTGAAAGAAATCCTTTTTCCCTGGTGGCTCAGATGGTGAAGAATGTACCTGCAGTGTAGGAGACCCAGGTTCAATCCCTGGGTCAGGAAGATTCCCTGGAGAAGGGAATGGCAACCCACTCCAGTATTCTTGCCTGGGAAATCCCATGGACTGAGGAGCCTGGCACCAAGCTACAGTCCATGGGGTCACAAAGAGGGGGACAAGACTGAGCGACTAACACTTTCACTTTCTTCACTTTCATGCCTACCTCACTGGCATGGTAGTACGAGTGAGGGAAAAGATATAATAAGGAAATAGTATTAATAATATTAATTCCCATTAATAATTAACATCAATAATGCTGACTAATAATAATAAGATCATTATTATTGATAGCAAGGATAAATAGTCATATTACAAATAACAAAGGTGCCAGAAGAAGGAAGGGCAGGGCAGTAGGGGAGAGAAAGGGGTGAAACCTCAGGCCTCACTGAGGACAAAAGGTTGGGAAGGGGACTTACCTGGTCGTCCAGTGGTTAAGAATGCACCTGCCAACGCAGGTGAGATGGGTTTGATCCCTGGTCCAGGCAGATCCAGTGCTCTGCAACAAGAGAGGCCACCGCAATGAGCAGCCCATGTACCACAACGCAGAGTAGCCCTCACTCACCATAACGAGAGAAAGCCTACGAGTAGCGAGGAAGACCGAGCACAGCCAAAAATAAATTAATTAATACTTTTTAAAAAGGTTGGGAAGGACCTGAAGAAGATGAGAGTTGGGGTTTGAGAGGTGGAAGGAGGCACGAGCAAAGGCTGGGTGGGTGCCAGGCACCCAGGTGGGACATACAGGCTGGAGGGGNAGCACAGCCAAAAATAAATTAATTAATACTTTTTAAAAAGGTTGGGAAGGACCTGAAGAAGATGAGAGTTGGGGTTTGAGAGGTGGAAGGAGGCACGAGCAAAGGCTGGGTGGGTGCCAGGCACCCAGGTGGGACATACAGGCTGGAGGGCTGGAGGAAGGTGGAACCAGCAGGAGGCTAAAAATCAAGGGCAGGGGCTTGCCGGGTTTGATGCCCCAGCAGCTGGGGAAACAGCAGCAAGTAGTTCACGGCAGGCCCAGCCTTTTTGTTGGCATGCTCCAAATGAAATAACTGCAACTCCCCTTTTATTTCCTCTCTGACAGCAACTTATTGCAAAGGCAGCCGCTTCTGACATTCTAATATTCGGAGTCACATCCTGTGGGATAAACCCATCGCTGTTGTCTAAGCCAGTGATTTGTACCAGAAGAGGATGAGCCGTGAGGGAGCAGGAGGGGCAAGGAGAGGCTGGCCAGGGGCTGCTGCTGGCAAGGGAGACGAAAAGCCGGACCAGCCCAGGTCCCCCTGCAACAGGCCTCTGGCCTTGGAGGAGGTGGGGCCATCTCACCACCCCTCCCCTACCCACCAGCTCGCTCAAAATGTTTGGGGGTACTCAATACAAGCCAGTCTCTGTCAGGCATGTAGATTCCACAATAAAGAAGCTCACATCCACCCATGCCAGTATGGGCAGCAAGTACACAGCAGGACCCAGAGGTTAGAGACAGGTGCTTTGGAGACACACAAGACTGGCTTCACATCCTTACTCTGCGGCTCACAAGCACACTAACCTCAGGAAACGTTCCAAGCATCAGTCTCCACATCTATCATCAAATTGAGAACAGCAGTTAGGTTCATATGTACCATTTTTCTATGCTGTATATATATATATATACATATAACATATGTATATATTAACAATTAACATATGTATACATTAACATATTAACAATATATCATATTAACATATGATATTTTTCTCTTTCTGACTTATCTCACCCTGTTTGACAGATTTTAGGTCCATCTACATCTCTACAAATGACCTGATTTCATTCCTTTTTATGACTCAGTAATATTCCACTGTAGACATTCCACCTAGACAACATATTAAAAAGCAGAGACATTACTTTCCCAACAAAGGTCCATCCAATCAAAGCTATGGTAGTAGTCATTTATGGATCTAAGAGTTGTACCATAAAGAAAGCTGAGAGCCAAAGAATTGATACTTTTCAACTGTGGTGTTGCAGAAGACTCTTGAGAGTCCCTTGGACTGTAAGGAGATCAAACCAGTCAATCTTAAAGCAAATCAATCCTGAATATTCATTGGAAGGACTGGTGCTGAAGCTGAAGCTCCAATACTTTGGCCACTTGATGCAAAGAACTCATTCATTGGAAAGGACCCTGATGCTGGGAAAAATTGAAGGCAGGAGAAGAAGGGGACCACAGGGGATGAGATGGTCGCATGACATCGCCGACGCAATGGACAAGAGTTTGAGCAAGCTCCAGGAGTTGGTGATGGACAGGGAAGCCTGGCGTGCTGCAGTCCATGGGGTTAGGTTCATCTGTACCATTTTTCTATGCCGCACACACACACACACACACACACACACACANACTCTTGAGAGTCCCTTGGACTGTAAGGAGATCAAACCAGTCAATCTTAAAGCAAATCAATCCTGAATATTCATTGGAAGGACTGGTGCTGAAGCTGAAGCTCCAATACTTTGGCCACTTGATGCAAAGAACTCATTCATTGGAAAGGACCCTGATGCTGGGAAAAATTGAAGGCAGGAGAAGAAGGGGACGACAGGGGATGAGATGGTCGCATGGCATCGCCGACGCAATGGACAAGAGTTTGAGCAAGCTCCAGGAGTTGGTGATGGACAGGGAAGCCTGGCGTGCTGCAGTCCATGGGGTTAGGTTCATCTGTACCATTTTTCTATGCTGCACACACACACACACACACACACACACACATATATATACACACACACACTAACATATGTATATATATGATGGAGCGATTCGCTCCATCATGTCCGACTCTTTGCAGCGTAGCAAAAAACATAGCTTTGACTAGACGGACCTTTGTTGGCAAAGTAATGTCTCTGCTTTTTAATATGCTGTCTAGGTTGGTCATAGCTTTTCTCCCAAGGAACAACCGTCTCTTAATTTCATGGCTGCAGTCACCATCTACAGTGATTTTGGAGCCCCCCAAAACAAAGTCTGTCACTGTTTGCATTGTTTCCCCTTCTATTTGCCTTGAAGTGGTGGGACTGAACTGAATACTCCACTGTATGTATGTATCATATTTTCTTTATCCATTCCTCTGCATCTGCAGGGCAGGAATAGAGGTGCAGACATAGAGAAGAGAAGTGTGGGCGCCATCGGGGAAGGGGAGGGCGGGATGAACTGGGAGAGTGGCCCTGCCATAGTCACACTACCATGTGTGTGAAACAGACAGCTAGCAAGAAGCTGCTGCAGAACCCAGGGAGCTCAGCTCGGTGCTCTGTGATGACCTGGAGGGGTGGGGTGCTNACCTGGGTGTGAATCCTAGCGCCCTCTTTCCTACCCTCAATTAAAAGGTGTATGGTCTTAAGCATTTATTTAATTGGCCTATTCTTATTCATTTATTCAAAACTATAAATCGGGTACCTATTTTGTGGTTACCTGTAGCACAGATGGTAAAGCATTTGCCTGCAATGCAGGAGACCTGGGTTTGATTCCTGAGTCAGGAAGATCCTCTGAAGAAGGGAATGACAACCCACTCCAGTATTTTTGCCTTGAGAATCCCATGGATAGAGGAGCCTGACCGGGCTATAATCCATGGGGTTGCAAAGAGTTGGACATGACTGACTAATACCACTATTACTATTTTGTGCTACAGATAATATTTCTCTGGGATGAACACAAGGATCACATCCATGCCTTCCTGGATTTATGATCTAGTGGAAGAAAAAAAATTACAACTAATCATACCTAGAGCATAGAGAAGCTTATTAAGATTCAATGACAATGCATGCTCAATGCATACTGCCTGGTACTTGTAGTGCCTTTGGAGCAATGGTTGAATCAACACTCAGTTCATGCAGTCCTGAGAAATGCTTGAAATTTCTTCTTTAGCTTTTCTGTTGCTTTCTTTAGCTTTTTCTGTTGTGTGATCTGAAAGGTTTTGCCCCTCCACTACTTCCTTAGTCCTCACATGGGTGACTCCCATGAGTTAGTTAATTCTCTTCATTTTCACCCATGAGTCAGATGGACCCAGGGGTTGAAACTAAGATGTATGTTAGATTCTGCAGATCAGAGCTGTCAAGTGTCACTCAAGAGCCCTGAGCAAAGGTAAATTATTGTGGCCAATGACAGCAGAAAACACTCCATGCAGGGTCTAGAGCTGGAAGGGCAGTGGGCCACAGGGTTATGGTTAAATTGCATGGAGGGTTGGGAAGCAGATGAACAGGATGAGCAGGAGTAAGGATGATGTTCACTACCCACTGGCTCGGTGATCTTAGGCAGATCACTGTTCTGTGAGCTACATTCTCTTCACCTTCTTGGAGCACGTAGAGAGCGTGGGTCCTCACCTTTATTGCAGCACTTGTCATTTTATCTGGCAGTCATTTTTTCCAGTTGGATGAGCTGTGTCTATGTCCATGGTCTCTACCCTAGTCCAGCCATGGGCACCTCTGACTTGAATCACATCAAAACCTTCCTACACCAAGAAAAATGTTTCCCCGCTTTGCCCTCTGACCTATATGTAGACAGAGAAATGTCAAATGGTAAATGTAATCTCCTCATTCTAATTTACAAGGCTTTAATGGCTTCCCACTCTTCTTGAGATAAGTAACAAATCCTTAGCATGACTTCTGAGTCTTCTCCAGGTTTACCTCATTCTTCTTTCTTCGTACTCCCTGAACTCCAGCCATACTGGCCTCCTCTCATTTCCTCCTGATTCTGGAGCCTTGACCCAGTCTTTTCTCTCTACCTGGAACACTTTTCCTGACCCTCAAGCTACTGGTTAGTTGACTGTCATTTATTCTTCATATCTTGGCCCAGGAGTTACTTCCTAAAGAAAGACTTTTCCTGAACCTTAAACTAGATGAGGGGCCTCTTCATAGCTTTACTATAGTTTGTCATTTTAATAGGGCAGTATTCTAGAACTTTTTATTTTGTAGTGGGGTGTAGCCAGTTAACAAACAATGTTGTGATGGTTTCAGGTGTACAGCGAAGGGACTCAGTCATACATATACATATTTCCTTTCTCCCCCAAACTCCCTTCCCATCCAGGCTGCCACATAATATTGAGCAGAGAGGTGTACTTTTTTTTAATGACTTTATTTTTTTTAATTTAAATTTATTTATTTTAATTGGAGGCTAATTACAACATTGTATTGGCTTTTGGCTGTGCTGGGTCTCCACCGCTCTGGGCTTTCTCTAGTTGTCGAAGGCAGGGACTATTCTCTAGTTGCGGTGCATGGGTTTCTCATTGTGGTGGCTTCTCTTCTTGCAGAGCATGTGCTGTAGGTGCATAGGCTTCAGTAGTCGTGGTCTGTGGGCTCTAGAGCATGGCCTCAGTAGTTATGGTGCATGGGTTTAGTTGCTTGTGGGATCTTCCTGGACCAGGGATGGAAGTGTTCTTGGATTGGCAGGCAGATTCTTAACCACTGGACCACCAGGGAAGTCCTAGTGCTGTGTTTTCTTTGTATTAATATTTTATATTTTTTGTTTTAACATTTTTAAATGTCTCTCCCATCTGACTGTTAGTCCCGTGAGCAAAGAGCATGCATTTTATTACTTGATGCTTATCATCTACCATATTGCTTGTTACATACTAAACGTCAAATGAATGTTTATAGAACAAATAAATGAAGGAAGGAAGAAATGAACTATCCCCACCCTTGGAGTCTGAAGGCCAAACCTTCTTTATTATGGTCCAATCCCATAGTAAATTGCCTGGAATTAACAGAAAGTTTCTAAAAGTGTGTGTTGATAGAAGGTACTTGAGGAGCTGTTGTACAGGATGATCTGAGAGTCTCACTAGACAGTAGGTCCCTGTGACACTGAACGTCCACGCTCCCACTTCTCACAATGACAGGGAGAGCCAAGGCTCTCACAGTTATATCAAACCCAAGACTTTGGACAAAGTCTTTCTGTTTCCAAGACTTTAAGATGCTTGATGGTCTATGACCCTGGTCATACTTTGTCTTTCTTGTTAATCAAGGACATATGTCTGCTGATTTTAGCAGAGCCTTAAGGGTTCCCTGAGCTACTGAGATGAGGAAAAGTCNCCAAGACTTTAAGATGCTTGATGGTCTATGACCCTGGTCATACTTTGTCTTTCTTGTTAATCAAGGACATATGTCTGCTGATTTTAGCAGAGCCTTAAGGGTTCCCTGAGCTACTGAGATGAGGAAAAGTCAGTGTTTGGATGGTCTAAGGAAAATGGGGACAGAGGGATTGTGAAATGTTAATTGAAGTAAAGTGTGTGCAAAGAGAGGAAGGGTCACACACGTGAGAGGAGCAGTAAACAGAGAAGTTTTGGTCCAGGGTATTTAATAGGCTGTGTGCTCACAGGTCTTTCTCTTAAGGATGCCCAGAGAGACCCCTTCCAGAAAGTGTGTCCCTCTAGAAGAAACCCCATGAGTAGTGATGCTAAGTCAGCCTATTAGTTTTCTGGCTTAAGACCTGTTGTCTTTTAAAGCACCAGGCTGGAAGAGAGAGTATTCTTTATATATAAAACTGTCCTATGGAAGACAGGATTCAAAGTTCTGAGGACTGGAGTGGGTTGCCATTCCCTTCTCTGGGGGATCTTCCTGACCCAGGGATCAAACCTGGGTCTCCTGAATTGCAAGTGGATTCTTTAATGTCTGAGCTACCAGGGAAGCCCCCAGATCAAGGCAGCCTTATGTTTTTCACTTGGTAATCGCTGATGTCAATCCCTGCTCTGAGTCTCTACATAATTAATAGCTAGTGCTTGCATGGTTGCTTAAAGATTTTAAAGAAACTCTCACATGTATTTTCCTCATCAAATCCCCACAACACTACAATGCTGATATTACTGTTTTGTATTTTATGCAACAAGAAGCTAGGATATAGGACTCAGCCAAAGTCAGGTGGCTGCTAAGTAGAAGAGCTGGGAAGTGGAAATAGTACTCAGGTATGCCGCACTAAGACCCAGGGTTTTGTTCATTTTATTCTGAGATTTCTGTGGTGACACAGTGGTTAAAATTCCATGCTTCCACTGCGGGGAGCATGGGTTCGATCCCTGGATGGGGAACTTAAGATCCCACATGCCATGTGACATGGCCAAAAAATATGTGGCTTTTACTACAATGCCCTGTAGCACCTCCTTACTTTGCTGCTTTGAATGAATCATGTGGGCTCAGAAGCATAACAGTCTTTAGAGATCTCAAATTGTGCTCTTAGATTAGAGGAGAAGAGAGAAATGCTCATATGTGAGTGGCGATCTGAGGAATCAGAGGTGTTCTCTTCCCTTCTGGTCAGCCGCCTGTTCTCCAGAGTCCCGGCCGCGGTCTGCTCCCAGGCCTCTAGCATGTGTATCAAGGCCACTCTGGGTGTCTCCTGACCCAGCTCTCTGCCTCAGGTTTTCTCTCCTCATCTCCCACAACCAGCTGTGCCTACTCCAGCCGGACTGACTCTCCTTAAAATACAAATTTGAATCACATGATTTTCCTCCTTAAAATCTTTGGGGATTTTCCATTACCTCCAGGATAAAGTGCAGAATCCTCAGCAGGGCAAATACATCATTCATAGCTTGCCCATTCTTTGTGATATCCCTTCATCCACCAAACTAACATTTACCAAGAGCCTACGAGTGGTATGCCATAAATACCGGGGGAAGCACATGACTAGGTCTGCTGCACAGGGACAGCCCAGTCTGGAGAGGGGTTTTGGACGTCCTGGAGTTTATATTCTGGCCACCACGGGAGGTTCCTCCTTTCCAAAACTCTGTGCGTGTTTCTTTCATCCTCACCCTCTAGGATGTCTACTGCACCTCCCCTCCATATACCCATCTACCCCAACCACCCACCACCAATTTTCTACCTAATGAATCCATCCTAGAAGACAATTTGTGTTGTTACATTCTTTACTCTGACAAGCCTCTTACACCTCCCAAGAGGTTAGTTCATTCCACTTTCTTTGCCTTCATTAGAGCATCACCTTGGCAGTGCATTAAAATTATTCATGTAAAATCTATGTTTCCATACCCCTGTAAACACCTTGCTGGAAAGGACCCTGTTGTGTCTACTCTGAGTGCTAGCACAGCACAAGCTTGCAGGCACAGTACTGATTTCTCTTCAGCCTTCCCTGCATGTCTGACACATGCAGGTTTAGGTTCCAGAACAACCCTTGGCCACCTGTCCTGCCCCATTCATTAGAGGCAGTCATTTCATGAAGGGTAGTTTTGCTCTGTGTCATGTCCACTGGCACCAAGTCCACTGCATAGCTCACAATGAGATCTCAAGGAACAGCTGGTGCTTTGGAATGACAGGGTTTGTTGTTAACACATAATTGACCAGGGGTTTTTACAGAAACAAACACCTGTGGCTTCAATATGTCTCCAGTCAATAATGTGTTAAAATTGATGGGAAAACATAACTAGGACATTTTTGTAATATATATATACACACATATGCATTTATATACACACATATATGCATCAGTTCAGTCACTCAGTCATGTCCGACTCTTTGCGACCCCATGAATCGCAGCACGCCAGGCGCCCATCACCATCACCCGGAGTTCACTCAGACTCATGTCTATTGAGTCAGTGATGCCATCCAGCCATCTCATCCTCTGTCATCCCTGTCTCCTCCTGCCCCCAATCCCTCCTAGAATCAGAGTCTTTTCCAAAGAGTCAACTCTTCGCATGAGGTGGCCATAGTACTGGAGTTTCAGCTTTAGCATCATTCCTTCCAAAGAAANCTCTGATGCTGGGAAAGATTGAGGGCAGGAGGAGAAGGGGACGACAGAGGATGAGATGGTTGGATGGCATCACTGACTCAATGGATATGAGTTTGAGTGAACTCAGGGAATTGACAACGGACAGGGAGGCCTGGTGTGCTGCAGTCCATGTGGTCGCAAACAGTCGGACGCAACTGAGCAACTGAACTGAACTAAACTGGGTATAATTGTCTAGTAACAGTACCTCTGTTAAGATCAAAACATAATGTTGTATTATGTTCATGATATTTTTAAAACTTTCTTCCTGGTGTTTAATTTTTGAAGGCAGAAAACTGGGCTGGACATTTGTAGCCAGTAGGTCTCCTAGCAACAACTGTAAATTATCAAAGAAGCTTGAGCTAGAATCTAGGTACTGAAATACACACGCATGCTTTATTGGAAAAACTCATAAATATCCTAGAAGATAATCTTCTTTGACTCTCAGCTATGAATCTTGGCCTTTTCATCTATACTGTACATTGATTTTTCTTTTTTGGTTAAAGCAACTTGGCTTCCTGAGATAATGTTATGTCTCTGTAGCAATAAGGTAAAAACATTTAGCTTATTTTTTCAAATTCAGCAACCATTTGGAGATTCAAGTCCTCTGACTCCAGTTCATCATTTCACTTTATTGCTCCAAAAATATGGCTCATAGACATGAACAAAAGTTTTAGGGAAGTTTATTTGAATGACGTAAAGAATGACTAGATAATTTCTAGCTGTCAGCTAAAACCTCCCTTTCAAGATGGCAGAATACACAATAGTACATGAAAACTGTGTTCACCCAATGAGTAGTTCAAGTAACTGAAAAAATTAAATGTCAATTTTAGCCTCAAATGCAAAAAATCTGAAGGAATGAGTACAATCTTAACCCTAATCTCTGCTCTCCCTTTTACTAATATGGTGGGTTTCCAATGCTGAAAATCTTTAATATCTTTCATTCTTGGCCTTATCATTCATGAGGTTTTTCCTAAGACTAGTTAGTAGCAGATGCTTCACAAGCTTACACTGATAGTTCCCCGGGAAAGGGAACTTCTTCCTGTTTCATCAGATGTATGATTTCATTGTACATACGGTGAGGGGCATCCAGACCCCAGATGAAATCCACGTGAGCCCATTCAGGAATGTTCTTGTGGTAGATGAGGTTGGTCACCTGGGAGAGCAGTGTTCTCACATCATCCGGATTCGAAAGCCAGTCCTGACCCCCCGTCCAGATTGCTGTGGGGACTGCCATGTCTCTAACTCTGTACCTTACAGGAGTTGGCTGGAGAAAAGAAATTGATTTTAACTGTACAACATTTGGACTTCCAAACTTATAATCTGCTTTTCTAATAAACACAGTAAATGTGCTCTGTGTTGTGATGCAAGGTGCATGGGCTCTGGAGCCATACAAAACTGCATTAAGAGCTTCTACTCTAGCTCCTGCTTAACCTCATTTAACTTCGGTTTCTTCATCTGCAAATCGTGGATGATGCCTGGAACAATTTACCAAGTTAAATGAGAAAACGTCTCAATTGCCTAGCTACCTTTGGCATTGCATGTTCAATTCTTTCCCTTCCTAGCAGTAAATATTTAATATATAAATTGCCTTTAAAAGATAATACTCCTGTTTTTTTTCAAAGATAATCTCACAACATTTCATGAAGTCAGATTGAAGAGATTCTACAGAGAAAGGCAAGAGGAAGGAACCTTCTGAGAAGGACTTGGCTGTTCGCAGGGGTTTTCTGTCCTGTGTCTCCAGAAACATGGAGAAGCCAATGGCACTGAAACTTAGGGAGTTTGAACCTAGAAGTGGTGAGAATGAGATCCCTGCTCTAGTCGCCCATCACCCAGAGAAAGGATATCTAGGATTCCTAGTTCTTGAGATCTTCTCTTATTCGAACAGAACTACCAGATCAGTTTGGCTGGCTAAGAGCCCTTGATGTTAATAAACACAGAGAACTCTCAACAGAAATGTCCACGTCTACTTCTCAGAAAATCCACCCTGGACCCAGGACTCCAATCCTGGGAGTCTTTATTTCTCTTTGTGGCTTTTAAGAATTTGAAGGTACAGCATCTGATACTATGAGTTATAATAAGACACATGTGTATGGTCTTCATTCACGTTTGAGGTCGGATACACTTTTATAGAGTAACTGGATGTGAAAGGTTGGAATAGTCTATGGAACCTATATGTTTTTCTCATCTAACAGGTGAAAAGATTGAACTGAATATCAGGACTGGCTCTAAGGCTATGTGCTTCTATGATATCTTTTTGTGTAATAATATCTTTGGTATGTGTGTTTTTCTTTCCATGACATTTTCGGTCACCTATTTTGTGTGCTTCACTTTCTAAGTCATGACCTTAAATATTGATTAATTAAATCTACCTTGGAACTGGTATGCTTTCTCTAAAGATATATTTTAGGAAACAAGAAGGATCTAAAATTTTTAGCTGATACTCGTGATTGAGAGTTTGCTCTTCAGTGGCACTGCGATGGCCTCTCCAGTTTCCTAGACTTTTATATCTAGACTGTAACAGAAAAGTGGATGCTAAGTATGATGTGAGACTCTGAGAGATTCACCAGTGCATGTATTCTGCTCCCTCCAGCTTTGTGTTTGCGTGGTCAATATCTGTTTACATTCATATACGAGCTAACCAATAAACGTCAGTGAAGATTTTATGCTCAGAAAAGTTTGATGCCCATTACTTTTACTTTAAATTTTAGTCCATAGCATGGACCACACACACATTTTTTTAGGTAATATGTTTTCATGTCTTTGACTTGCAGATTACAGATTCATTAAAAGTGTAACCAGGGAGAATCCTTAAAAGTTCATTCGTCCAATAATTTTCATTTTAAAGAGAAACAGATTGAGGCCTGAAGAATCAAAGCAGTCTAGCCATCATTACACAGCTTTGTAGGATAGAGGTCCAACGAATGCACTTGTTATTAATATTCCTTTANGAATGATGCTAAAGCTGAAACTCCAGTACTTTGGCCACCTCATGTGAAGAGTTGACTCGTTGGGAAAGACTCTGATTGCTGGGAGGGATTGGGGGCAGGAGGAGAAGGGGACGACAGAGGATGAGATGGCTGGATGGCATCACTGACTCAATGGACATGAGTCTAAGTGAATTCCTGGAGTTGGTGATGGACAGGGAGGCCTGGCGTGCTGCAATTCATGGGGTCGCAAAGAGTTGGACACGACTGAGCGACTAAACTGAACTGAACTGACTGATGACCTTTATTCTATTAGTCTGCCATTTTCCTGAGAAATTATAACTTTCATCCTGTCATCCCAACCATGCCAATTTTGTATATAGTAAGTGCTGTGTGGACAACAAGAAGCCTACTCTCCCCAGCCCAACTGACTCTCTGTCCCATAAGATTCAGGGCATAGCTCACCAGGTAACAATAAGCAACCAGGGAAGTAAGGATGAAACAGCCTTGAAATGATCACTTTAGAGGGTGTGGATGACTGGGAGTGAGAGCTTGCCTTATCTCTGTCTCTCATTAGCCATACTAACTTGTACAAGGATCAAGCATCTTGGATCTTCAGCATTATCATCCAAAATTAGTGATAATACTATTGCTATATGTGCTGCATGCTAAGTCACTTCAGTCATGTCTGACTCTTTGCGACTCTGGACCATACCCTGCCAGGCTCCTCTGTCCATGGGACTCTCCAAGCAAGAATACTAGAGTGGGTTGCCATGCCCTCCTCCCGAGGAGTCTTCTCAACCCAGGGATTGAATTTATGTCTCTTACATCTCCTGCATTGGCAGGTGGGTTCTTTACCACTAGCTTCGCCTGGGAAGCCCAATACTATTGATAACTAATGAGCACCTACTATATAGCTCAGGAAACTCAGTGCTCTGTGGTGACCTAACTGGGAATAAAATCCAAAACAGAGGGGCTAAATGTATACATATAGCTACTTCACTTTGCTATACAGAAAAACAAATACTACATTGTAAAGCAACTATACTCCAATAAAAATTAATTTTTGAAAAGCTAGAAAAAAATAAAATGAAAAAAAGTAGTGATAATAACCCTTGTCCTGTAAATGCTGTGAGGATCAAATAAATGAATACAGGGAAAAAGGCTTTGAACAATTTAAATATTAATCCAATATCATTAACCTAGAAATAATAAAGGGACTCTCTCTTCACCAATGGGAGCTACAAGATGGACTAAGAGAGATGATAATTACCCTGAAATCTGATGAAAATCACTTTTCATGGCCACTGGTACAAAATGCAGGGAGACAGATTCTGGTTCTAGCTAAGAAATAATTTCCCAAGGATGAGAAGGTAAGAGGATGAAATGGGATGCTTTGGAGTCTGTGGTTTCCCCATCATCAAGGGCTTTTATCTATTGCTTCTTGATAATGTCAGTTTCCTTGCTTCTCCTGCTTCAGTTCTACTTTTTCAGAGATGACTTCTCCTGTAGACTGAAGTCTTCTCCAGTTACTGAGCTCACCAGAGAAGATCAGGCACAAATCGTTAGACCCCAATTTCCCTATCTAGAAAGGCCTGGGATGAAAGACAAGCCTACCCTGAAGTCTCCATCATGACTACTGAGTACCACCTGTCAGCAAAGTAGTTAAAAACATGTGTGTTAATATCAGACTCATAATTTTAAATCCTTGATGCATCCCTTACTAGCTTCAAGGCACTGAACAACTAAATGAAAGTCTCTGTTTTCTTATGTTTAAAATAGGCATAATGATACTACCTACGTTATAAGATCATTGTGAGATTTAAAAAATAATTCATTTAATGTAGGTATCCCAGTTTCTAGCATGGAGAAACCTTTTGGTAACATTAGCTTTGGCCATTATAATGAGGACAGTGCTGATGGTGGGTTGATGATGCTCCAAAGCTAAATTTTCTTGAATATGGATTTTTTTTAATATTAGACTCAGGAGCCAGTTACATGAAAAGAATTCAGTTCAAGCCTGTTGCCTATATTGCACAATGGGGGAAAAAGGATACTATAAATAAAATATAGCTAATTGGAGGAAGGGGGCTCATTTAGACTGAGTGAGGGAGGGCAGCNATTAGACTCAGGAGCCAGTTACATGAAAAGAATTCAGTTCAAGCCTGTTGCCTATATTGCACAATGGGGAAAAAAGGATACTATAAATAAAATATAGCTAATTGGAGGAAGGGGGCTCATTTAGACTGAGTGAGGGAGGGCAGCTATAAAGCAGTGGCATTTAGCTTAGCTCTAAAGTATGAATAGGGGTTATCCAGGTGTAGAGTGGAGGGAGGAGCTTAAAGGTAGAGAAGAGAGAGAGCACGGGCAGTAATCCAGAGACATGAAAAATGTTTGGTGAGTGGAAGTAACTGGAAAAAAGATGCGCCTGGAGCATGCCAAGTGGCACTCTGCAAGATCCTTCAGAGCCTTGTCTATTAACCTTGTTCAACCTTTCTACTCAAGGAAGTATCTTAACACAAGAACGGCAGGGTCAGTTTTATGTAAGTCACATGCAATTAAATCAGGGGCAGCATTTAAAACAAGCAACATCTAACAGAGCCTAGTAGTACTGCTCTTAGTTCTTTGCTAAATTAATGAAGAAGGAAAGGAAGGCTGGCCAAATCATGGTTGCAATATGCTGCAGTGTCTCACAGAATTATTAACAACTGTCCTACCAGCTGTCATTTATGAGCACTAGCACTCAGCAGAGGCTAGATCACCATCACTAAAATCTACAAGGTCAGATTCTTATCTTGTGCAGTATCACCTTCTCAGAGCCTAGAAATTTTATATGTCACATAAGTAGGTACCCAATAAATTTTTTTGAATTAAATGAATCATATCTAAGGACTACCTGAGCCACCATCAACAGTGCGTGGCTTCTTCAGCTCTTGGACTTAGAAGCTCGTTCTTCTAATACACTGGTTCTCAGATCAGTTCAGTCCAGAATGAAGTGTTCTCAGATCCCAGCATCTCAGACATTTTTGGGGAATCTAGGCCACGTGCTGACACTCTTCTAAATAATTCTGCATTATCACTGGACACTTGACAGCTTTCTTTGTGGACAAGCAGATGGGAGAAGTTTCGTAAGATATTTAGTAAGTATTCTTGGTTTCTCTGTTTTCCCACACATTCCAAACTGAGTGAAATCATACTAGGAAGTTAAATTCAATCGGCATCATAAAACCTATGTGAATATTTTTACAATAATGTGATAAAGGAAGCATTCCAAACTGAAGGATTTGCAGTAAGAAAACAACTATAAGCAAGGTAATATGTGAAATATATCTTCATTCTGCTTTTTAAAATTTTCTGCATTCTGAAAAATTTTATATGTATTCATCTTATTTTGTTTTTGATGTGAAATGGTAGCCCTAGTAGATTACAGTTTATTTAATGTATTTAGGTGTCAAAATAAAAATCAGTTTCAAAAATGTTTTAGTTAACACGTTCTTAATCTTTAGAACCCTAAAATTTGGGATCCATCCAAACCAGAGAACATGTCAGAGAGATAAATGAAGATTTCAGGGATCCATGTGAAGCAGGCTTTCAATATAAAGTCTGACATTTGAACAAGTGGAATTTGNTAACACGTTCTTAATCTTTAGAACCCTAAAATTTGGGATCCATCCAAACCAGAGAACATGTCAGAGAGATAAATGAAGATTTCAGGGATCCATGTGAAGCAGGCTTTCAATATAAAGTCTGACATTTGAACAAGTGGAATTTGTACATATGTCATTATTTTTGAGGAAAATATTTGAAATTTTACCTCCATTATGAGGTAGAATATAATTTTAGTTATTCTATAGCTAGTTAAGTGAGAGGATTCACAGTTCTTTCTGAAGTCAGATTACATCTTAAGAGCCAGTACATGCTACTAATAGCACCAAAAGATTTACTGAATTAATAAATTAGTGAATGAATGATCTTAGTGGAANGTAGAATATAATTTTAGTTATTCTATAGCTAGTTAAGTGAGAGGATTCACAGTTCTTTCTGAAGTCAGATTACATCTTAAGAGCCAGTACATGCTACTAATAGCACCAAAAGATTTACTGAATTAATAAATTAGTGAATGAATGATCTTAGTGGAAGGATTAAGGGCTTTAATACCATATAAATGGGCTTCCCAGGTAGTGCAGTGGTAATAAAGAATCTGCCTGCCCGTGCAGAAGACCCTGGGTCAGGAAGGAAATGGCAACCCACTCCAGTATTTTTGCCTAGAGAATCCCATGGACAGAGGAGGCTGGTGGCCTGCAGTCCATGGGATCGCTAAGAGTCAGATACAACTGAGTGATTGAGCACAGACCATACAAATATGAATTTGAATTTTGGCTTTGTCAATTACCATTGTTAGTATTTTCTTTAAGTGTCTTAGCCAGTTGAGCCTGCTGTAACAGAATATCAGACTGAGCAGCTTATAAAAAAACCAAAAATTATTTTTCATATTGGGGGTGCCTAGAGTCTAAGATCAGAGTTGCAACCTAGTCAAGTTGCAAACTACCATTTTCTCCTTGTATGCTCAACTGGCAGATAAAGAGGGTGAAGAAAGCTCTATGGGATCAGTTTTTTTTAAAGGGCACTAATCCCATTCATGGACTTCCCAGGTGTCTCAGTGGTAAAGAATCCACCTGCCAAGCAGGAGACTCGGGTCCAAACCCTGGGTCGGGAAGATCCCCTTGAGAAGGAAATGGCTACCCACTCCAATATTCTTGACAAAGAAATTCCACAGACAGAGTAGCCTGGTGGGCTACAGTCCGTTGGGTCGCAAAAAGTCAGACACAAGTTAGTGACTAAACAGCAGCAGCAGCAATCTCATTCATAAGGGCTCCAGACTCATGACCTAATTATCTTCTGAGAGTCCCACTTCCTCATACCATCAGACTGGAAGTTATATTCCAGCATATGAATTTTGGAGGGACACAAAGATTCAGCCCATAACACTAAGCATTCAGTCTACCATTCCCTGTAAGGGGCTCAGATATTCTCACTCCTTGCTAACGGGAGCAGAATGAATGTGATGACCTGGCAGAGATTTAAAAGACCATGTGGTTGACTTGTGACCTCTCCCCAGTTCTTTTCAGAGTCCCCGCTTTTAGCCAAATCTGACCATGCAGACACATGAAACAAGCCAAGGCTGATCCACAAAAAATAAATGTGTGTTGTTACAAGCCTCTGAAATAGCTTTGGTTGTTCATTTCTGCCTCACGAACTTGAAAAATCTGTTGCAATATTTGTTTGATCTCGGCCACTAAACCACTTCAAGCCTCTTTCCTCATCTGTAAAATGGGGATAATATATACCTCCTTTATAAAGGAACTATGGGGATTTTACGAGAAAACACTGTGCCAAACATAATACATAGAATAAAAAATTCTGAAGTATCTTCATTTATTTGAAATCTTTTCAAGCTCATTCTCTCACAGAGCTGCTTTATTTATTTTTTCCCATTCAAGCATCTCCATTTATCAAACACCTATTATGAACAACATTCTTTGGTAAGCATTGTGCCGACAAGGTAATGTTTTCTTACTCATGCTTTCTAGCTGAAGAGGGGGAAAAAAAAAAAAAGGAAAAACAATGTGCATGTGGCATAAGTCAGGTACAGAGGTTTCTAGACGAAAGCAAATCCCTGTCTTAAAGGGAACTCTGATTCCCACTAGTGTTTTAATTAATAGATTTAAATATTTTATGAAAGTTCACATAATCAAACCCAATTAATAGGCCCAAGAAACCAATCCAGACATCCAGACTACAAAACAGGATTGTTTTAACCTGTATCAGTGCTGAAATGTAGAGAAAAGTTACTCAGTAACATGGAAGTAGAAAATTGGCAATCAAAGGAAAGCTCATTAAAAATAGTGTTAAAAATACATCCTGGCACCAAAGAGAGGAGTAGTATTTCTTGAAGTGTGGTTCTCTGAACACCTGTGTCAGAATCACCTGGGAGGCTAATTAAAAGGCAGAGTCCTCATCTCTGCCCAGACTTATCTGATTGGAATATCTGATTGAACACATTAAAGAAGCCAATTTGTAAGTCTCTGCATGTTGGCTTCAGGACCTTATATTTTTTTTAATGCCACTATCTTATTACTTCATTTCTGGTATGTTTTTAATATAGTATGTGTAGTATACACTGAGTGGAAAGTACAAATCCTAATAAGTCTGGTGTACAGTTTATTCATTTGACTCAGTTAAACTGATTACACATGGCCCTCACCACCAAAAGCAAGACGTGGAACATTTTCATCACCTGAGAAAGTTTCCCATGTCTTTTCCTAGTTCCCAACCTCTGCCCAGAGATAGCCTCTTTCTAACTTCTGTCACCATGCTGCTGCTAAGTCACTTCGGTCATGTCCGACTCTGAGCGACCCTCTAGACGGCAGCCCACCAGGCTTCCCATTCCTGGGATTCTCCAGGCAAGAACACTGGAGTGGGTTGCCATTTCCTTCTCCAATGCATGAAAGTGAAAAGTGAAAGTGAAGTCACTCAGTCATGTCTGACTCTTAGCTACCCCATGGACTGCAGCCCACCAGGCTCCTCCGTCCATGGGATTTTCCAGGCAAGAGTACTGGAGTGGGCTCCCATTGCCTTCTCCATCTGTCACCATAGGTTTTATTTAAATCTACATAAATGGAATTACACGATGTATGTAAGTGTCTGGTTTGCTTTATACATATTTTTGAGATTCAGTCACTTTGCTACAGGTAACTATCATTTCTTCCTTTGAGTAGCATTAGAGAATACTGAGTATATGAAAATTTTTATCAATTGTCCTATTCACAGACATAAAGATTGTGTCAAGTTTGGGGCTGTTATGAATAAGGATTTTATAAACATTCTTATTTTTGTGGGCATATATTTTTTTGTTTCTCTTGTAAAAATACATAGCAGATATGGTGGATTGTAAACATATATTTAAATGATATATTTATATGATACTGCCAAAGAGTTCTCGTACTCCCACCAGCAATGTATGAGAGTTCCAGTTTGTCCACATCCTTGGCAGCATTTGGTATGTTTAGTCTTTTGCACTTTTGCCATACTAGTGACATGGCATGACATGGAAGTTCTTATGTTCACTTCAGTGGAGACTATGTGTGCGAAGTCACTTCAGTCATGTTGGACTCTTTGCAACCTTATAGACTGTAGCCCGCCAGGCTCCACTGTCCATGGGATTTTTCCCACAAGAACACAGGAGTGGGTGGCCATGCCCTTCTCTAGAGGATCTTCCCAACCCAGGGATTGAATCCCTGTCTCGTGCATCTCCTGCACTGGCAGGCAGACTCTCTATCACTAGTGCAACCATGAGTGAGCTCTCAGTCCCTTCAGTTGTGTCCAACTCTTGGCACCACCATGGAGACTAACAAAGTTAATTAACCTGATGGCTAATAATGTGCTCCTGGCTATTTGCAGATCATCTTTGGTAAAATGTCAGTTCAAGTCATTTGACCCATTTTCCCCGTGCTCACCACATTTGGAGAAGCACAGCTCTGGAGGCAAGTGCCCTGATCTCACAATCGAAAGCCTTGGTGCTCGACTGACTCTACCATGAATCGGGTACGTGAATTGTAGATCAAGCTGGCTTGTTCGTTTCCTCATCTACAGAATGTGGGATCTACCTCTGTCATTCCTTTACTTATTTCCTTTTTGTGTTTGTGGAAAGAGCGCCAAAGAGAGAAATAAGGGAACAGCCAACCACTCCTTAAAGAAGAGACAGTCCTCATGGAGATCTGAAAAAATGCACATATCAGACCTGCAGCTTTTTGCATTAGTTTCTACATTAACACATAAAGGTTCAGTAACTAAAGGCTATCTTTTAGTAACTGCAGAAGCAAATGTAGGGAGGATATTGTTGATTTAAAGGTTTCCTTACCTTTACCCTTACTCTCACCTCACTCCACATAGTTAATACTCCCCAGCTGCCATGAATGGGAAAGATTCATTCCCATTCACTGAAGGGAGCCACTGAGAGTGCAGAGGTTGATGGATCCCTGAGATTGTGTAATTTTTTGGCCATCTCCGTGAAAGCCGATGACAGCCCAAGATGAGTTTATGGAAGCACAGCTTTGAGGATGATCAGATGAGGCTTCAGTTACGGCAAGAAGAAACCAAAAGAAGGCAAAGAGTTCTGTGTGCATGTGTGTGTCCGTGCAGGTGAGCAGTCTCTGAAAAGACTTTCCACACCTTGGCATGGCCCAGAATCAGTTCTTTTGCTATGTACATCCAAGGCCTAAAGAGGACTTGTAGCCAACACAGCAACAATGGGAGACTCATTGAACATCAAACAAGATCAACCACTATAAGAGACTGTGTGGTCTCCGTTATTCTAAAATTCATCTTGAGTTTGAGGGAAATGGGAGGCAAGGATCTTAATCAGTTTAGTTTTCCCATCTATAACTATGCATGGCATTGAAACAATATAGAAATTAATGTATACAAAATAAAGGTATGTTTATTTCTCATGGTTTTGTGGACTAAAACCAGTGCTCTCCATATGAAGGAAGAATTTTTGTGTTCTAATGCAACATATCTAACTCTGGCAAGTAGCCATGGAACCACCACAACCCACAGAAGTGTGTCTGAGTCAGACCAGCCAGAAACCTATTCCCTTAGCAATTCTTACTCATGTTATCACCGTCTTTTTTTTTTTTTTTAACTAAGAACGATTGGATACTAATGTGAGAATCTATTGCAGACACTTTTTTCCCCATAAAACTATGTACTGAAGACTTATTTAGTCATAGCACTCCTTCTCAACAAGTCCTTTTGCTGTCTTTGGAAACTCCAAAGTTAAAGAATACTCCTAGGTATATACACTGATTACTATAGATCATACTAGCAGACATAAGACACAGTGTACCATATCTGTGCTGGTGGCAGGCGCCATGGTACTCTTGCCCAGTGAACCTGGAGGTGGTGAGAATTCTTCACAAGTCAGATCTATAGGCGCCCACAGCTGATCAGTCTGAATCATCATAAAAACAGAAACTGCCCTGTGGCTCCTTTCATCCATCCTTGGCCTAGGTACCTGGAATCTGACTCATCTCTCGAGGAATATCAGGCCTGGAATAGCTAAAACTTGGTCAGAGCCCACAGCCATGTTTATGTCCTGCCCACGCCGCCGCTTCTTTCATCACGTGTGGGCTCCTCGTGTTCTTTCCCCTGTCCAGCTTGGCCCCTCTAGCTTCTGCAAATAGCATTCCTTCGCCCCATCATGTGTTTTCAAAGTGTATCAGACGCTCTTATCATCCTCTTTATCAACGCTTCAGCTTTGTAGACGCTGTGTTCTCTTCTTGTATCATTGTATGGCACTCTTCTCACCATCACCGCTGCCACCACTGAAGAGGGCCCTGTGATGCGGAGATGAACCTGATGATCAAGCGAGTGAAGTATCATGAGTTTTGGGCATCTAGTTTCTGTTGTCCTTCAGCCTCATAGTCACTATCCATATCCCTCCTTTTGACTCTTGGGACTAGCAGTTCATAAGCCACATCTGCCAGACACCCTTGCCAACAGGTTCCTTGTCTGTTTAGGCCATTGGAGGCATACATGGGAGTTTGGAAGGAGTGAAGAAGAAAAAGTACTTTTGGTGGCCTCTCCAGCAGTGGCAGCAACTGCTAGCCGGTGTGTGTGCAGTCCTGGGCTCCCATTCAGGCAGCTTGGTTCCAGCACCATCAGTGTTGGTGGCGGGCAATGGTGAGCGCCAAGTAAAACTGTTTATGTTCTTGTTTGTTTCTGCAGCCTTGGGGGGGTAGTCTTAATATTAGTCTCCTAGTTAGTAACCTGTGACTGTCTCATTTTTATCCTTCTAGTCCTTCTAACACCTTTGTCAGCAGCCATCTGTTTCCAGTTCCTTATTTCGTAACACCCAGAAAGGACTGCTTCCTAATGCAGAACATGAAGAGCAAACAGGAAGATTATTACTTATGAGTTGTCTTCAAAGGACTCTAAGAGGCTGAAGTAATAGTTATGAATCATATCCTAGAAGCAAACGCTATCAGGTTGTATCTCTTGGGCTTTAAACTCTAAGCATTCGAACAGTCTCTAGAACAGGAGTCAGCAAACATTTATGCGGAAGGAGTCAGTCAGCTTGGTGGGGTTGATGGCTTGTGAAGCCTGTATTGTAGGTTCTCAGCTCTGCTCCTGNTGTATCTCTTGGGCTTTAAACTCTAAGCATTCGAACAGTCTCTAGAACAGGAGTCAGCAAACATTTATGCGGAAGGAGTCAGTCAACTTGGTGGGGTTGATGGCTTGTGAAGCCTGTATTGTAGGTTCTCAGCTCTGCTCCTGCAGCAGGAAAATAGCCACAGTCAGTATGTAGATAGGTGGGCATGGCCGTGCTCCGGTAAAACTTTAGTTACAAAAGGAGGCAGCAAGCCAGATTTAGCCCATGAGTGGTAATTTGATTCCTGCTCTGGAGTGTCTAGAAAGAGAGGGTAAAACAGATAAAAGGACATAATCCAGGCATTCATATCAGTCATCCATCGTTACTCATTTATTCACTTTTCAAATCAACTATCAGTTATTTATTGATGTTGCTCTAGGTAACTGGGCTTCCCAGGCAACTCAGATGGTAAAGAATCTGCCTGCCATGCAGGAGACTCGGGTTCAATTCCTGGATTGGGAAGATCCCTTGGAGGAGGGCATGGCAACCCAATTCAGTATTCTTGCCTGGAGAATCCCACGGACAGAGGAGACTGATGGGCTACCGGTCATGGGGTCGCAAAGAGTCAGACACAACTGACTAACACTTCCACTTTTGTGTAGCTGGGCTACAATGGAGATTAAAATATACACATTTTGAAGAAGGAATATTTAACTTGATTAAGTAACAAGAAAATGAACATTTTAATAATTCTGGAAATGAATGTCCCTTACTCCCTAAATTCCACGCCTTCCCCTGTCAGCTTTTCCCCAATCATGACTCTCTGCCACCTGTCCTTGTGTAATCCTGCCATGTCTCTAACTCTGACTTAAGAATTCCTTCTTTCATGCAATGAAAGGACATTTATTACACAGATGAGCACTAGCTTTCCAATCCAAAAGCAAGGCTTTAATCAGCCCTGAGAAACACTTAAAGCACGCAAAGCTTCTAAAATGCATTATCCTACGGAAAAAAAAAAAAAATCCACTCCCCCACACACAAAACAATTCCCTTGTTTTTATCATGAAAGAAACAAAAGATACCAACAAAATGCTTTCATGTATCCCCTAAATAATGCCTATAATTAAGTGCACCATGTATGTGATTGGGAAAATTTTCATTTGCTTTCCAGCTTCCCCTAAATAATGCCATAAGATCAAAGCAACAGATCATTTTAAGTTTCTTAGTTTTGTTTTTTTTTTTCCAAGCACTAACATTAACAAGAACAAAAATATCTTCCTCTATTCTGGAAAAGAACAATGGTAACTGAAGTTTCTCAAATTCATCTCAAATCTAATTATCAATTCAAAATCCTATTTGGAACTTGTTTGCTTCCTGTCACAAAATGGAATTACATCCAGAATTCAAGTTGTCTTTTAAAATATTTTTTTAACTTTTAATTAGAAGCAATTTCAAACCTTAAAAAAATTGTTCATGTAAGATTACTGCAAAGAATTGATATATCTTCATTTGCCCAGATGTCCTGTTGATGTTTTACCAGTTGTCCCAATAATATTCTTTATGATCAAAGGGTCCAGTCTAGTATTATATATTGTTCTGAGTTGTCACGTTTCTGTGATCTCCTTCAACCTGCATTAGTTGCTGAGTCTTTTCTTGTTTTTTCTGACTGTCACATTTTTGAAGATCACTGATCAATTATTTAGTAGAATGTCTTTCTTTTGGGGTTTCTCCAGTGTTTCACCACGATTAGACCCAGGTTGTACATTTTTGGCTAGAATATCAACAGAAGTGACGTTGTGTTCTCATTGTCTCTCATTCAAATGGTACAAGATGCCAACTTTTTCATTACTGGTGGCATTAATATTGGTCACCTGGTATCATCTAGTTTACTCCATAGTTATTTTTGCAATTAATGGATATCTATGAGGTGGTTCTTTAAGTTTGCAAAATCCTATTTTACATCTAATTTCCATCCTTTAGTTTTACCATCCACTGATATTTCTCACCCAAATTTTTTCTATGATGATCATCAAATAACTTTAAACTCCATCACTTCATCCATATGTATTACTGTTAACAGAGAGCCCTCATCTTGCCCCACTTATTTATTCATTTATAGCATTGAAGACACATGGATTCCTAGTTTACTGAATGAGCTATAAACCTTTACTATAATCACTGATATGCACCTGCAAATGGTCTGAGATTTGGCTGCCCCATCAAAAAGCTTAGGTAACCTATTTAAGTCACACAGGTGGTAAATTATGAGAGCAGGAGTAAGGCATAAGTTTCTCACTACATTGATTTTGAAAATATACTTAAGTTTTTTAGAATAATGAAATAAACATTTCATGACTGTGACTATTCAGAATTAAACATTTTGCATTATCTTCCTTTCAGTTTATACATTGCTAGGTTTTTGTTAGGTGAGCAAAAGTTTTTGTTTCAAAACATGCACTATTAGTCGTGAGCTGAATGTTTGTTTCCCCGCCTTTAAAATTCATAGATAGAGGCCCTAACCCTCCATGTGATTGTATTTGGAGGTGGAGCCATTGGAAAGTATTTAGGTTTAAATGAAATAAAAAGGCCAGGGCCTCATGTTGGGATTAGTTTCCTCATCATTAGAGGAAGAGGGACCAGAGCTCTTACTCTTCGTGTAAGGATACAATGAGAGGGAGGCCATCTGTAAGTCAGCATGATGACCTCGCCACAAACCACATCTTCTGGCACCTTGATCTTGGCATTCTAGCCTCCAGAAGTGTGAAAATATATGACTATTGACCACTCCATCTGAGGTGTTGTGTTATAGCAGCCCAATCTGGCTAAGACACTATTTTAACAAATCTAATAGTAACATAATAATAATAGATTTTAAGTAATTTTGGCATTTGCTACAACATGGATGGACTTGGAAGGCATTATATTAGGGGAAATAAGTAAAAAGACAGATATTGTATGATGCCACTTATGTCTTTCCTATAGCTCAGATGGTAAAGAATCTACCTGCAATGCAGGAGACCGGGGCTTTGATCCCTGAGTCAGAAAGATCCCCTGGAAAAGAAAATCTCAAGCTACTCCAGAATTCATACCTGGAGAATTCCAAGGACAGAGGAGCCTGGCAGGGTACAGTCCATGGGGTCACAAAAAGTCAGACATGACTAAATGACTAACACACACACATCACTTATATGTGGAATCTAAAAAAAAAAAAAAAANACTAGAAAAACCATAGATTTGACTAGATGGATCTTTGTCAGCAAAGTCTGCTTTAATATTGCTGTCTAGGTTGGTCACAGATTTTCTTCCAAGGAGAAAATGTCTTTTATTTTAAGGCTTGCAGTCACCCTCTGGACTTTGGAGCCCAAGAAAACAAAGTCTGTCACTGTTTCCACTGTTTCCCCATCTGCTTGCCTTGAAGAGATGGGACTGGATGGGCTGTATTTGCCATGAATAGAAAAGTGATGGGATCTATTTGGCCTGAAGTGATGAGACCTTCATATTAAATCATGAAAGGTTAATGTGTTTATATGCTTCCATATCCCCTCACATAGAACTTTGGCCAGTTTAATATTCCCTAATAAATATTTGTTGAATAAAATAAAAAAGAATAAGCAAAGACAATTTGAGGTGATAAAAGCTTTTAGAAACAAGCTGATGATGGTTGCACACCAGTGTGAAGGAAAGTAGAGACTGAACTATACACTTGAAAATGTTTAAGTGGCAACATATATATGTATAAATACATATACATACACACATAGAAACATACATACAGATAGTTATTTTTTTACAGCAATAAAAGAATAAGCAAAGAGCCAGCAAGTGAATGAGTTAATACATGCATAGATAAGTGGGATGGATGGGGGAACAGATGAACACATTTGCAAAAAAACAAGTGAACAAATGACTGAATTTTCCATGTGTTTTCAAGGATTAAGCTGTTTCCATAGAATGCCAAGTGCAAGTACTGGTCTCACACAGCATGGGACTCTGGCATGCTGAAAGGAAAAGAATAAGTGACATTGTTTTATTTACAGGAACAGCTGTTGTTCATGAGCTGTAAATTTTTTCCTAATGTAATGGCCATTGAAAGAAAGCTCTAATACGTCACAGAACTGAGTGGTGGCAGAAGTGGCTGGAACCCTCTTAGGGCCTCATGTGGTTGGTCTGCCAAAACAACGATACTTAAGTGTTCAGAGGACTATCCCATCTACTCCCTTATCGGAAAATGCAGTAGTCTGGACCATATGGGCTGAAAAAGAGAAACCTCTCTAAATAATCTTTTATTTGAAGAAAAAGGTTTTTCCCCAATAAAAACACAAAAGGCAAGGTCATACACTAAAATATTATGATGAATTACAACTTTCTCTCATTATTTAAAAAAATTAAGTCAATTTAGATACAGGCTGCAGTCTCACTTCATTGTCGTGAGATTACACAAAACAATAAGCTCTTGGTAAGAGGGTTTGGTATTTTACATTTGTCATAAACACTCAGGTCAACAGCAACAGCTGAGGGGTAGTCAAGTTTCCATGTAAGACTGTTGAGAGGAAAGAGTTAATGATTCTCTCTGGCATCTTATAAACCTTGTACCCTAAATGAACTCTAATCTGCAAAATTTTCATTAGAGATTTTTCTTTAAATTACAAAGACTGTGAAAGGTAGCAAGATATATTGGAAAGAAAATGGAATTTGGAGTTATATGAATTCAACCAAAGGCTAGGGCAGTTTTGTGCTGTCAAATTTCTAAGGTTTTGAAGCCTTGTTTGAATTGAAAACACAATCCCTACGTTTTAGAGAGAGTATGTCGTAACCACTGAATATAATACTTAGTGCAGAGTAGACATAATAAATATCCTTTGATGTTAATTTGAGAACAACATTGGTCTAGAATTTTTAAAAGTAAATTTTAGTGAAATTTTTAAAGTTTTCATTGATTTACATGAGGCATTGAGAAATTCACTTTATCTCTTTAGGTCTTCCTCTTGTTTACGTGAATGAATGGGACCTGATGAGTTTTAGAATCCTCCTTTGCTTTGACATTTTAAAAACTCTAGAGAAGAAATTTATGGTTACTGGGGGGAAAGGTGGTATAGAGGGACCACCTTTGATTTGGAGTTTGGGACTGACAGGTACACACTACTCTATTTAAAATAGATAACCCACAAGGATGTAATATACAGCACAGGGAACACTGTTCAATATTCTGTAATAACCTAAATGGAAAAAGGATTTGAAAAAGAACAAGTATATGTATACGTGAATCACTTTGCTATACACCTGAAACAAGCACAACATTGTTAATCAACTACATTCCAATATAAAATTAAAAAATTTTTTTTTCATTAAAAATCTCTTTAATCAAGGTCAGGGATTCAGAGTGACCTTTCAGTTTCCTGGGTTTGGTAGTTGACTGGGGTCTTACTACACCAACAAGGAAAGGGGCATTAATAGCTTTATATAGAAACCAAAATCTCCTCAATATACACCAATGCCTATTCTAGGGAAAGGCTGTTTACCAAAGTAAGTTTCTTTGGTATTTTATGTCCTTAAATTCAATTCACAAGCAATTTATGAGTGACTGGACTGATGTCCTTCCTGGATGTCATTCATAGGACTCTTCAGACGGAATGGAAACCCTTGCCATCAGGTTGGGTCTGGGAGTCACAAGTAATCAGAGAGACAGACACTGAGCACGTGGAGATAACAGTAGGGCAACCACCTCCTCATTCATACAGCCTGACAAATATCTGAGTCACCTTGACCCTATCTCTTTACTCCAGATCAGTTAATTCACTCATTCCACAAATCCTGTCGATCTAACTTCTTGAGGTCATTGGAATCTATCCAATTCTCTCAAATCCCCATTATCTAATTCCAAGTCTTGGACTACTTCAACAGGTTCAAACTGAACTTGAAGCCTTTAATTTTAATCCTCAGCAAGCCATTTTCCAAGCTATTGCACTCCACCTTCAGTGGTCCCCATTATCCTTAAGGCATAATTCAAGCTCCTTTACTGAAGGTGATCATGAGGTTCCATATTAGCAGGCCTAGCTTTCTTCTTGTGCCGCATCCCCAACCACTCATCTTTCCCCATGCCTATCTCCATCCATCCCACACTACTATCTTGCCCTTCAACCTGTCATAATTTAACTTAATTCAGGTTCTTCATATATCTACTGTCCCCTGGATGGAATACGGTTCCCCTTTTTCTGTCTATACTCCTCAACTCCCAATTTCTGCCACAATAATTCCTCCTGATTTTTCTGACCTCAGTTTAGGCATTACGGCCTCCAAAAACTCATTTTCTTTCCCATGTCATCTTCCTTTCCACCCCAGACTCGATGACAAGATCCTGATGTCCTTGTTTCACCTCCATAGTCAGTTCCCCTTTCAATGTACTTTATTGTCATAAGTTAATTGCCTGTCTCCACTTCCTAAATTGTAAGCTCAGTGAAGGCAGGGGTTCTGATGATATTCATTATAGAGTTCTCTAGGCATAGAGCATAATAAATAAAGCATATTTATTTAAGTATTTAAATAAAGTACATGAATGCATACATTAATAAATGATAGGATTGAGGCTTGTCTATAGCACTTACTATTTCTTTGACTTTGGAAAAATCACTGAATTGTGTTCCCTTACTATTCTCAACAGAAAAATGAATATGAATTCTCTGACTTCTTTGATCTTTGATTGAGAGGATTTTGTGAGATCACATATGAGAAATATGAAAAGTAACGTGATATCAACAAGTGGGGACTGATTCTTATTTATTTGCTTTCTTCTATGAGACATATCAGCTTTAGTACCAGGAGAAATAGGAAGGTAGAGGCCCTAAATTCTTTACAATCTAGTTTGAAGGGAATGGTAATCTTGCTGACTGTTAATCAAACAGTTTCCCTGAACTTGACTTTGATTTCTATCAGTCCTCTTAGACTGTATCTTGCCAGAAGAGCCATTTGTTTTTGAAAACAAGTTGTACTCTGTGTTCTGTTATTACTTAACTCACCAGTACCACCTGCTCTGCCTTTATGCCCAATTTGACTCAGGCAGAAAAGGATTCTTTTGGTCTGTGCATCCTGAAGAAGGTGGGATCCAAGATAAGTCAGGAGGCTAGAGGAAATCTGCGGACAGTTGATTAAAGGGATTGTTGTCCCAGGTCCCATTTTGACAGGTCAGTATAAGGATGAGAGTCGGTCTGGAGCCAAGAATGAGTCCAGCTTTCATACTCTGGACTCTGTGCTGCCCGGAGCAGCATACCACCCTCGGGAAACAGGCTGAGAAAATGATGACTTTGTTTGGCTGTTCAACGGCTTCCCTGGTGGCTCAGAGGTTAAAGCATCTGCCTGCAATGCGGGAGACCTGGGTCTGATTCCTGGGTCTGATCCCTGAGTCAGGAAGATCCCCTGGAAAAGGAAATGGCAACTCACTCCAGTATTCTTGCCTGGAGAATCCCATGGGCAGAGGAGCCGGGTGGGCTACAGTCCAAGGGGTCGCAAAGAATCGGATATGACTGAACGACTTCACTTTCACTTTCAAGGAGTCTTCCAGATTTCAAAGAAAAAGCATGATGCCTCATATCACAACTGTTACAACCTTTGGGACCGGGCAGGTGTGTCAAATTGGGCACATCTGTCTCTGGTATTTGTTGATCTGAAATGTACATTTAGAATCTTTGGTATGAAAGAGAGAGAGACTGAGTTTGTCCTGGATGTGTGTACAGAGTTTGTAAGTCTGTACAGTGATGTTGTGGGACAGGAGTAGACAGTAAGAATACAGGCACAAAAATATAAACCAATAGGCAGGGTACCCTCCAAATATCCCTAAACCAGACTCTGGTTTGAGCACTCTTCTTGAGTTGCCAAAAAAGGATTTATTTCTTGGAAACTAGCAATGCAATAAAAGCCGACCCTCAATTTCCTATAATAACAACAAGCTTCAAGTTTGGCATCCATATCACTGGGAACAAATTGTGCCAAGCAACCAAAGAAGTTAGAACCAGCACCCACAGAGGCTGTTCTCAATTCAGCAAAGATGTTCTTCTAAAGTGACTGAGGCCTTAGTTCTTCCATCCTGCCCACCCACTGAGCAGCCTTTCATTCTTCTACCAGCTCCTTCCACAATCCTTGTCTCTTTCTGCTGGGGCCAGGGAAAACGTGACTTTCCCTATAGACTCCCCAGGACATCAGCTCCTCTGCCAGGTCAATTTTCACCTTTATTGAGGATATGCCTTGAGCTGAAAATGAGCCATGCCTTTCTGGTATGGTGTGAACAATCTGATCCTGCCAACATTACTAGTAATTGAGATATGGGAGCCTGGAGTGGGAGACGTCTGAATGAGGGCACGTCTCTCCTCTCTTGGGGATAGCTTATTTTTCTTTCAGCAGAGAAATGTTTTATGATCAATTTAGGAACTGTTTTTGTTTTTCCCCCTAAAGAAGCTAAAGTTTATCAACTCTTTTCCAATTTTCCCAGGTGTGTGGTGCCAAATCTAATCTCAGAGACAGAGTTTGGGGTAAAGTAGAAAAGAATAAAAAAAAAAAAAGAAAAGAATAGCTTTACTGCTTTGCCAGACAAAAGGGGGCCCCCACAGACTCCTGCCCTCACAAACTATGTGTCGCAACCCAGGAGGATTTGATGAGGGGTTTCACAGCAATCAGTTCAGGGATGTGGTTGCCAATAAGCTTAGGGTGTGTGAAGGGCCCGCACTCTTTTAATGTGTTGTGTTGTGTGTGTGAAGGGCCTGCACTCTTTTAATATGTTGTGTTGGGTGTGTTCTCAGTCATGTCTGACTCTTTGTGATTCCACGCACAGTGGCCTGGCAGGCTCCTCTGTCTATGGAATTTTTCCAGGCAAGGATACTGGAGGAAATCCTCCGAGGGATCTTCCCAACCTAGAAACTGAACTCACGTCTCCTGTGTCTCCCGGGTTGGCTGGTGACTTCTTTACCATGTGGTCTCAGGTCATCTTGAAGGGCTTCTCTGGTTCCTCTAGTCTCGCCTCAGGTGGTCTTTTCTGATAGGGACAATACTGACATCTTCTGTTTGTTGAGTTTTAATTCTGTAAAAGGATTTAAAGGTATTGTTACAGGTGTCCCTGGAGTTCAAACGAGGACTCTGTACCAAGGCTGTACTATTGTTTCTTGACTGCTCATCCCTAGAATCTGCATCCCTCCTCTTCCTGGATTAACAATTGAAATTTGCCCTTTGGAACTCAGGGAAGGTCATGAAGGCTGACTAGAAAGGCTTCCCAAGCCTAGGAACCACTATAACATCCTGCTCAATTTCAAGAGTAGCTTATAGCTATGAATGTTGAAATGCCAACGGCATCAGTCAACAATTTATAGAAAGGATGCTGCTAAGTCGCTTCAGTCGTGCCCAACTCTGTGCGACCCCATAGATGGCAGCCCACCAGGCTCCCCTGTCCCTGGGATTCTCCAGGCAAGAATACTGGAGTGGGTTGCCATTTCCTTCTCCAATGTATGAAAGTGAAAAGTCAAAATGAAATCGCTCAGTTGTGTCTGACTCTTAGCGACCTCATGGACTGCAGCCTACCAGGCTCCTCCATCCATGCGGTTCTCCAGGCAAGAGTATTGGAGTGGGGTGCCATTGCCTTCTACAGAAAGCATCAATTAACTTACCAAATCAATTGATAGTGGATGAATAAAGGACTTTTTAATATAATTGACTTTCTATGTTTTCCCGTAGAATGAGCTTCAGGAAGATATGTTGCATTAATCCTCAGTTATCGTCCTCAAGAAATGTGTGTTATACTAAACCTTCTATTTAGATTCTGAATATTAGAATATGGCAGTTATGAGCCTTAAAACTGAAATGGGCCTTAAAAATCCCAATGATTTGCATCTTGTGATTACCACTATTGAACAGTTTTATTTATCTCACAATACAGAACTGTTCCATTTAAAAAAAAAAAACTGTAATGACCAACCTCCATTTATTAAAATGAACATATTATTTTTCCTTTTACATTATTCAAAATATGCATGATGACATCAATATTTTTAAAACAGTAAACAATGATCCTGTTACTTTCCCTATGTCCTATAAAATATTGAAATATAGCTTTTGAATCCTCCACCTTACTAACTACAAAGAAGTTAAGAAGTTTAAGTCAAGAAGTACTAAATTGAGAACCATTAATCTAGCACAGTGCCCTCAATTCATAGTCATGAAAATTGTAAGAAATTTGACTTTTTCCTTAACCCAAAAAGGGAAGTTGTACCCCCAAATTCATACCTTCTTTAGTCAAATATCAAACAGATAAATATGTAGATGCATTTCTTCCAATACTGACAATGAAGGGGGAATTGCCACTTGTGGAGAGTCACTCAGATATCAGAATCTCAGCAGTACAGCATAGCTCGATTTCTCCCTATGTAAGTTCAGTCCTTATTGCCAAGAAATTAACTTAGTGGCCACTTGACAGTAATTCTCAAGTCTCATGATGTAGAGTCCTAATTTCTGAATAAATGCCAATCTTGAGTTTCCAAGATTTAATTACAATTTCTAGGCTTTAATATTAAAGACTCTGAAGGTTTGTTGGGCTTCAAATGCTCTTAAAACTTTTTTGATGAGTTAAGTGTAAACGAATAAAAAACATATGTGTTAATTTTCCCTTAGAATACATGTGGGTTTAAAAATTAAGAGAAAAAAGGACTTGGCAAAATTTGGCTTTGAGACCTGCCAAACCCAAGGCATTTGAAAAAAAAATAGCTCAAATTTGGAGAATCCCAAACTCTGGTAAAATTTGTCTTTTCTTTAAAGAACAAATAAGAGTGGAAATAACTTTTTTTAATGAAATATTTTAGCAGGAATGTCTATGCTTAAACAATGAATGTGTATAAATATCTTGCTATTTTTGATTGCATACTCAAACACACACAAATGCATACACAGGTACACATACTAATATATTTGGTTTGCCTAAGTTCAAATTTCAGTGAATATCAGACTTACCTTGTTCATTTTAACATTAGCAAACCCACAAATACTCAAACACATCTCAGCATGATATTTAATATGGTGGGCTATTCAAATACTGACAAATCTTATTAAGTTATTATTTCTAATGATTTCCTATTCCAGACCCCAAATACATGAACCCTGAGCTTTCTTTGCTTTCTTTTCCCCAGACAGATCTACTTTTCAAAGCTTTATTTCTCAGTTCCTCACTATGTACGCTCATTCTCCAGCAACGCGACATTAATTCTCATCACATTGCTTGAAAATACCTATCATTTCCACTTTCCTTATTTATCTTCTCTGTCAGGAATGTCACTTCATCTCCACCTACAAAAGTCTGGATCATTCAAAGTATATACTCAAATATTAATTCTTCACAAGCTATCTCATTACTTGTGTGGACTTGGCAAATCTCACCAGATTAGGCACCTTTAAAAACATTTTCCGAGTCTCCATCTTGCTCACAATCATAGTTCATATCTATCGGCATTACAAAAGTGAAGGGATAAAGGATACATATTGCCAACAATTTCTCCACCCTTACTGGTTCCAAATGATTTAACAAATGGACCTGAGGACCCAGCTACAAATAAAAACAGCATTAACCTCACAACTGCTAAATCTGGACTGATGAAAAGCTAATTACGTGTTCTGTTTATAAACATGACTTTTAAAGAATCCAATAATGTGTGGCAAAATATGTTGTTAGAAAAAACTTGGGAATATGAGTCAAGACCCTCATGATGCAGGGCATTATTTTGGTAAATGCACAGGATCAAACCCAACTTTCCTGTCCAATTCTGATGCAATAACCCCTCCGCCTGATAATGGATTACAGTGGATGAGAGATGGAAATAGTGCCTTTCTGGGTTTTCTCCAGTACTTGGAGGGAGAGGTGAACACCCTTCCTTGACACAGGAAAATCAGCAATTAAGTCGTCTTTTTCCAGCCAATGAGGGCCTGCCATAACGAGGACCCACCTTCCTTCTAGCTCTATGGCTTTCGCTTTTCTTACAGATGCTATGACCCAGCCATAAGCTTGTGAGTCCTTAAATATATCACATTTTTACCTGTATTAATTTATTTTTAACAAATCCATACTTTGAAAATGTTGTCCTCTATGTTTTGAAAAGCTTCTCTTGTCCACATGATACAACCATCCATACCTGGAAATTTTGGCTCAAAAAAATCTCTTCTGTAAACATTCACTGAGCCACTTGGCAGTGTTGATTAATTTTTAATCTACTCTCTCAGTATCTTGACCATATCTTTGATGATGCATAATATACTGGCTTGTAATTTCTACTAAAATTTCTCTCCCAGAAGAAAAATGTGCACTTCTTGAGGACAAGGACTGTATCTTTAACTGTAACTGTAACTTATTCTATTCATTCCTATCACTTAGGTTTGCTATATGTAATCAATAATCAATATAGTTCAAGAAAAAGTAATTTTTATTTAAATATGGCTAGGTATATTTGATAGATTGGCTTCTCTGATCCTGTCTGAACTGAGAATTTTTTTCAAAATAAATAAATATTTATTTGACTGCACTAGGTCTTAGTTTCAGCACGTGGTATCTTTGTTCTTCTTTGTAGCATGTGACTAGGGATCAAACCCCAGCAGCCCTGCTTTGGAAGCACAGAGTCTTAGCTATGGACCACCAGGGAAGTCCCTGTACTGAAGACTGAATGCAACTGACCCAGCAAGGGAATCGCTTCTTGCAGACTGTCATGTGGGGGAGAAGAGGCCCGACAAGAAAAGGAATGTGACAGTTAGAACATAGAGTCATTTCCTTCAATAAACTTAAGTCTGTGGAATTCCCTGGAGGTCCAGTGGTTAGGACTCAGAGCTTTCACTACTGTGGCTTAGGTTTGATCCCTGGCCAGAGAACTAAGATCCCACAAGCTGTGCAGCATGGCCAAAAAGAAAAAAAAAAAAAAANCATGTGGGTTTAAAAATTAAGAGAAAAAAGGACTTGGCAAAATTTGGCTTTGAGACCTGCCAAACCCAAGGCATTTGAAAAAAAAATAGCTCAAATTTGGAGAATCCCAAACTCTGGTAAAATTTGTCTTTTCTTTAAAGAACAAATAAGAGTGGAAATAACTTTTTTTAATGAAATATTTTAGCAGGAATGTCTATGCTTAAACAATGAATGTGTATAAATATCTTGCTATTTTTGATTGCATACTCAAACACACACAAATGCATACACAGGTACACATACTAATATATTTGGTTTGCCTAAGTTCAAATTTCAGTGAATATCAGACTTACCTTGTTCATTTTAACATTAGCAAACCCACAAATACTCAAACACATCTCAGCATGATATTTAATATGGTGGGCTATTCAAATACTGACAAATCTTATTAAGTTATTATTTCTAATGATTTCCTATTCCAGACCCCAAATACATGAACCCTGAGCTTTCTTTGCTTTCTTTTCCCCAGACAGATCTACTTTTCAAAGCTTTATTTCTCAGTTCCTCACTATGTACGCTCATTCTCCAGCAACGCGACATTAATTCTCATCACATTGCTTGAAAATACCTATCATTTCCACTTTCCTTATTTATCTTCTCTGTCAGGAATGTCACTTCATCTCCACCTACAAAAGTCTGGATCATTCAAAGTATATACTCAAATATTAATTCTTCACAAGCTATCTCATTACTTGTGTGGACTTGGCAAATCTCACCAGATTAGGCACCTTTAAAAACATTTTCCGAGTCTCCATCTTGCTCACAATCATAGTTCATATCTATCGGCATTACAAAAGTGAAGGGATAAAGGATACATATTGCCAACAATTTCTCCACCCTTACTGGTTCCAAATGATTTAACAAATGGACCTGAGGACCCAGCTACAAATAAATACAGCATTAACCTCACAACTGCTAAATCTGGACTGATGAAAAGCTAATTACGTGTTCTGCTTATAAACATGACTTTTAAAGAATCCAATAATGTGTGGCAAAATATGTTGTTAGAAAAAACTTGGGAATATGAGTCAAGACCCTCATGATGCAGGGCATTATTTTGGTAAATGCACAGGATCAAACCCAACTTTCCTGTCCAATTCTGATGCAATAACCCCTCCGCCTGATAATGGATTACAGTGGATGAGAGATGGAAATAGTGCCTTTCTGGGTTTTCTCCAGTACTTGGAGGGAGAGGTGAACACCCTTCCTTGACACAGGAAAATCAGCAATTAAGTCGTCTTTTTCCAGCCAATGAGGGCCTGCCATAACGAGGACCCACCTTCCTTCTAGCTCTATGGCTTTCGCTTTTCTTACAGATGCTATGACCCAGCCATAAGCTTGTGAGTCCTTAAATATATCACATTTTTACCTGTATTAATTTATTTTTAACAAATCCATACTTTGAAAATGTTGTCCTCTATGTTTTGAAAAGCTTCTCTTGTCCACATGATACAACCATCCATACCTGGAAATTTTGGCTCAAAAAAATCTCTTCTGTAAACATTCACTGAGCCACTTGGCAGTGTTGATTAATTTTTAATCTACTCTCTCAGTATCTTGACCATATCTTTGATGATGCATAATATACTGGCTTGTAATTTCTACTAAAATTTCTCTCCCAGAAGAAAAATGTGCACTTCTTGAGGACAAGGACTGTATCTTTAACTGTAACTGTAACTTATTCTATTCATTCCTATCACTTAGGTTTGCTATATGTAATCAATAATCAATATAGTTCAAGAAAAAGTAATTTTTATTTAAATATGTCTAGGTATATTTGATAGATTGGCTTCTCTGATCCTGTCTGAACTGAGAATTTTTTTCAAAATAAATAAATATTTATTTGACTGCACTAGGTCTTAGTTTCAGCACGTGGTATCTTTGTTCTTCTTTGTAGCATGTGACTAGGGATCAAACCCCAGCAGCCCTGCTTTGGAAGCACAGAGTCTTAGCTATGGACCACCAGGGAAGTCCCTGTACTGAAGACTGAATGCAACTGACCCAGCAAGGGAATCGCTTCTTGCAGACTGTCATGTGGGGGAGAAGAGGCCCGACAAGAAAAGGAATGTGACAGTTAGAACATAGAGTCATTTCCTTCAATAAACTTAAGTCTGTGGAATTCCCTGGAGGTCCAGTGGTTAGGACTCAGAGCTTTCACTACTGTGGCTTAGGTTTGATCCCTGGCCAGAGAACTAAGATCCCACAAGCTGTGCAGCATGGCCAAAAAGAAAAAAAAAAAAAAAAGGAAGAAACTGATAGTGGCCATTAAGTTTAATATTCAGATCTTATGATACATAATCAAAAAACAGTAGTGCTTACCCTGCACCCGAGTAAAATTATTATGCTAATAAAAGACTTCTCCATCACTAATTGTTTTATCCACTGAATACTGCTGCTGCTAAGTCGCGTTAGTCGTGTCCGACTCTGTGCGACCCCGTAGACGGCAGCCCACCAGGCTCCCTTGTCCCTGGGATTCTCCAGGCAACAACACTGGAGTGGGTTGCCATTTCCTTTTCCCCACTGAATACTAAAAGATGTACATATCAATCAAAGTTATATCCTTCCCCTTTCTCATCCCTGCAGGCCTGCTGCAGTCTAGCTTTCTGGAGGCCACATGGTTAATTTGATCTCTATTTTTGTATGTTGCTTTTTGTGAATCTGGGATTCTGATTTTCTGGGACTGGAGAGAGGCTTGGAGAGAAAGAAAGAAAGCACAAAAATTCTTCTGCAATTAGTGTTGGCATGAACTGGTGTCACAGCTTCTGGAGTTTGTTGGTATTTACAGTTGACTCTCTTACTGGTGGATTGGTTCATTATTTGGAGATACCAGGTCTATCATTTTGATCTACTTGCAGTTTTCTTGATTACAATGATACACTTAGCCTAGCTGGTTGCATATATTCCCTTTGCACTTAGATTTGTTAGACCACCTACACTTTTCCTCTTTCACAGGCAATGGAAATGAAGTCTTAAGTACAGTGCTTCAATAGTTCTAAAGTCATCTTGATTTCAAATATAGGTCCATCACTTTTGTGACCTTGGACAGATTAATAAATCCTTCTAGGTCTAAGGTTCTTCATCTGTAAAAAAATGGAGATAATTATAGTATTAGCAAAAGGTTGGCTATAAAGATTCAAATAATGCATGTCAAGCACATTGTAAATATTCAGAAGTGATCTGTAATTATATGTCATTTTTCTTTTTAAAAATTTACTGTTTCTAAATGGAGTACTTGTTTTATATCTAAAACTAGAAAGCATTTAGATAAGGAAAGGACTTTCTGAAACAGTACACAAGACTGTCTTAGACCATTTTGTTCACTTTGTAAAACCTTGCCTATAAAACAAGCTGTGAGTCATGTTGCCTCCTCATTCGTTTTAGCCAGCAGCTCCCAGGGTGTTCATTCAGTTGTGGAGGCAGAAGGACAAGATGTCTGGTCTAATCACGGTATTCATTTAAAGCATCTTCCCACATCATACATAATTGCCAACTTCTCACCAGCCAAAGCGGGTCTGTGATCCAAGCCCAGCATCAATGGAATGGGCAGATACATTCTTACCAGCTCTGGTGGGAAGTGCTACAAAATCACATGTATTGTGGATGTATTGTTTTACCATAGGGAGGGGATAAGAACTGGGAGAAATAATACAATCTACGGCATTGATAGCATACTCACATTCTGCCAAGCACCAAGGAGTGCTTGGCAGATCATCACCCCTCTATTTGTATTACAGTAAGATATCCTGCTCTCTTCAAAGAAACCTCTGAGGTCAAATATATCTTGTGAGTTGAGTGAGTGGCTAGCTGAGAGCTGACCAGATCAGGTGTGACCTTGAAACAATACAATATCCTGATGTGTGTTGTCTTGTATGAACACATATTGGTTTCGAGTTGATGGCAAAAGCCAGGAATTATGCTCAGAAAGGATGACTGAGTTCAATGTCCAGATAATAATAATAAAACTAAATTATAGATCAAAGAGGCATAGAGAGGAAGTAGTAATAAAGATGTGGAACCAAAAGTTCCAGGAATCCAGGAGCTAGGAGTGGTTTGGGTCCAATAAGAAGTAGCTAGGAATGGGTATCCTGGGTATTTCAAACACACAGAGGCCATTAATTGCCGTCTATGGGGTCGCACAAAGTCAGACATGACTGAAGCGACTTAGCAGCAGCAGCATACATACAATAAGACTTACTATTTACTGAGCACCTCTTTCACCTCTGGCTCTGCACTAGTCACTTTGTATACATTTTGTCTTCACCAATGAAATTTAATTCCTCTATTAACTACAACCTTGTAAAAATGATACAGATTTAACTATTATTTTTTTCTCAATATTCTGAAGGAAGTTATTTTAAAACAGGACTCTGAATGATTAAATGTATTGTTTGAATATTCACTTACTGCTTTTTCCTACCTAACATATATAATAAATTCATTCACATATGATCTGTTACTGTTTTAACAAATCCTAAGCACAATTTCATCATGGAAAACGGAAAGAAGAAGCAAAATAAAGCATTTACCATGACTCATGCATAATTTCACTTATTTCTCCCTGCATTACACTGAAGTAGATGACCTCCACTCCTCATCCCACTTCACTGGCAGCAAGGCTCAAACTAAGTAAAGCTAAATAATGTCCTAAAGNGAAGAAGCAAAATAAAGCATTTACCGTGACTCATGCATAATTTCACTTATTTCTCCCTGCATTACACTGAAGTAGATGACCTCCACTCCTCATCCCACTTCACTGGCAGCAAGGCTCAAACTAAGTAAAGCTAAATAATGTCCTAAAGATCAGACCTCAAGATTGTATTATTTCCTTTATACCTAACCATCAACTTCCCTGACAAGGTAATATTCTACCAATTAAACGCACCAAGAGTTCTCATCCACATAAACTGGATATCCATATAGAAAGAGAGACCAAATGTGGTCGGGTAATCTAAACATTCCCTCCTCAGTTTATAAGCAAAACCCCAATGGTTCTACATATCAACTTCAGTTTCACTAGAGGATACAGTGACTATAAGCCAAAGACATTTTTCCTACTCTTGCCCTCCAATGTGCATCTTGAATTCTGTGTATCAGTGACCAATAATTGTTGACAGCATTTATATAACTTCCCCTATAATCTCAGATTTTTCCGTAGCAGTAGACATTTCATGAATGAGAAGTCATCACCCCCATTTATGCCTAATTTTGATGTCTTCTGGCCAGTTTAAAAACTTAACTAGAATTCAAGAAATGAAGTATTATCTTTAATTCCATTGAGTTTTAGGATTTTATCTCTGTTATTCTTCAGTGAATCGTCTGAAGATCGAATTCATCTTGGGTGTGTGTGTGTGTGTGCGCGCGCGCGCGTGAATGTGTATATACATATGTATGTGTTTATTTACTGGCAATCTACTATTTTAGCAAAGTGAAACACCTGGAATTTCTTCTGGCACTAAATGGCTCTCTGGAGAACAATGATAGCACTTCCAAAGTGCTTAGATTTTAGACGAATTGTCTTTATAATTAGTTCTTTCCAATCTAAGAAATTTCTAGAAAATTCTTTTCCTCAATAGTGAATTCATGATTGTTTTTCTCCTTAGAGGTATATTTTAATTTGAAGCTTCCAGGAGCAGTTTACTAGAAAGTAAAGTTTTTGTATGGCTTTAGGGCTAGACATATCTGTGTAAAATTCCCAGTTCTGTTATCTGGTATATTGGGATAAGAGACTTAAGCTGTCTGAGCATTAATTTTCTAATCTGTAAAATGAGGATGGGAATACTGAACTCATAAGTTTGTTATGAGGATTAAATTAGATAAGGCATGAAAATACTTTGCAATGTAGCTAGAGGGGAGCTTTTCAGAGTAGGAGAGCTGAGAGGTGATAAAAGTCAAGGGGTGTTGGAAATCTCCTGANGAGGATGGGAATACTGAACTCATAAGTTTGTTATGAGGATTAAATTAGATAAGGCATGAAAATACTTTGCAATGTAGCTAGAGGGGAGCTTTTCAGAGTAGGAGAGCTGAGAGGTGATAAAAGTCAAGGGGTGTTGGAAATCTCCTGATATAATTATACATTTCCTACCTTGATAGAATCCCTACATCAGAGGCTACTTACAATATAAAATAAAGTGATCCATTTGCTTACATTTGTCTGATGTTCCTGTGTGTTATAGGGGCTTATTAGTTCTCTTCTGTCCCTCACTAGACTGTCTCCTTGATGATGCAGGAAGGATAGACACATGATTTTTGCTCTAAGTATCAGAGGAATAACTTTAGTGTCTTGTGATATATTGTTAGTTTCAGTCCTAGAACAGATTTAATAAATAATTTCAGCAAGGGTTGAAACATTATTACGATTAGCTATTTCTACCCTTAAGTAGATTAATAAGGTGAAGTAATATGATAGCTGTAGTGGATACTGTGGTTCACCAACCAGATTCCCTTTCAAGCCTGAGGTGCTTCTTCCTCCATCTGTCAAATGTGTTTATCACTGGTGACTCACAGTTGAGTCTGAGAATTGCCTTAGGAAGCTGCTTTACTCAATCAAAGTTAAGTAAGTGAAGTGAATGTATTAGTTGATCAGTTTTGTCTGACTCTTTGTGACCCCACAGACTATAGCCTGCCAGGCTCCTCTGTCCATGTAATTCTCTAGGTGAGAATACTGGAGTGGGTTGCCATTCTCTTCCCCAGAGGATCTTCCCGACCCAGAGATCGAACTGTGGTCTCCTGCATTACAGGCAGATTCTTTACCATCTGAGCCACCAGGGAAGACCTTCCTCAAAGTTAAAAGTCACATTAAATGGTGAGTGTGGCTACAAAGGTCTGGCCCCCTTTCCTCAATAAGAAACCAAAACTGGATAAAGTGAATCCATGAACACTTGGTATTTATATCACTTTCGTTCACTTTCTTGTAATGAGCTTCCCTGAGATTTATGCATAAAAATACATTGTGTGCAAAGTTATTTCAGTTGTGTCCAACTCTTTGCAACCCTTTGGACAGTAGCCCACCAAGCTCCTCTGTCCATGGGATTCTCCAGGCAAGAATACTGGAGTAGGTTGCCA
>SJYV01036536.1:0-12157 GCA_006410875.1 Neotragus pygmaeus
GAATTCAGATATTTAAAAAATTCAAGAAGCATGTTAAATGAGTAAGAAAAAGCTGAATATTCCAGTATCAAAGTAGAGAAAAGACCTCTCACAAATCATTTTACTGAAAATAAAAATTCAAATGTCTCAGGTGGGAAAATGTCTACTTATATTAGTTATCAGAAAAAATACAAATGAAAAACACAATGAGCTAACAATGCACATGCACCACATTTGTTGGCAAGGATGTTGAAATACAAAAACTCATAATCTGCTAGCTAAGGAACAAGTTGCTACAAGCACTTTGGAAAATTGTTTATATTGGTCTTGTGAAGCAGGAGACTTACAAATCCCATGGCTTTTATTTCTACTTTAGGTATATTTCCTTTATATGTTCTTCAGTATATTACCTTCTCAGTGTCTTTCTTATTTGGGTGGTACCATGGACACTTTCAGATCCTAAATAATATCTTTTTAGTGAAATTTTCGATCAAAGCCTGTTATGCTTTTCTTTTGTAAAATGAAGAAGGTATGTTTTAAAAACAGCATTCATTTTCAAGTAGATCAGTGTTAAAATGGAATAGGTATGGAAGTTGAGTGTGAGGAATTAAAATACATTTCCTTAAAACTATCGTGTACTTAGCAACCACTTGAAAATGCTCACATTAATCCCTGGAGTATTAATTTTCTTCTTTAAATACCAATATTTTAGGCTAACCCTCTCATTTCTTAAGCATTCCTTTTCTTCTCACCTAGGTGGAGAGAGCTAACTGATCTTTAGGTCACAATTACTGATGTACATAATCTCATCTGGTAGAATAAATTCTTTAACTATTAGAGAGACTTTTCCACAATCCATAACAGGTAACACAGTGCTCATGAGAAGATATGTAAATTCTTTAAAACTAAACATGCTCATTTGTGAGATATATCAAGATAGAAATTGGGATTCCATATTGAGTACAGTCCAGTTCAGTTCAGTTGCTCAGTTGTCTCTTTCCAACGCATGAACTGCAGCACACCAGGCCTCCCTGTCCATCACCAACTGCCAAAGTCTACCCAAACCCATGTCCATTGAGTCAGTGATGCTGTCCAACCATCTCATCCTCTGTTGTCCCCTTCTCCTCCTGCCCTCAATCTTTCCCAGCATCAAGGTCTTTTCAAATGAGCTCTTTGCATTAGGTGGCCAAAGTATTGGAGTTTCAGCTTCAGCATCAGTCCTTACAAAGAACACTCAGGACTGACCGACTTTAGGATGGACAAGTTGGATTTCCTTGCAGTCTACGGGACTCTCAAGAGTCTTCTCCAACACCACAGTTCAAAAGCATCAGTTCTTTGGCACTCAGCTTTCTTTATAGTCCAACTCTCACATCCATACCTGACTACTGGAAAAACCATAGCCTTGAATAGACAGACAATTGTTGGCAAAGTAAATTCTCTGCCTTTTAATATGTTGTCTAGGTTGGTTATAACTTTCCTTCCAAGGAGTGTCTTTTAATTTCATGACTGCATTCATCATCTGCAGTGATTTTGGAGCACACACAAAAAATAAAGTCAACCACTGTTTCCCCATTTTTGCCATGGAATGATGGGATCAGATGCCATGATTTTAGTTTTCTGAATGTTGAGGTTTAAGCCTACTTTTGCACTCTCCTCTTCCNGGCACTCAGCTTTCTTTATAGTCCAACTCTCACATCCATACCTGACTACTGGAAAAACCATAGCCTTGAATAGACAGACAATTGTTGGCAAAGTAAATTCTCTGCCTTTTAATATGTTGTCTAGGTTGGTTATAACTTTCCTTCCAAGGAGTGTCTTTTAATTTCATGACTGCATTCATCATCTGCAGTGATTTTGGAGCACACACAAAAAATAAAGTCAACCACTGTTTCCCCATTTTTGCCATGGAATGATGGGATCAGATGCCATGATTTTAGTTTTCTGAATGTTGAGGTTTAAGCCTACTTTTGCACTCTCCTCTTCCACTTTCATCAAGAGGCTCTTTAGCTCCTCTTCACTTTCTGCATAAGAGTGGTATCATCTGCATATCTGAGGTTACTGATGTTTCTCCTGGCAATCTTGATTCCAGTTTGTGCTTCATCCAGCCTGGCATTTTGCATGATGTACTCTGCTTATAAATTAAATAAGTAGGGTGACAATATACAGCCTTGACCTACTCCTTTTCCTATTTGGAACCAGTCTGTTGTTCCATGTCCAGTTTTAACTGCTGCTTCCTGACCTGCATACAGATTTCTCAAGAGGCAGATCAGGTGGTCTGGTATTCCCATGTCTCAGAATTTTCCACAGTTTATTGTGATTCACACAGTCAAAGGCTTTGGCATAGTCAATAAAGAAGAAATAGATGTTTTTCTGGAACTCTCTTGCTTTTTTGATGATCCAGTGGATGTTGGCAATTTGATCTCTGGTTCCTCCGCCTTTTCTAAAACCAGCTTGAACATCTGGAAGTTCACAGTTCACGTATTGCTGAAGCCTGGCTTGGAGAATTTTGAGCATTACTTTACTAGTGTGTGAGATGAGTGCAGTTCTGCGGTAGTTTGATCATTCTTTGGCATTTCCTTTCTTTGGGATTGGAATGAAAACTGACCCAGTCCTGTGGCCACTGCTGAGTTTTCCAAATTTGCTGGCATATTGAGTGCCGCACTTTCACAGCATCATCTTTTAGGATTTGAAATAGGCCACCTGGAATTCCATCACCTCCACTAGCTTTGTTCATAGAGATGCTTCCTAAGGGCAACTTGACTTTGCATTCCAGGATGTCTGGCTCTAGGTGAGTGATCACACCATCATGATTATCTGGGTCGTGAAGATATTTTGTGCTCAAATTAAGTCACAATCTAAACACTTAACTTTATCAGCAAAAAAGGTCCAGTTTTATCTCTATTCAACTCTTTATAGTCTATCTCCACTGTATTTTAATTCAGAAATGATTGACATTATACATTTGGTCTCTCCAAGATCGACATTTTATCTTTCTATATTAACTAACTAAGCTTTCTCATTTCTTTCCTAAAGAAAGCACCTTGTGAATTTAGAAACATTTAAGAATACTTATAGCACTATTTTCCACTCTGCTATGATTTTGGACTGGAATTTATATAGCTGGACCCATGGCCTATCCTTGTCCTCATTCTCAGAAATGAATGCTGCTCTTCAAGGAAAATACAAAACACAGTTTGTTTCTTAAGAAAAAATAAACTTACTAAGGCTTTGGAAACTAAAGGCCAACAGAAGGACCAAATTTCTACCTTGTACCAAAATCCATAATGATTTTGCATTCTTATTCCAGTTTTTAAAACCATGCTCTCTAGGCCCTAATTTTTTTTCTTTACCTACAAGGAAGGTTTATTCACCTCTTGATCCTAGAGTGATTTTCTGCTTTTAAAATAGATTTATATACTTTATCATTTTTCAGTTTCTTTTTCATGTTCATGGTATTTGTATCCAATTTTTCTTCTTTTTTTAAAAAGACAGAACCTTAAATTTTATTAGTTTTTTAATGAAACTCATAAATAGATGTGTCCTCTCTTCCCTGTGAAACCTCTAAAATTGCCTCTCCTGGAGAATTTCACTGACTTTCCTGATTTCTTTGATATAGAGAATCAGGCTCCTTTGGTATACACAGTGACCTCAGATCTCTTAATTACATGTTGTTTTTATTTTGTGGCATGTCATCCCAGACAATTATTTTCACTGATGTCAATGGATAGTTAGTTAGAGATATAAAGAGATAGATGAGAGATGGTCCCCAGACCATGAAAAACTTAGATTAAAAAAAGAAAAAATAGATAACACAGTAAGGTTTGTCTTGTAGCCATTCAAACTTATTTTTCACAAGGTATTGATTGGCTATTGTAGGTTTGTGAGATTTTACCATCACTCTAAATTCCAGATAGCTTTTTTCTATATTACTAGGTCTTTACAGAGTCAGACACTACTGAAGCGACTTAGCAGCAGCAGCAGGTCTTTACAGATTCTGCTATTTCTCTTCCTTGAATGTTCACTCTGTTGTAAGACTAAAGAACAAAATTATTCCTCTTGCCTCATACAGCAACTTCCAGATCATGGGTGAAGGAAAAGTTATCAGGGCTCAAGTCCACACCTGTACCTCCAACCACTTTAAGACCATCCTTCTACCCCAAGGGCTTCCCTAATGGCTCAGACGGTAAAGTCTGCCTAAAATGCAGAAGACCTGGGTTTGATCTCTGGGTTAGGAAGATCCCCTGGAGAAGGAAATGGCAACTCATTGCAGATTTTTTGCCTGGAAAATCCCATGGATGGAGGAGTCTGGCAGGTTAAAGTTCATAGGGTCACAAAGAGTCAGACATGACTAAGCGACTTCACTTTCTTTCCACCCAAACAAACAACCATAAAGTTAAGAAAAATCCTTTCCTGTGATAAAGCTTTTTCTACTTTTGTGAAATTATATAAAGAAAGCTGAGTGCCGAAGAATTGATGCTTTTGAACTGTGGTGTTGAAGATGATTCTTGAGAGTCCCTTGGACTGCAAGGAGATCCAACCAGTCCATCCTAAAGATCAATCTGGGTGTTCATTGGAAGGACTGAGGTTGAAGCTGAAACTTCAATACTTTGGCCACTTGATGTGAAGAGCTGACTCATTTGAAAAGACCCTGATGCTGGGAAAGATTGAGGGCAGGAGGAGAAGGGGATGACAGAGGATGAGATGGTTGGATGGCATCACCGACTCGATGGACATGGGTTTGGGTGGACTCCGGGAGTTGGTGATGGACAGGGAGGCCTGGCGTGCTGCAGTTCATGGGGTCACAAAGAGTCAGACACAACTGAGCAACTGAACTGAACTGAAAAGTTAAATGCTCAGAATTTTAACATATATTTAGAAGCATATAAGGGCAAAAGTAAATGCTTCCTTCCTCAGCTTCCTTCTCCCTGCCACATTATGTCTATCAAGAATTTATTCTTGTTACCAAAGTACTATGTAGGAGTGTTGCATAAATTTTCAGTGCATATAAAAAGCATTTTGCAAGGTTTTTCTTCAAATATGTATCTTGGACATGCATTTGTACCAGCATTTACAAGTCACCTTGTAATAGGTATAGAATATTGTATCACTTAAGGGAACAATGACAAGTTTGTCATCATCTGATAATTCCTTATCTCTGCTGTCTCCGTCTCACTCTCCCATTATTTGGCAAAATCATGTGAATGCCTGGAGGAATTTTCTTTTTTGGAAGGAAGTGGTTGGGTGGGGGACAATCAGGGGATGATGATATTGGGAATATATTACAGGATCAAAATTTTTTTCTTAAACACAACAAATGGTATCCATGAATCTATGGATTCATAGATACATGGATTCATGGATCTATGGATTCATTGTAGCATACATGAATGCTGATATGAGAGGAAAAATACTGCATTTCCTAATCATTTCTCTGAAAGCCTCATCTTTACTCTCTGCTTCTCAAGTAAGACCAGTACTCCAACTTTTTGAGTCCCAGAGTTTTTCCCATATTTCTCCTTAATTTAAAAAAAAATATTTATATGGAAAGGTTAAAAAAATGAGAAACAAACAGTTCTGCTGTGCCCTTAACTTTTAGCATATATTATTCAATCCTTACAACACCCTATGATATGTGTATCCAATTTATCTCAGGTAGTGAACTGGGGCTTAAAGAGTTTAAGCCACCTTCAAACTCTTTCTTTGTGCCATTTTTGCAACAATGTATCATTTTATTCCAAAAGACAAAAAAAGTATCTTCTAAAAGTTAGAGCTGAAAAATGCCATACACTGTTGTACTTTGTGGTCTTAGATTCTTCTAACTGTATAACTTATGGTTTATGAAAATACTGGAGTGAACTTCTCAGATAACTTTCAAGGATGCTAGATGACTTGATCCTTAATGAACTTAGCCTAAATAATTAATTGATCCATATAAGGATTCTTATTGATCCTTATATTAAGTAATTAATACTCAATATATCTCTGATTTCATTTGAGACAGGAAGTGAGGGGAACTGATGGAATTTTATTATCAGAAAATGTTATATAACAAAGCCAGTCAATTGAATAGAGAGGGAAACTGAGTCTCAGATGTGTTAAGTGGCATTTGTCCTGTAATAGAGCTTACAGAAAAACTCAGAATCCTCTGTAGTCCAGTGATATTCCTTCTGATTACATTGTACTAGAATTGTGTACTAGTTCACTGAACTCAATGAAAACATTCACAAATGACCATGAATCTCATAGGATAAATTTCTCATGAGCTGCATCTAATGACAGGTCTGAAATGAGCTAAATCTGGATAAATCCCAAGAAAATCAAGGAAGGTAGCCACCTATGCTTTCTAGAGTTTATTGCTAATGGGGTAAATTGAAAGGCCTTCAAATGCAAAGGGTTCATTTCAAGTAAGCTAGTTTGTTCTCCCCTGTCCAGATTTAGTTGTTCTGCTCAACAGCTTTGCTTCTAATGCATGCATGTGTGTTAAGTCGCTTCAGTTGTGTCTGATTCATCGAGATCCTATGGACTGTAGCCCACCAGGCTCCTCTGTTCATGGGATTCTCCAGGGAAGAATACAGGAGTAGGTTGCCATGCCCTCCTGCGGATGTTCCCGATTCAGGGATTAAGCCCGTATCTCTTATGTGTCCTGCACTGGCAGGAAGGTTCTTTGCCACTAGCTCCACCTCCGAAGCCCTTCGTTCTAACGCTGTGCTGTACTTGGTCACTCAGTCATGTCTGACTCTGTGATCCCATGGACTGCAGCAGGCCAGGATCCTTTGTCCATGGGGATTCTCCTGGCTAGAATACTGGAAAGGGTTGCCATGTTCTCCTCCAGGGTATCTTCTCAACCTAGGGCTTGAACCCAGGTCTCCTGAATTGCAGGCAGATTCTTTACTGACAGAGCCACCAGGGAATATATAGATGAAACTAAACCAGAAGCAACTAAACCAGTGGCAATTGCTTATAAGTATTCAGATGTTCAATAGCCTTGAGGACAAACTTCCATGTTTGATGTAACAAATGAAGTGAAGGAGAAAACAAACAAAAAAAGTATATGTTTCATTATGAGAAATTACCAGAAAATTATTATTGAATTGCAAAAAATAATATATCCTTGAAACGAACCTTTCTAGCAAATGTTTGACCCAGTTTTAATAACATGTTATTGTAATGTAAGTTTTAACTTACAGTGACAAAGTGATTAACATAAGTGTGGTACAACATATTATTTTTTCCTTACCCTCTGTCTCTAATAATGTATTTCCAAATTTTAAAAAATAGAGGATGTAGCATGTGGAAATGATGGTTTTCATGCTGTGTCATATGTTTTCTCTAATGAAATCTTCACATAATGCCACGGTAGGCCACCATTCTGTCAGTTTCAACCTCAGGATATGCAGTGTTTTTAGGTAGTAGATCCAAAACAAAAGAGAAAGTATGGTGGAATTATTTTCCAAGGTGTGATTACAGGCTTATTTCTTCATAATAATGGAGTCCAGATAGCTGGCAAAATCATTATAAAATGTCAGCTCGCCAATGTAGTTGCACATTTTAAATTCAGTAATGTTTCACATCTCATATGCAGCCCTATCTTAACAGAAGTGGAATCCAAACCATAGTTTGTGTTACAATGGCATTAAAAGTATCAAAAGAGTGAACTCTTTGCTTATCCACTGATGTTCTTTCTGCTCCCCACAGAAGTGACAAATCCAGGTTCAGGTTGCTGAAAACAAACAATTAGAAATCAAATCAAAGCTTGTTTGGCTTCACAATTGAATGCCAAGATGCAATAGGAATTGTAACAATGCAAAGTAATAGCCTGCCGAATTCAATGAATATAGCTTAATAACTTTGGACCATAGCAAGACTTGGGCAAAATTAAAAGGTAATGTAAAACTCCTTGGGTACACTCCGCTGAATTAGTATTCCGAGGCAAGTGCCTCCACACCATCCATAATGAGGACTGCTGGTTTCATTTACAGACACTGCCTACATTAGCTCACACTAATGTGGAAAAACATATCGTATGCTGGTCTATAAAGGCACACCAAATTTTCATTATGTTTCGGTCAAAAAGCGCTTGTTTTGCAGGATGGAGTCCATGTCAATAAAATGGATTGTATGCCACTTAAACCAAGTGACATGCTAATCTTCTAGAGGCCTCTGTCCTTAATCTCTAAAGGACATGAGTCAGTTTAGAAGTGTGAGCTGTTCTCACAGGTACCAACCATTGAGTGCTTTAATGTAAATTCAAAAGCAAAACTTATCAGTCTGTTTCAGAAATTGCTTCAATGTGGTTGCTGTCTATGAAAAAAAAAAAAAAAAAAAAAAACCTCCTCCTCCTAAATCCTTGGCTACTTCCAAGGTTTTACAGTGCCTAGGAGCACCTTTTAATTATAAAGAAATTGGTTTTGCTGATAGCTGCCCTGTGACCAATTAGATTAGAGGCATTTCTTCTGGCTATTATAAGAGCTAGCTTGACTATTGCCCAGTGTAGTCTGACATGATCAAAATGTTAAATAAAGCTTAATTCAGAACTTCAAGACCCAGTAGACTAAATTCTTAAAAATTATGCTATAAACAGCCATTTTATAATAAAAGAACAGAATAATGGGATTGCGATCATGAAGTCTTTGGTTTGTAGAGCAAATTACAAAAACATGGAAAATCACTTGGACAACTTTTCTTATATTATAAAATCATATGTATTTTATCATGGGAAAGCTAGAAATCTAAATGGCAATCTACAAATATTCTGGATCTATGAGCCAAATTGTTTTACAATAAAATCTTCAAAACATGAAATTAAATAAAAGTCTCTGTCCTATAGTCTTTCTTTTATTTTATAAATACCATGAAGTATACATTTTCTCTCACATGTTCTAAACAGAATAAAATGCAATCACTATGGCATGTAATGGCCTGTATAACTCCTTCCACAAATATATAAGAGGATCACATCTATTATTCTGTCTAGCATTAAATGACACTTCCTTGATACATGCAAACATGAAAATTTGAAGTCAAATTAGAATCACTCACATAAAATGATATCACCAACAGAATAAAATAAAAAGTATTCCATCACCTCTGAGATCAAAGCAAAAGAAAATAAGAAATGGAATTAAGGAGTATATTTATACAAAGGAATATTTTCATTACTTCAGGATTTTTAAAATATAAACTTCCTTTTATAGTTTGTGCAAAGTGTATTTGCATTCTTAGAAAATAAAGTGTGTGGAATCAAATTTTACTTTTGTTTGATAATTTAATATCAGTCACTGACTTGCATTGTTGTTATAAAGGCCATTTCTCTTAATTATTTACACAGAAACACTGANAGTTTGTGCAAAGTGTATTTGCATTCTTAGGAAATAAAGTGTGTGGAATCAAATTTTACTTTTGTTTGATAATTTAATATCAGTCACTGACTTGCATTGTTGTTATAAAGGCCATTTCTCTTAATTATTTACACAGAAACACTGAAGTATATTGAGTAGTACCTAGAATTATTCAAATATAAAACAGTCACATTTGTCTTTTTAATATATACTTCTTCATATTAGGTTATATTATTTCCACATTCACAAAGTAAATAATATATGTTTTGTTGACTAACCCGCTGAATATTATAGCTCTGGTTAATGAAAAATTACATTTACAACAATAAATCAGTTTAACAGTAGCAATAAAATATAGCTTATTTTAGCTATGTTAAAAAAAATTTCAGCTAAAGTTTTGGAACCATAGCCAAAGGATTAATACCATCATATCCATAAAATAAATGCACTTTATAACACATTTAAGAGGAAATTTAAAAAATCATTTTAGAAATAGTATTTCATACTGTTATGAAGGATGTTGATTTTGTTACATAACATTTAAGAAATAAATAAATAGGTCATTATGTCTTACGTAATAAGCAAATGTATGTGTAGATTGTTATTAGATAGCTTCATGAATTTTACCTAGGATATTATTAGAACTACTCGAGGATTATCCATCCTAGGATATTATAGATTGCAAAGAGAGAATAGAACTATATCAGTACAAGAGCTGGCTACATAAATTTAGCTAATGACAGTGAAAAACTACACAGAATAAAAATATTTTATGGTCAATACTGAAAATAAAAGAATCTTCAGTTATCCTTCATTACTTAAATTTACAATGTATATTTTCTTTATATGCCTCCAAGTTATAAAATTAGAGCAATTTTAACAGAATATTAGATGAGGACATTTGTATCCAAGAAGAACACAGAGGACCCTAGAGCATGATTTCCCAGATTCTTCCTGAGGTCAGATGAAGAGATCCTGAGTAGAAAAACCTTCTGTTGATGCAGCAGGACTTATTTATCCTGTAAGCGCTGGAAAAAATTGATACTTGTCACAAAAGAAGTAGAGAATAATTATTCCTTCTTTTATGTAGCCCCAGAAATTAATGCATTTGGCCTATTAGAAAAGGAAGGACTGAGCTGAATATAGCCAACAATAGCAGTGATGTACTTTAAGAAAAGGAATAATCTCTTAGCATTTAGAACATCAGGCTAAAAGCAATTGGGGGCAGTTTTTATGCAGTTTTTGCAATTGAATCTTTGGTAATAATAGTTGATTGAGTCACTCATACAGACAAAGTGTTCCTCTCTAGAGTGATGTGCTGTACCTAGTGGATCAGCCATGTTCGACTCTCTGCCACCCTGTGGACTGTAGCCTGCCAGGTCCTCTGTCTATAGGGATACTCAGGAAAGAATGCTGGAGTGGGTTGCCATGCTGTCCTACAGGGGATCTTCCCAACTCAGGGAATGAACCTAGGTCTCCCCCATTGCAGGCAGATTATTTACCAACTGAGTTACCAGGACAACCCAAGAATACTGGAGTGGGTAGACTATCCCTTCTGTAGGTGATCTTCCCCACCCAGGAACTGAACTGGGGTCTCCTGCGTTGGAAGAGGATTCTTTACTATCTGAGCTATGAGAGAAGCCCTATTTTAGTGTACCTCTTTATATTAATTTACTTTGGACATGAAATTAAATATTAAAACTAATAAAAATTTCTAATTTCTAAAGCATAAATTCTTTGGTGCTTAGCTTTCTTCACAGTCCAACTCTCACATCCATACATGACTACTAGAAAAACCGTAGCCTTGACTAGACAGACCTTAGTCGGCAAAGTAAAGCCTCTGCTTCTGAATATGCTATCTAGGTTGGTCATAACTTTCCTTCCAAGGAGTACGTGTCTTTTAATTTCATGCCTGCAATCGCCATCTGCAGTGATTTTGGAGCCCTCAAAAATAAAGTCTGAAACTGTTTCCACTGTTTCCCCATCTATTTCCCAGGAAGTGATGGGACCAGATGCCATGAGCTTCATTTTCTTAATGCTGAGCTTTAAGCCAACTTTTTCACTCTCCTCTTTCACATTCATCAAGAGGTTTTTTAGGTTCTCTTCACTTTCTGCCATAAGGCAGGAGTCATCTGCATANCCCAGGAAGTGATGGGACCAGATGCCATGAGCTTCATTTTCTTAATGCTGAGCTTTAAGCCAACTTTTTCACTCTCCTCTTTCACATTCATCAAGAGGTTTTTTAGGTTCTCTTCACTTTCTGCCATAAGGGAGGAGTCATCTGCATATCTGAGGTTTTTGATATTTCTCCTGGCAATCTTAATTCTAGCTTGTGCTTCTTCCAGCCCAGTGTGTCTCATGATGTACTCTGCACATAAGTTATATAAGTAGGGTGACAATATACAGCCTTGACATACTCCTTTTCCTATTTGTCACCAGTCTGTTCCATGTTCAATTCTAATTATTGCTTCCTGACCTGCATATAGGTTGTTTAAGAGGCAGGTCAGGTGGTCTAGTATTCCCATGTCTTTCAGGATTTTCCACAGTTTATTGTGATCCACATTGTTAAAGGCTTTGGCATAGTCAATAAATCATAAATAGATGCTTTTCTAGAACTCTCTTGCATTTCTTGATGATCCAGCAGATGTTGGAAATTTGATCTCTGGTTCCTCTGCCTTTTCTAAAGCCAGTTTGAACATCTGGAAATTCATGGTTCACGTACTGCTGAAGCCTGGCTTGAAGAATTTTGAGCATTAAGTTACTAGCATGTGAGATGACTGCAATTGTGTGGTAGTTTGAGTATTCTTTTGCATTGCCTTTCTTTGGGATTGGAATGAAAA
>SJYV01036538.1:0-16083 GCA_006410875.1 Neotragus pygmaeus
CTTCACTGAGGTTCGGGCTGTGTGCCGTGGGCAACCTGCACCGAGGTCCAGGCTGTGTGCTGTGGTAGCTTTGCGCCGAGTTCCAGGCTGTGTTCCGTGGTGGGCTGGCAACGAGATCCGGGCTGTGTGCCACAGTCGCCCTTCACTGATTTTCGTGTAGTGTACTATGGTCGCCCTGCACCGTGGTCTGGTCTGTGTGATGCGCTGGCCCTGCGCAGAAGTCCAGCCTGTGTTCTGCAGACACCCTGCGCCGAGGTCCGGCCTGTGTGCCGCCATCACCCTGCACTAAGGTCCGTTCTGTGTGCCACGGTCACCCTGTGCCAAGGTCTGGCCTATGTCTCGCTGTCGCCCTACGCTGATGTCCAGCCTCAGTGTCACGGCCACCCTGCTCCGAGGTCTGGACTGTGTTCCGCAGTCAGCTAGCAATGAGTTCCAAGCTGTGTGACGTGGTCGCCCTTCACTGAGTTTTGCACGGTGTGCCACTGTCGCCCTACGCCGACGTCCGGGCTGTGTTCTACGGTCGGATAGTGATGAGTTCCATGCTGTGTGCTACGGTTGCCTTTCTTTGAGGTTTGGGCTGTGTGCCACAGTCGCCCTGCGCCAAGTTCCAGACTGTGTACCGCAGTCGCCTTTGCTCGAGGTCCGTGCTGTGTTCCAGGGTCACCCTGCATCGAGGTCCGGGATGTTTTCTGCAGTTGCCCTTCACTGAAGTTTGGGCTGTGTGCCGCCGTCACCCTTCACTGAGTTTCAGGCTGTGTGCAGCGGTCGCCCTGCTCGATGTACTAGATGTGTGCCGCGATAGCCCTGGCCTCGGTCCGGCCTATGTTCTGCGGTCGCCCTGTGCCAACATCTGGGCTGTGTTCCATGGTCGGCTATCGACAAGTTACTGGCTGTTTGCCGCGGTCTCTCTTGACTGTTTTTCGGGCAGTGTGCCAAGGTCGCGCTTCGCCAAGGTCCGGGCTGTGTTCCGCGGTCTCCCTGCACCGAAGTCCAGGCTGTGTGCCACGGTCCCCTGTGCTGATTTCCACACTGTGTGCCACGGTCGCCCTGCGCCGAGGTCAGTCCTGTGTGCCTAGGTAGCCCTGAACCGAGTTCCGGGCTGTGTGCCGCTGTAGCCTTGTGCCGAGGTCTGGCCTGTGTGCAACGGTATCCTTGAACTGAGTTCCGGGCTGTGTGTTGCGGTAGCCTTGTGCCGAGGTCCAGGCTGTGTGCTGTGGTCACCCTTCACTGAGGGTCGAGCTGTATGCCACAGTCGCACTGCGCTGAGGTTCGGGCTGTGTGCCATATTAGCCTGGTACTGAGGTCCGGGTGGTGTGTCACGGTCGCCATCTCCCCAGGTCTGCAATGTGTGCCACGGTCGCCCTTTGCCGAGTTCCATCCTTTATTCCGCCCTCGGCATGCGACCTGTTCCCGGCTCTGTCCCGCGGTTTCTCTTTGCCAAGGTCCGGGCTGCGTCACGGTAGCCTGCTCCAGAAGTCCGGGGTGTGTGCTGCGGTCCCCCTGCGCTGAGGTCCGGGCTGTGTTCTTCGGTCATCCTGAGCCGATGTCCGGCTTGTGTGCCACAGTCGCCCTGCACCGAAGTCTGGCCTAAGTGCCGCTGTCGCCCTATGCTGAGGTCTGGCTGGAGTGCCACGGTCACCCTGCTCCGAAGTCCGGAATGTGTTCCGTGGTTGGCTAGCGACGAGTTCCATGCTCTGTGCCACGGTCGCCCTGCACAGATTTCTGGGCTATGTTCTGTTGTCGCCCTTCANGAGGTCTGGCTGGAGTGCCACGGTCACCCTGCTCCGAAGTCCGGAATGTGTTCCGTGGTTGGCTAGCGACGAGTTCCATGCTCTGTGCCACGGTCGCCCTGCACAGATTTCTGGGCTATGTTCTGTTGTCGCCCTTCACAGAGGTTCGGGCTGTGTGCTGGGGTAGCCCTGTGCCAATGTTCAGGCTGTGTGTCGCGGTCGCACTGCGCCGAGGTCCGGGCTGTGTTCCGTGGTTGGCTGGCGACGATTTCTGAGCTGTGTGCCACAGTCACCCTTCACTGAATATCGGGCTGTGTGCTGCCGTCGCCCTGCGCCGAGGTCCGGGTTGTGTGCCGCAGTCGCCCTGCGCCGTGGTATGACCTGTTTGCCACGGTTACCCTGAGCCGAGGTCCAGGCTGTTTTTGCTGTTGGCTAGCGATGTGTTCAGAGCACTGTGCCACGGTCACCTTCAACAGATTTCTGGGCTCTGTGACGCGGTCTCCCTTCACTAGTTTTCAGCCTATGTGCCCCGGTCGCCCTGCGCCGAGGTCCGGGCTGTGTGCCACGGTCGCCCTGAGCCGAGGTCCTACCTGTGTGCCGTGGTCACACTGCTATGATATCCTGGGTGTGTGCCGCACTGAACATCTGCCGACATCTGTGCTGTGTTCCAGGGTCGCCTTGTCTTAAGGTCCCGGATGTGTGTCGCGGTTGTCCTTCACTAAGGTTCCGGATGTGTGCCGCAGCTGCCCTGCATCGAAGTCCGTCCTATGTGCCACGGTCACCCTGTGCTGAAGTCCGCGTTGTGTTCCGCGGTCGGCTAGTGACGAGTTCCATGCAGCGTGCCGCGGTCACCCTTCACTGAGGTTTGGGCTGTCTGCCGCGGTCGCCCTGCAACAAGGTCCGGGCTGTGTGTTGCGGTCGCCTTCAGTCGATATCCATGCTGTGTGCCAGGGTTGCCCTTCATGAAGGTCCAGGATGTGTGCTGTGGTCACTCTTCAATTAGGTACAGGCTGTGTGCCACGGTCACCCTTCACTGAGGTTCAGGCTGTGTGCAGCGGTCTCCCTGCTCGATGTACATGATGTGTGCTGCAGTCGCCTTGTGCCTCGGTCCGGCCTGTGTTCTGCGGTCGCCCTGTGCCAAAATCCGGGGTGTGTTCCACTTTCGACTAGAAACGAGTTACTGGATGTGTGCTGCGGTCGCCCTTCACTGTGTTTCAGGCAGTGTGCCACGGTTGCCCTTTGCCAATGTCCAGGCTGTGTGCCGCGGTCGCCCTGCACCGAGGTCCGGCCTGTTTGCTGTAGTCGCCCTGGGCCCAGGTCCGGGCTGTGTTCCGTGGTTGGCTAGTGATGAGTTACATGCTCTGTGCTGTGGGCTCCCTGTACAGATTTCTGGGGTGTGTTCTGCGGTCACCCTGCACCGAGGTCCGGGCTGTGTTCTGCGGTCGGCTGGCGATGATTTCTGGCCTGTGTGTTGCAGTCGCCCTCACTGAGGTTCGGGCTGTGTTCTGCAGTAGCCCTGCAACGAGGTCTGGCCTGTGTGCCGTGGTTGCCCTGTGCCGAAGTCCATGCTGTGTTCCGTGGTTGGCTGACGACGAGTTCTGAGCTCTGTGCCACAGTCGCCCTGCACAGATTTCCGGGCTGTGTGCCGTGGTCAGCCTTCACTGAGATTCGGCCTGTGTGCCGTTGGCAACCTGCGCCGAGGTCTGGGCTGTGTGCTGCGGTAGCTTTGCACCGAGTTCCGGGCTGTGTTATGCGGTGGGCTGGTGACGAGATCCGGGCTGTGTGCCACAGTCGCCCTTCACTGATATTCGGGCTGTGTCCCACGATCTCCCTGCACCGTGGTCTGGGCTGTGTGCCGCGCTCGCCCTGCGCAGAGGTCCGGCCTGTGTGCCGCGGTTGGCTAGCGACGAATTCCAAGCTCTGTGCCACGGTTGCCCTGCACAGATTTTTGGACTGTGTGCCGCAATCACCCTTCACTGAGGTTCGGGCTGTGTGCCGCAGTTGCCCTGAGCCAAGTTCCATGCTCTGTGCCGCGGTCACCCTGCACCGAGATCCAGCCTGTGTGTCGCGGTCGGCTAGTGATGAGTTCCATGCTGTGTGCCGCGGTCGCTCTTCACTGAAGTTCGGGCTATGTGCCGTGGTCGCCCTGAGCTGAGGTCCTTGCTTTTTGCCCTGGTCGCCCTGAGCCGAAATCTGGTCTGTGTTCCACGGTCGCCCTGCCGCAATGTCCGGCCTTTGTACCACAGTTGCCTTGCACCAAGATCGGGCCTGTGTGCTGCTGTCACCCTGTGCTGAGTTCTGGGCTTTGTGCAACCTTCACCCTGCGCCTAGTTCTGGGCTGATTTCCACGGTCGGCTGGTGACGAGTTCTGATCTGTGTGATGCGATCACTCTTCACTCAGTTTCAGGCTGTGTGCCTCGGTCGTCATTTGCCAAGGTACGGGCTGTGCGACATGTTCGCCCTGCGCCGAGTTCCTGGCTGTGATTTGCAGTTGACTAGCGACGAGTTTCAGGCTCTGTGAGGCTGTCGCCCTGCACAGATTTCTGGGCTGTGTGCTACTTTCGCCTTTCACTGAGGTTCGGGCTGTGTGCCGAGGTCGCCCTGCACCGAGGTCTGGGCTTTGTGCCACGGTCCCCTGTGCTGAGGTCCAAGGTTTGTGCCGCACTCACCCTGCACTGAGGTCTGGCCTGTGTGCCTCGGTAGCCTTGAACCGAGTTCCGGGCTGTGTGCCGTCGTAGCCTTGTGCTGAGGTCCGGGCTGTGTTCCGAGGTAGCCTTCTGCAGAGGTCCGGGCTGTGTGCTGGGGTCGCCCTGTTCTGAGATCCGGGCAGTGTGCCGCTGTTGCCATCTCCGCAAATCCGAGCTGTGTGCCGCCATCTCCCTTTGCCCAGGTCTGGCCTGTGCTCCACCCTCGGCTTGCAACCTGTTCCCGGCTCTGTGCCGCAGTTCCTCTTGGCCAAGGTCTGGGCTGTGTGCCGTGGTAGCCTTCTCCAGAGGTCTGGGCTGTGTTCCATGCTCCGGCTGCGCTGAGGTCCGGGTTGTGATCCGCGGTCACCCTGAGCCGATATCTGGCCTGTGTTCTGCAGACACCCTGCGCCGAGGTCCGGCTTGTGTGCCGCGGTCGCCCTGCGCTGAGGTCCAGCCTGAGTGTCACGGTCACCCTCCTCCAAGGTTTGGACTGTGTTCCGCAGTTGACTAGCGACGAGTTACTGGCTGTGTGCCATGGTCACCCATCACCTTTTTGGGCAGTGTGCCATGTTCGCCGTTCGCCAAAGTCCGGGCTGTGTGCCACGGTCACCCTGTGCCGAGGTCCCGGCTGTGTGCCGTGGTTCCCTGCACTGAAGTCCACGCTGTGTGCAGCGGTCGCCCTGCGCCGTAGTCCGGCCTGTTTGCCTCGGTAGCCTTGAACCGAGTTCCGGGCTGTGTGCCACAGTAGCCTTGTGCCGAGGTCCAGGCTGTGTGCTGCAGTCGCCCTTCACTGAGAATCGGACTGTGTGCCATGGTCGCACTGCGCTGAGGTTCAGGCTGTGTGCCATATTAGCCTGGCACCGAGGTCTGGGCTGTGTGCCACGGTTGCCATCTCCCCAGGTCCGGGATGTGTACTGCGCTCGCCCTGTGCCGAAGTCCAAGATGTGTTCTGCGGTCGGCTGTAGAGGAGTTCCATCCTGTTTGCCATGTTCGCCCTACGCTGAAGTCCGAGCTGTGTTCTGCGGTCGACTAGTGATGAGTTCTAAGCTCTGTACGCCAGTTACCCTGCTCAGATTTCTGGGCTGTGGGCCGTGGTCTCCCTTCACTGAGGTTTGGGCTGTGTGCTGCGGCCGCCCTGTGCCAAACTCCAGTCTGTGTGCCACAATAGAGTTCAACCGAGTTCCTTACTGTGTGCCACGGTAGCCTTGTGCCGAGGACTGGGCTGTGTCCTGTGGTCGCCCTTGATTGAACACTGGGCTATGTGCCGTGGTTGCAGTGCGCCGAGGTTCGTGCTGTGTTCCATGTTAGCCTTGTGCTGAGGTTCGGGCTGTGTGCTGTCGTAGTCTTGCACCAAGGTCCGGGCTGTGTGCCACAGTTGCCCTTCACTGAGATTCGGCATGTGTGTCGCGGTTGCCCTGCATCGAAGTCCAGCGTGTGTGCTGTGGTCGCCCTGCACCGACGTCCGGTCTGTGTTTCGCAGTCGGCTAGTGACAAGTTCCGTGCTGTGTGCTGCGGTCACCCTTCACTGAGGTTCGAGCTGTGTGCAACGGTCGCCCTACACCAAGTTCCGGGCTGTGTGCCGTGGTCGTCTTCGATCAAGGTCCATGCTGTGTGCCAGGGTTGCCCTGCATCGAGGTCAGGGATGTGTGCTGCGGTTGCCCTTCAGTGAGTTTCGGGCTGTGTGCCACGGTCACCCTTCACTGAGGTTCAGTCTGTTTTCAATGGTTGCCCTGCTCGATGTCCCTTGATATGTGGCANGTGCTGTGTGCCAGGGTTGCCCTGCATCGAGGTCAGGGATGTGTGCTGCGGTTGCCCTTCAGTGAGTTTCGGGCTGTGTGCCACGGTCACCCTTCACTGAGGTTCAGTCTGTTTTCAATGGTTGCCCTGCTCGATGTCCCTTGATATGTGGCACAGTCGCCCTGTGCCTCGGTCTGGCCTGTGTTTTGTGGTCGCCCTCTGCCGAAATCTGGGCTGTGTTCTGCAGTCGGCTAGAAACCAGTTACTGGATGTGTGCCGCGGTCGCCCTTCCCTGTTTCGGGCAGTGTGCCATGATCGCCCTTTGCCAAGATCCGGGCTGTGTGCTGTGGTCGCCCTGCGATGAGGTCCGGCCTGTTTTCCGTGGTCGCCCTGCGCCAAGGTCCGGGCTGTGTTCCGCGGTCGGCTAGCGATGAGTTCTGAGCTGTGTGCTGCGGTCACCCTTCACTGATTTTCGGGCTGTTTTCTGCGGTCGTCCTGCACTGAGGTCCAGCCTGTGTGCTGCGGTCGCCCTGTGCCGAGGACCGTGGTGTGTTCCACACTTGGCTAGTGACGAGTTCTGAGCTCTGTGCCACGGTCGCCTTTCACAGATTTCCAGGCTGTGTGCCGCGGCCAGCATTCACTGAGTTTAGGGCTGTGTGCCGTGGGCAACCTGCGCCGAGGTTTGGGCTGTGTGACGCGGTCGCACTTCACTCAGTTTCGGGCTGTGTGCCTCGGTCGCCCTTCCACGAGTTCCGGGCTGTGTGTCGTTGTCATCCTGAGACGAGGTCTGGCCCGTTTTCTGTGGTCGCTCTGCACCGAGGTCCTGACTGTGTTTCGCAGTTGACTAGCAACGAGATCCAGGCTGTGTGCAACTGTAGTCCTGAACAGATTTCTGGGCTTTGTGCTGTGGTCGCCCTTCACTGAGATATGGGCTGTATGCCATGGTAGTCCTGCGATGATGTCTGAGTTGTGTGCTGCGGTCGCCCTTCACTGAGGTGTGGGCTGTGTGCCATGGGAGCCCTACGCTGAGGTCCATGATGTGTACCGCGGTTACCCTGTGCACAGGTCAGGCCTGTGTGCCGCAGTTGCCCTGTGCCGAGGTCCCAGTTGTGTTCCGCCATTGGCTGGAGTCGAGTTCCATCCTGTTTGCCATGATCACCCTACACCGAGGTCTGGGCTGCGTTCCGCGGTTGGCTAGCGATGAGTTCTGAGCTCTGTACCCTAGTCACCCTGCACAGATGTCCAGGCTGTGTGCCGTGGTCTCCCTTCACTGAGGTTCAGGCTGTGTGCCACAGCCGCCCTGTGCCGAGGTCCGGTCTGTGTGCCACGGTGGCCTTGAACTGAGTTCCGGGCTGTGTGCCTTGGTAGGCTTGTGCCGTGGACCAGGCTGTGTGCCACGCTCACCCTGCGCCGAGGTCCCAGCTGCATGCCATGGTCCCCTGCGCTGAAGTCCATGCTGTGTGCTGTGGTCATCCTGCTCTGAGGTCCGGCCTGTGTGCCTCAGTAGACTTGAACCGAGTTTTGGGCTGTGTGCTTTAGTAGCCTTGTGCCGAAGTCTGGGCTGTGTGCTGCGGTCGCCCTTCACTGAGGATCGGGCTGTGTGCTGTTGTCGCACTGCGCTGAGGTTCGGGCTGTGTGCCATATTAGCCTGACACCGAAGTCTGGGCTGTGTGCTGCAATCACCATCTCTCCAGGTCTGGGATGTGTGCCACGGTTGCCCGGGGCCGAGGTGCAAGATGTGTTCCACTGTCAGCTGGAAACGAGTTCCATCCTGTTTGCCATGGTCGCCCTACGCCGAGGTCCGAGCTGTGTTCCGCAGTCGGCTAGCGATGAGTTCTGAGCTCTGTACGCCAGTAGCTCTGCACAGATTTCCTGGCTGTGTGCTGCGGTCTCCCTTCACTGAGGTTCGGCCTTTGTGCCGCGGCCGCCCTGTGCCGAGGTCGGGTCTTTGTTCCACAGTAGCCTTGAACCGAGATCCTTGCTATGTGCCGTGGTAGCCTTTTGCCGATGACCGGGCTGTGTGCTGTGGTCGCCCTTCATTGAGGACCAGGCTATGTGCCGCGGTCGCACTGCGCCGAGGTTTGTGCTGTGTGCCACATTAGCCTGGCACCGAGGTCTGGGCTGTGTGCTGCGATCGACATCTCCCCAGGTCCGGGATGTGTGCCACGGTTGCCCTGTGCCGAGGTCCGAGATGTGTTACACCATCGGCTGGAGATGAGTTCCGTCCTGTTTGCCATGGTCGCCCTACGCCGAGGTCCGGGCTGTGTTCCGCGGTTGGCTAGCGATGAGTTCTGAGCTCTGTACGCCAGTAGCCCTGCACAGATTTCTGGGCTGTGTGCCGCGGTCTCCCTTCACTGAGGTTCGGGCTGTGTGCCGTGGCCGCCCTGTGCCGAGGTCTGGTCTGTGTTCCACGGTAGCCTTGAACCGAGATCCTGGCTGTGTGCTGCGGTAGCCTTTTGCTGAGGACCGGGCTGTGTGCTGCGGTCGCCCTTCATTGAAGACCGGGCTATGTGCTGCAGTCGAATTGTGCCGAGGTTCGGGCTGTGTGCCATGTTAGCCTTGCACCGAGGTTCGGGGTGTGTGCTGTCATAGCCTTGCACCAAGGTCTGGGCTGTGTGCTGCAGTTGCCCTGAGCCAATGTCCGGTCTGTGTGCCACGGTCACCATCTCCCTAGGTCGGTGCTGTGTGCCAGGGTTGCCCTGCACCGAGGTCTCTGCTGTGTGCCTCGGTCGCTCTTCACTGTGGTTCAGGATGTGTGCTGCGGTCGCCCTGCGCCGAGGTCCAGGCTGCGTTCTGCCCTCGGCTTGCAACGAGTTCCGGGCTCTGTGCCACATTCCCTCTGTGCCGAGGTCTGGGCTGTGTGCCACGGTCACCCTGTTCTGAAGTCCGGGCTGTATGCCGAGATAGTCTTCTACAGAGGTCCGTGCTGTGTGCCACAGTTGCCCTGTTCCAAAGTCCAGGCTGTGTGCCGTGGTCGCCATCTCCCCAGGTCAGGGCTGTGTGCCGCCATCGCCCTGTGCCGAGGTCCGGGCTATGTTCTGGCCTCAGCTTGTGACCTGTTCTCTGCTCTGTGTCGCAATTCCTCTTTGCCAAGATCCGGCCTGTGTGTCGCGGTAGACTTTTCCAGATATCCGGGCTGTGTACCGCGGTCCCCTGTGCTGAGGTCCAGGCTGTGTGCAGCGGTCGTCCTGAGCTGATGTCCAGCCTGTGTTCTGCAGTCGCCCTGCGCCAAGGTCCAGCCTGTGTGCCAAAGTCGCCATGCGCCGAAGTCCGGCCTCTGTGCCATGGTCGCCCTGCGCTGAGTTCCGGCCTGTGTTCCGCCCTCGGCTTGTCACCTGTTCCTGGCTCCTTGCCGCGGTTTCTTTGACAATGTCTGGGTTGTGTGCGACCGTAGCCTGCTCCAGAGGTCCTGGCTGTGTTCCGCCGTCGCCCTGAGCTGAGGTCCGGCCTGTTTTCCTCGGTCGCCCTGAGCCGATGTCCGGCCTGTGTGCCACAGCCGCCCTGTGCCGAGGCCCAGCCTGTTTTCCTCGGTCGCCCTGCATCGAGGTCTGGCCTGTGTGCCACGGTCACCCTGCACCGAGGTCCGGCCTATGTGTCGCTGTCGCCCTGCACTGAGGTCCGGCCTGAGTGTCACGATCACCCTGCTCTGAGGTCCGGATGTGTTCCACAGTCGGCTAGCATTGAGTTCCAGGCTGTGTTATGTGGTCGCCCTTCCTGGAGTTCCTGGCTGTGTGCCGCGGTCACCCTGTGCCGAAGTCCGGGCTTTGTTGCGTGATGGGCTTGTGGGGAGTTCCATTTTGTGTGCCGCGGTAGACTTGCGCCAAGTTCCGGGCTGTGTGCTACGGTCACCGTAGGTCAAGGTCCATGCTGTGTGCCAGCATTGCCCTGCATCAAGGACAGGGATGTGTGCTGCAGTCGCCCTTCAATGAGTTTCGGGCTGTGTGCCGCAGTCACACTTCACTGAGTTTCAGGCTGTTTTCAACGGTTGCCCTGCTCGATGTCCTTGATGTGTGCCTCGGTCGCCCTGTGCCTCAGTCTGGCCTGTGTTCCGCAGTCGCCCTGTGCTGAAATCCGGGCTGTGTTCCTCAGTCTGCTAGAAACGAGATACTGGATGTGTGCCGCAGTCACACGTCAATGTGTTTTGGGCAGTGTGCCATGGTTGCCCTTTGCCGAGGTCCAGGCTGTATGCTGTGTTCCTCCTGTGAAAAGGTCCAGCATGTTTGCTGTGGTTGCCATGCGCCAAGGTCCGGGCTGTGTTACATGGTCGGCTAGGGACAAGTTACGGGTTCTGTGCCACAGGCTCCCTGTACAGATTTCTGGGCTGTGTTCTGCGGTCACCCTGCACCGAAGTCAGGGCTGTGTTCCGCGGTTGGCTGGCGACAAGTTCCAGGCTGTGTTCTGTGGTCGCCCTTCACTGAGATTCGGGCTGTGTTCCGCAGTCGCCCTGCCCCGAGGTCTGGCCTGTGTGTTGCGATCGCCCTGTGCCGAAGTCCATGCTGTGTTCCACGCTTGGCTAGCGAAGAGTTCTGAGCTCTGTGCCATGGTCACCCTGCACAGATTTCTGGTCTGTGTGCCGTGGCCAGCCTTCACTGAGTTTCAGGATGTGTGCCGTGGGCAACCAGTGCCGAAGTTCGGGCTGTGTGACGCGGTTGCCCTTCACTCAGTTTCAGGCTGTTTGCTGTGGGCAAACTGCGCCGAGGTTCGGGCTGTGTGACATGGTTGCCCTTCACTCAATTTCAGGCTGTGTGCCGCGGCCAGCCTTCACTGAGTTTCGGGCTGTGTGCCGTGGGCAACCTGTGCTGAAGTTCGGGCTGTGTGACGCGCTCGCCCTTCACTCAGTTTTGGGCTGTGTTCCTCGGTTGCCCTTCACCGAGGTCCGGGCTGAGTGCCGCAGTCACCCTACGCCGAGGTCCATGATGTGTGCTGTGGTCACCCTGTGCACAGGTCCAGCCTGTGTGCCACGGTCGGCTAGCAATGAGTTCCAGGCTGTGTTACTTGGTCGCCCTTCCCTGAGTTCCAGGCTCTGTGCCGCAGTCACCCTGCGCCGAAGTCCGGCCTGTGTTATGCGGTGGGCTAGTGGCGAGTTCCATGCTGTGTGCTGCGGTCGCCCTTCACTGAGGTTCGGGCTGTGTGCGGTGGTCGCCCTGCGCCACGTTCTGGGCTATGTTCTGCGGTCGGCTAGTGAAGAGTTACTGGCTGTGTGCCGTGGTCGCCCATCACCGTTTCAGGCAGTGTGCCACGGTCGCCCTTCATCAAGGTCCGGGCTGTGTGCCACGGTCACCCTGTGCCAAGACCCTGGCTGTGTGCCATAGTCCCCTGCGCTGAAGTCCAAGCTGTATGCCACGGTCACCCTGCACCGTGGTCCGGCCTGTGTGCCTAAGTAGCCTTGAACCGAGTTCCAGGCTGTGTGCCGCAGTAGCCTTGTGCCGAGGTCTGGGCTGTGTGCTGCAGTCGCCCTTCACTGAGAATCGGGCTTTGTGCTATGGTCACACTGCGCTGAGGTTCGGGCTGTGTGCCATATTAGCCAGGCACTGAGGACTGGGCTGTGTGCCGCCATCGCCATCTCCCCAGGTCAGGGATGTGTACGCGCTCGCCATGTGCCGAGGTCCAAAATGTGTTCCGCTGTCAGCTGGAGATGAGTTCCGTCCTGTTTGCCATGGTCGCCCTACGCTGAAGTCCGGGCTGTGTTCCGTGGTGGGCTAGCGATGAGTTCTGAGCTCTGTATGCCAGTCGCCCTGCACAGATTTCCGGGCTGTGTGCCGTGGTCTCCCTTCATTGAGGTTCGGGCTGTGTGCTGCGGCCGCCCTGTGCCGAGTTCTGGTCTGTGTGCCACGGTAGCCTTGAACCGAGTTCCTGACTGTGTACTGCAGTAGCCTTGCGCCGAGGACCGGGCTGTGTTCTGCGGTCGCCCTTCATTGAGGATCGTGCTATGTACCGCGGTAGCACTGTGCCAAGTTTCGGGCTATGTTCCATGTTAGCCTTGCACCGAATTTCAGGCTGTGTGCCGTCGTAGCCTTGCACCGAGGTCCGGGCTGTGTGCCACAGTTGCCCTTCACTGAGATTCGGCATGTGTGCCGCGATTGCCCTGTATCGAAATCCAGCCTGTGTGCTGTGGTCGCCATGCACTGACGTCCAGGCTGTGTTTCATGGTCGGCTAGTGACGAGTTCCATGCTGTGTGCCGCGGTCACCCTTCAATGAAGTTCGAGCTGTGTGCCACGGTCGCCCTACGCCAAGTTCCGGGCTGTGTGCCCCGGTCACCTTCCGTCAAGGTTTGTGCTGTGTGCCAGGGTTGCCCTGCATCGAGGTCAGGGATGTGTGCTGTGGTTGCCCATCAATGATTTTTGGGCTGTGTGCCGCGGTCACCCTTTACTGAGGTTCAGTCTGTTTTCAATGGTTGCCCTGCTCGATGTCCTTGATATGTGGCGCAGTCGCCCTGTGCCTCGGTCTGGCCTGTGTTTTGTGGTCGCCTTGTGCTGAAATCCAGGCTGTGTTCCGCAGTCGGCTAGAAACGAGTTACTGGATGTGTGCCGTGGTCGCCCTTCACTGTGTTTCGGGCAGTGTGCCATGGTCGCCCTTCACCAAGATATGGGCTGTGTGCCGTGGTCGACCTGCAACGAGTTCCGGCCTGTTTGCCGTGGTCGCCCTGCGCCAAGGTCTGGGCTGTGTTCCATGGTTGACTAGTGACGAGTTACAGGCTCTGTGCCGTGGGCTCCCTGTACAGATTTCTGGGCTGTGTTCTGCGGTCGCCCTGCACCGAGGTCCGGGCTGTGTTCCGTGGTCGGCTGGCGATGAGTTCTAGGCTGTGTGCTGCAGTCACCTTTCACTGAGATTCGCGCTCTTTTGTGCGGTCGCCCTGCCCCGATGTCCGGCCTGTGTTATGCGGTCACCCTGTGCCGAGGTCCGTGCTGTGTTCCACGCATGGCTAATGACGAGTTTTGAGCATGTGCTACAGTCGTCCTGCACAGATTTCCGGGCTGTGTGCTGCTGCCAGCCTTCACTGTGGTTCGGACTGTGTGCATGGGCAAACTGCGCCGAGGTTCGGGCTGTGTGACGCGGTCGCCCTTCACTCAGCTTCGGGCTGTGTGCCTCGGTCCCCCTTCGCCGAGGTCCGGGCTGTGTGCCATTGTTACCCTGCGATGAGGTCCAGCCTGTTTTTTGTGGTCAACCTGCACCGAGGTCCTGACTGTTTTTCACAGTCGACTAGCGACGATTTCCAGGCTGTGTGCAACTGTAGTCCTGAATAGATTTCTGGGCTGTGTGCTGTGGTCGCCCTTCACTGAGATTCGGGCTGTGTGCCGTGGTAGCCCTTTGCCAAGGTACGGGCTGTGTGCCGTGTTTGCCCTTCACAGAGGTCCTGGCTGTGTTTCGCAGTCGACTACCGATGGGTTCCAGACACTGTGAGGCTGTCACCCTGCACAGATTTCTGGGATGTGTGCTGCGGTCGCCCTTCACTGAGGTTCGGGCTGTGTGCCGCGGTCGGCCTGCACTGAAGTGCAGGCTGTGTGCCACAGTCCCCTGAGCTGAGGTCCACACTGTGTGCCGCGGTCACCCTGCGCCAAGGTCCAGCCTGTGTGCCTCGGTAGCCTTGTGCCGAGGTCCGGGCTGTGTGCCACAGTCGCCCTGTTCTGAGGTCTGGGCTGTGTGAAGAGGAAGCCTTCTGCAGAGATCCGGGCTGTGTGCCACAGTCGCCATCTCCCCAGGTCCTGGCTGTGTGTCACGGTCGCCTTATTCCCAGTTCCAGCCTGTGTTCCGCTCTCGGCTTGTGACCTGTTCCCGGCTCTGTGCCGCGGTTCCTCTTTGACAAGGTCCGGGATGTGTGCCGTGGTCTCCCTGTCCCGAGGTCTGGGCTGTGTGCCCCTGTCCCCTGCACTGAAGTCCAAGCTGTGCGCCGCGGTCACCCTGCGCCGAGGTCCGGGCTGTGTGCCACGGTCCACTGTGCTGAGGTCCACGATGTGTGCCGCGGTCGCCCTGCGCCGAGGTCCGGCCTGTGTGCCTCACTAGCCTTGTGTCGAGGTCCGGGCTGTGTTCCAAGGTAGCCTTCTGCAGAGGTCCGGGTTGTGTGCAGGGGTCGCCCTGTTCTGAAGTCCAGGCTGTGTGCCGCAGTCGCCATCTCCTCAGGTACAGGCTGTGTGCCACGTTCGCCTTATTCCCAGGTCCGGCCTGTGTTCCGCCGTCGGCTTGCGACCTGTTCCCGGCTCAGTGACACGGTTCCTCTTTGCCAAAGTCCGGTCTGTGGGCCCTGGTAGCCTTTTCCACAGGTCCAGGCTGTGTTGCATGGTCCCCCTGCGCTGAGGTCTGGGCTGTGATCTGCGGTTGCCCTGAGCCGATGTCCGGCCTGTGTGCCGCAGTTGCCCTGCACCAAGATCCGGCCTGTGCACCACGGTAACCATGTGCCGAGGTCCGGCCTATGTGTCACTGTCGCCCTGCACTGAGGTCCGGCCTGAGAGTCACGGTCACCCTGCTCTGAGGTCCAGACTGGGTTCCACGGTCGGGTAGCAACGAGTTCCAGGCTGTGTGACGTGGTCTCCCTTCACTGAGTTTCGGGCTGTGTGCCACGGTTGCCCAGCGCCGAAGTCCGGGCTGTGTTCCGCAGTTGGCTAGTGACCAGTTCCATGCTGTTTGCCGCGGTCACCCTTCACTGAGGTTTGGGCTGTGTGCCGCAGTCGCCCTCCCACAAGTCCGGCCTTTGTGCCACGGTCGCCCTGCACCGAGGTCCGGCCTGTGTGCTGCTGTCGCCCTGCGCTGAGTTCCAGCCTGTGTGCAACCTGTACCCTGCGCCTTGGTCGGGGCTGTGTTCCACGGTTGGCTAGCGACGAATTCTGGGCTGTGTGATGCGATCGCCCTTTACTCAGTTTCAGGCTGTGTGCCTATGTCGCCCTTTGCCAAGGTATGGGCTGTGTGCCGTGTTCGCCCTGCACGGCGGTCCTGGCTGTGTTTTTCAGTCAACTGCTGACGGGTTCCAGACACTGTGAGGCTGTCACTCTGCACAGATTTCTGGGATGTGTGCTGCGGTTGCCCTTCACTGAGGTTCGGGCTGTGTGCCGCTGTCGGCTTGCACCGAGGTCCAGGCTGTGTGCCACGGTCCCCTGCACTGAGATCCACGCTGTGTGCCGTGGTTGCCCTGCACCGAGGTCGGGCCTGTGTGCCTCGCTGGCCTTGTACCGAGGTCCGGGCTGTGTGAAGAGGAAGCCTTCTGCAGAGGTCCGGGTTGTGTGCTGGGGTCGCCCTTTTCCAAGGTCCGGTCTGTGTGCCACGGTTGCCTTATTCCCAATTCTGGCCTGTGTTCCGCCCTCGGCTTGCAACCTGTTCCCGGTTCTGTGCCGAGGTTCCTCTTTGCCAAGGTCCGGCCTGTGGGCCCTGGTAGCCTTATCCAGATGTCCGGGCTGTGTTCCATGGTCCCCCTGTGCTGAGGCCGGGCTGTGAGCGGCAGTCACCCTGAGCCGATGTCCAGCCTGTGTTCCACAGATGCCCTGCACCTAGGTCCGTCCTGTGTGCCACGGTCGCCCTGCGCCAAGGTCCGGCCTATGTGCCACGGTCACCATGCGCCGAGGTCCGGCCTATGTGTTGCTGTCACCCTGCGCTGAGGTCCAGCCTGAGTTTCACGGTTACCCTGCTCCGAGGTCCGGATTGTGTTCCGCGGTTGGCTAGCAACCAGTTCCAGGCTGTGTGACGTGGTCGCCTTTCACTGAGTGTTGAAATGCGTGTGGCCATTGCTCAGCGCCAGTGTCAGGCCTACTTTTTGTGGTCAGCTAGTGACGAATTCCATGCTGTGTGCCGCAGTCACCCTTCACTGAAGTTCGGGCTGTGTGCCGCGGTCGCCCTGCACCAATTTCCGGGCTGTGTGCCACAGTCGCCTTTGATCGAGGTCCGTGCTGTGTGCCAGGGTCGCCCTGTGTCGAGGTCCGGGATGTGTGCTGTGGTTGCCCTT
>SJYV01036539.1:0-10327 GCA_006410875.1 Neotragus pygmaeus
GGAAGGCTTTCTTATCTCTCCTTGCTATTCTTTGGAACTCTACATTCAAATGAGTATATCTTTTCTTTTATCCTTTGCTTTTTGCTTCCCTTCTTTTCACAGCTATTTTTAAGGCCTCCTCAGACAGCCATTTTGCTTTTTTGCCTTTCCTTTCCTTGGGGATGGTCTTGAAACCTGTCTTCTATACAATCTCACGAACCTCCATCCACTTTTCATCAGGCACTCTGTCTATCAGATCTTATCCCTTGAATCTATTTCTCACTTCCACTGTATAATCGTAAGGAATCTGATTTAGGTCATGCCTGAATGGTCTAGTTTTTTTCCCTCCTTTCTTCACTTTAAGTCTGAATCATGAAACAATCGACTGATTCAAACTGGAAAAGGAGTATGACAAGGCTACATATTGTAATCCTGCTTAATCTATGTATATGCAGAGTACATCACGTGAAATGCCAGGCTGGACGACTCACAAGCTGGAATCAAGATTTCTGGGAGAAATATCAACAACCCCAGATATGCAGACATGTGACTCTAATGGTAGACCGTAAAGAGGAACTAAAAAGCCTCTTGATGAGGGTGAAAAGGAGTGTGAAAAAGTTGGCTTAAAACTCAACATTCAAAAAGCTAAGATCATCACATCTGTTCTCATCACTTCATGGCAAATAGAAGGGGAGAAGTTGGAAATAGTGACAAATTTTATTTTCCTTTTTTTAAATTAATTAATTTATTTATTTAAAAAAAATTTTTTTTTGGGGGGGGGCTCCAAAAATCACTGCAGATGGTGATTGCAGCCATGAAATTAAAAGATACTTGCTTCTTAGAAAGAAAGCTATGACAAACTTAGTGTATTAAAAAACAGACAGATCAGTTTGCCAACAAAGTTCCATCTAGTCAGAGCTGTGGTATTTCCGATAGTCATTTATGCATGTGAGAGTTGGACCATAACGAAGGCTGAGCACCAAAGAATTGATGCTTTCAAATTGCAGTGTTGGAGAAGACTCTTGGGAGTCCCTTGGACTGCAAGGAAATCTTAACCAATCAATCTTAAAGGAAATCAATCTTAAAGGAAATCAATCCTGAATATTCATTGAAAGGACTGAGGCTGAAGCTCCAATACTTTGGCACCTGATGTAAAGAGCCAACTCCTTAGGAAAGACCCTGATGCTGAAAAAGATTGAAGGCAAAAAGAGAAGAGGGTGGCAGAGAATGAGATGGTTACATAGCATCACCATTCAATGGACATGAATTTGAGCAAACTCTGGAAGATAGTAGAGGACAGAGAAGCCTGGCATTCTGCAGTCCATGGGGTCACAAAGAGTAGGACATGACTTAGCAACTGAGTAACAACAACAAAACCTTTTTAACTCCTAGCCAATCTCTCTCTCCTATTTCTGTCTGGCTCGTCTCTCCCTCTCCCTACTGCTTACCTCATTACTCCTATAAACTTGCAACCTAAAATTTTTAATTCAGAATTAAGAAGGCCATTACAAGGATGTGTTCACACAATGATTTGAATTTAAAAAAAAAGAATGTCTAATATTTTTTGGCAGAAAATAACTTTGATTTAGTTGAAAGTTTCAATTGCGAGGACTGAATTTGTTAATTAAATTACATGTTGGCCATTTGAACTGACTAGTGTTGGTTGCTCAGTCTTGTCAGCCTCTTTGCAACCATATGGACTATAATAGCCTGCCAGGGTCCTCTGTCCATGGAATGCTCCAGGCAAGAATACTGTAGTGGGTTGCCATTTTCTTCTCCAGGGATCATCCCAATCCAGGGATCTCCCATGTTGCAGGCAGATTTTTTACCATCTGAACCACCAGGGAAGCCCTTTGAATTAACAAATGGGCAAAAACTTGAGGCCCCCTTCCTGACCACATTTTAAATCTCTCCTTAGTTCAACCCCTTCGCAATATTTAATGGTTCACTATCAGACATTTGCCCTACTCAAAACCTACCTCAAGGGAGAGAATAAAAAGGAAATTGAGATGTATATGGTTCCAAAAGGAGAAAGAAGGCATGGAGAGGCCCAAGCAGAAGATAATTTGCCAATGGGCTGGGAATACCCTGAAGAAGGTAGCAACTGACCCCCAAATAACCGTCACCTTAAATTCCTTAAGAGATTCAATCCAGAGATCTCTGAATATGACAGATATTTTATGAACAAGTCTTTAAATATTTCTGGAGGGTTGGCAATATGGCAACTTCACTCATCTCAACAAGGCAGCAGGTACAGAGCTGTGGCAGAAGAGGGTTGTGGCAAATCATCTGCTCCTGACTCCCAACAGGAAGTGGACAGAAGTCCCTGTGCATGTTTTGGGCCAATAATACCTCCTCACTGATTGCCATTCAGTGTTAGAGACAAGCCCTTTTAGTCACTGATGGGGCCCATCGTCCAGGGTGTTGGAAGTGCAAAGATCTGAAGGAAAATACCCACAGACTCATTCAAAGTCCAACAGAACAAGAGAGCAGAGGAAGAAATTGGGACAGAAGGAGTAAGTGGTGGAGAAATCTGGTAGATCAAAGCCAATGGAGATGAAAGGTTTGGTTCCTCAGAAAGGTTTAGTTAAAGAAATAAAGAAGGAGGGTGAAATGAGGTGGGATGTAAGAAACTAATGGGATTTTATGGGATTTTAACTAATAGAACCAAAAATAGTAGAGAAGGAATGGATGACGTAAATCTAACAGAGAGAGTAAGAGGCATGCCCGTGCACACAGACACAGAGCAGAAACCACAGACACACTTGCCGCCCTCAAGCCCTGCCTGCCCAGGTGGCAGTTCCTGCAGGAAGCCCTGCCCAGTGTCCCTGGGCTGAGCTGGCGCCGCCCCGTGTGTCTCCTCCACCGCAGCTCTCCACACGCAGCGTGCAATTGACTATTTACTTGTCTGTGACAATTGCTTGAAAGAAGGGACCTTCGCTTTTCTTTGTATTCTCAGAGAATAAATTAACTATTCTTCCCATGAAGCAGAGGTGTGAAAATAAAGCCCAGAAAAGTCAAATACAGAATGAAGTATTTGTGGCTAAAGACAAAACAAAACCTAACAAAGGTATGAAATTCTTATTTTAAAATACAGATTCTTTGCTTTCATACCGAGAGATTCTGACTCAAACTTTCTGGCTCTCTCTCCAATTACAGTTCCAGATTTAGAAAGAAACAAGTCTTCCAGGAAAATTCTTGTCGTCAAATATTTTCTTCAAATTCTGAGTAAACATTAGCATTATTTTCAGTTTTCACTTACATTTTCAGAAGAAAAAAAAAAACTGTCAATCAAGAATAAGAGAAGAGGACTTCCCTGTTGGCTCAACGGTAAAGAATCCACCTGCCAGTGCAGGAGACAAGCCACTGTCAATGTATTCAGTCTACCTGCCAATGTGTTCAATTCCTGATCAGGGAAGACCCCACACGCTGCAGAGCAACTATGCCCATGAGCCACAACTACCGTGCCTAGAGCCTGGGAACCACAGCTGCTGAAGCCTGTGCCCTAGAGCCTGTGCTCTGCACCAGGAGAGGCCACACAGTGAGAAGCCTAGCACTGCAGCTGGAGAGTCGCCCCTGCTTGATGTAACTAGAGAAAGGCCGGAGCAGCAGCAAAGATCCAGCAGAGCCAAAAATAAATGATTTTTTTAAACACAAAAAAAGAATAAGAGAAGAATGAAGATGGTTCTGACACAACAAAGATTTCTTGGTGATGTCAGTGGTTCTGACACAACACTGGGTCTGACACGAGTGAAATGAACGTGCACTTCTATAAGCCCTCCTGGAACTTTTGATTCAGGTGATCCACAGGCCACACTGTGGAAAAGCTACTGTGTGAACTGCAGACCGCAACCCCTATCCTAACCGTCTTACAGAGATAATGATGTTCAAGGGCATACAAGAATCATTAAGAATGTTCTTCAGTGAGCGTTGTCTCCTGAGGCAGGAGGGGCCCCCAAGCACCATGATCTCCGGCTGCTGTCTGTATTCATGCCAGAAGGCAGGGACAAGAAAGCCGGCACAGTCCCCAAGGCTGCCGAAACAAATGGACAGGTTGGAAACTGCTTGAAAGTCCCTCACAATGGGAGTGTTCTTCAAAGAAAAGGTTAATAGTCAACAGCAACAACAACCGCAAATCAAATAGGCTTCATAAGCAACTTGGATTCATTTTCTCGGAAACACTAGGGAGCTGTCCTAAAGAGGGAGGGACTGGCAGGTAGAGATGTTCTGGAGAAGAAGATAATAAATAAGCAGAAGCAGACTAGAGCAAGGCTGCAGAGAGGAGCGAGTATTTCAGCCTGTGGAATCTCACTGATGGCTTTTTATAAAGCCTCTGAGAGTTAAATAAGCCTCCCATATAGGTTTAAGAGAAATGGCCAAGTCTACCACACAGTGATGAACAAAGATTTTGAGTAAAATAGAGTTATGAGAAAATCTAGAAGAGAAAACCCTTCCTGCTACTGAGTCCAGACAGTATCTCCATCCATTGCTGTGTCTTCCATGACATTATACAGAGAGCATATTCTATAAACAAAAAATTTATATATTGAAATATTTAACTTTTATTTTAAATGTTTAGACTTATATAAAAGTCACAATAATAATACAGAAAGGTACCATACACTGTTTACCCAGCTTCCCCTAATGTGGTCATCTTATATAAGCACAGTACAATTCTCATGAACATTGATATTACACTATTAGCTAATCTAGAGACCTTATTCAGATCTCACCGGTGTTCTTAAATAGCCTTTTTTTCTGGTCCAGGACCCCCTTTAGGACCACGCTTTGCATTTAGTTGCCCTGTCTCCTTAGTTTTCTCTAGTCTGGAACAATCCAAGTCCTTGTTTTTTGAATAACGTTGGCACTTTTGAAGGCCAGTTCTCTTGCAGAATATCTAGATTGGGTTTGACATTCTCTCGTAATCGTATCGTTATGTATTTGAGGCAGGAATACAACAGAAGTGAGAGTGTGTGCATTTTTCACTATATATATTCTTAAGAAGAAAGCAGAGAAATAAAAACAGGAATGAGGAAAATGCTAAGTTTTCTTTAAAAGATAAAACGTTGATGTTTTCAAGAAAGAATAAAAGACTGTTGACAGAAGGAAACATCTTAGGTCATTGGGAGTAAGGACACAGTGAAATGGGATCATTCAAACATTGCTGAAATGAGAATAAATGGTACAGAAATTCTAAAAAAGCAACTTGACAGATATATCACATATCCTAAAATTTTGTATAAAACCTTTGACATCAAAACTTTACTTCTGAGACTCTATCTTAGAAAATAAGCGGAAGCCTTGTTATTTATCAGTGCCATTGAAAATGGCAAGAAAATCAAAGAAAAATAACTGAACATCATTAGAGGAAACAATTGGGATTTTTCGCTACCCAGCATCTGAACATCTTCCTGATTTAGTAAGGTTAGATCCCAATAGGTAAAGAATTTAGTGCCCTGATTCCCATTAGGGAAGACAACCAAGACACGTGATGGCCACACAGGCTCAGCCAATCAAATACTTATACTTGGAGTTTCAGATATTGAGAGAGGGATGCAAACAGCCAGGGGCAGTCAGAAACTAACAGCAGTTGAGGATGTTTATCCTCTAAATTACTGAATCACAACATCAATTGAACTCACATGTTCACTATGTGTCATATGTGAAGATTAGGACAGTCCCTGGGAAGTCAATGGGCTTTGAGAATTATACTGAGGATTTGTAGAATTATACTGAGGATTTGTGATGCTATGAACTGAACTGTGTCCCTCTGAAAGTCCTGTGTTGAAGCTCCAATCCCCAACGTGATGGTATTTGGAGACGGGGCCTTCATGCTGTAATTAAGTTTAGATGAGGTCATGCGGATGGGACTCTCATGCTGGTATTAGTGTCCTCAGAAAGAAATTGCTCTCTCTGTCCCCGCCATGTAAGGACAGAGTGAGAAGGCAGCTGCCTATAATCCAGAAAGAAAGCCCTCGCCTGCAAATTGCATTAACTGTCACCACTTTTATTTGGACTCCCAAACCTCCAGGACTATGAGAAATAAATTCCTGTGTAAGCCGCTCACTCAATAGTATTTTGTTTTGTCAGCCCAAGCTGAGTAAAACATACAGGAAGATTTGGAGAATTTTTATGTACCTTAAACCTTCAACTGCCACCTTTATCTGATGAAGCTGCCCCTACTACCTGATGATACTTCAGTAACCTCATATGAAGAACTTTCTTTGCAAGGAAAAACCAATTCTTTTTATCCTTCACTCCTCTATACCACTAGTCTTATAACTAGAGTCAGATCCCAAAATGTCTTAGGCATACAATGACAACATTGGAGAAGGCTTATACACCAATGGAATTGCTAGAATCTACAAAAATCTTAGAAATATGTATGTAAGTGAATTCCAAAGATGCTCAAACAAGTGTACACAGCATGAGTATATTCACCAGAGATCCTGGATAGGATAAACTAATTCAAGCTGCTATAAGTGGCTTTAACTGGTGTTTGGAAGACACTCCTGAAACCTAGACATAGAAGTAGACAACACAAAATGCAGGTGAGATGCCATTAAAAAAAAAAAAGAAAAGCACTCTTAAATTGGAAGATACACAAGAGCTCATGAAATAATATTGGAATGGATTAATCCCAGGTAACTCATCGGCCACCTGCCCTCTAACTACGTCCCCAAGGGGATCTGACACTTCATTCGCCCAGGCCTTGAGAAATACAGTGCTGAGAAGAGGGCCAGCATGTCTGAAAAGCACTTAAGTGCTTTTGCCTAAGACCAGGACACTGGTGGGAGATGCCACAGTACAATGGGCTCCCTGACTTCCAAGAGGATGGGCGGATCCGGCGATGACCGAGACCCCGGTGCCACTGACCTGCCACACGCAGGATGAGAGTGGCTGCCAGAAACAGGAAGGAGAGCCAGGGTAAACACTGGAGTGGCGTCTTGCAGGGCTCTGCGGCAGAGAACACTGACTGCGAAGTTCATAGCACCAAAACACACCAACAGATCACCAAAGCGCTTCTTGGTGTGCATAACCAGCGGGTCTCCAGGCTGGTAAATAAGAGCCTAACCTGAGCACAGGTATTGGAGATCACCCTCACAGATGAAGAGCTCCTTGACTGAAGGGGAAGTGGGAGATTTTTTTGAGGAGGATGTTGCAACAACACCAGCATTTACTGAGAAATTTGCCCTAGTCTTCAAAGGAGAAGAGAAATGTGAAGAACTGTTACACCTGATTTTTCAAGTTCTTGGTTCCAGGCTGCCTCCAACATAGTACAGGGTTATTTGGCTGTACCACCCATTTCCTGACTATACCCAATCACGTGAGTGGCATTTCAGAAGGTGCACGATAAGAAAGTTATGCCATAATATGGGGGATTCTGTGCATAACATAAGCTAACTAGATCTTTTCTGGCTAGGAAGAAAAAGATTTCTCTGCTCTCAGTGGAAAAGATTTAATTTGTCTTTGGAAACACATCCTGCAACTAAGTGGAAAGGTCTGCTGTGCTTGTAAAGATGATGCCAAGTGCACAATCTGTAGCAAGAAACTCTACAATTTACCCATAAGAAAGCAAAGGGAAGACATGACTTCTGACATTTGGAGACCTCTTCTGGCTACCCACACATAAAACCAGAGAAATGCTGGGCTTCCAGACTATAATAAAAATCCTACTACCAGGAAATTTAAAAAAGAAGTTCTCTCAGTAGTGGGAATCCTCTCACTGTATAAAGCAACGCCTGTTGGCTTACATATCTGACTAAGGTGATGTGGATGAAATTGTGTTTCTGCTCTGTGTTAATCATAAAACTGAAATAGCCAAAAAATGTATTGCTCGATTGGAAAATGGGAAGAGACAAAAAAAGTCCCCTTTAGAGCATCATCTGTCAGTCTTCTCTTGTCCTCTGGAAGAGAGAAGGTTAAGTTCTCCTACAGTCTTTAGGGAATACTTAAGAAGTGCAGTCATAAAATAACGGAGATGATGGCAGCAAGAATAAAAATATGAATAAACTGGAATTATTGCAGAATTTTATACTCTCTGTCCACCCATGACCTATTATTTTAATTATTTTTAAAGGTGAAGTCCAAACATAAATTCTCCGACTACGCATTTTCAGGCACCTTGCAAATCGCTATCTAAAGACAGCTTATAACAGGTTAAATCTTGAGAATATTTTTTAACTTTACTGATGTTATCATGCCACCTAATTATAAAATTTCCCTGTTTAAGGGAGAAAAGATTTCAAGAGAAAAAAAAGATTTTTAAGGTGCCACAGATTGGAAAGGGTTTAGCAGATTAAGGGATAAAATTTGTTAGAAAAATTTTAATATTATGGTAACTCTATACACAATGGTGCTAAAGAAAAAGAATTGCAAAAGGCTGCCAAGGTCATAAAAATTAATTAGAGACTTTATTTACATACGACATTATATAGGCAGATACAACAGAAAGATTGTAATGGGGTTGTGTGTGTGTGTGTGTGTGTTCAAACTGTGCTCACAGAAAGACAAGTCCAGGGATGAAATACACGCACATCACACACATTGTGGGGTTGCGTGGCTTTTTTACTATCAAGGAAGTGTAATTTTAGAACCATGAAGACAGGAAGCACTTTTTAACACATCTGTGTGTGTGTTAGTCACTTCAGTTTTGTGTGACACTTTGTGACCCCACAGACTGTAGCCCACCAGATTCCTCTGTCCGTGAGATTCTCCAGGCAAGAATACTGGAGTAGGTTGCCATGCCCTCCTCCAGGAGATCTTCCCAACCCAGGGATAGAAGCTATGTCACCTGCTTCACAGGCAGATTCTTTACCATCTGAGCCACCAGGGAAACCCGTTTTACTACGGCTAGTATGGGAGAGAGAGACAGAGACAGAAGGAGAGGGAGAGAAAGATGAAAAATCTAAAGAGAAGAAAGTGTAGTTAAATGGCAATACCATTCGGCCCTAGAAGCAATCTGCCTATTTCTAAGACAAACTAGATGCTTTCTTCTCTTGTGCAAAGTCTTACAGGAACCTTCTGAATGTTCCCTCCAAGTCCATTGTTTCTTTATCACTTCCCCAGCAGGAGGTGTAGTAGTGGCAGTTTCATTGCCATCCTTCTTTCCTTCACATTCATTGCATAACTATCCATTCCCCCCTCCCCCCCACACACACACACACACGCTCCCCTTCTAAAGTTATCAGATTAAAATCCCACTTCATATTTACCACAGCTCTCACTTGCACCTATGTGGGTAAGTGAGAAATAGGGTGGGAGGGTTGTTGGGAAAATCTAGAAGCCTAGTTGAAATTGCTTCATTTCATAGAGACACCGTCTCCGATAGATGACCAAGTTGGGTCCTCCTAACCCTGCCTGCCTTGGCGCCAGGAGAGTGCCCTGAGCGCCCTGAACTGGCACTGAGACGGAGAGGAGACGCGTGCGGCGAGCAAGGCGCAGGAGCACTGGTTCCCAAATGCGCATGGCAGGTACCTGATGGGCTGCAGCCTGACTGGAGGCTGGAAAAAGGCACAGGGGGGACTGAGGATGAGCGGCTGTTTGCACTGGAAACGGGCGCCCAGTAAACAGACAGGAAGTCAGTGGAGGGGATGCAGGATTGACAAGCCCAGGGAGGTAAAAGCTGCTGCCCAGGGTGCTGGCAGCGTGGAGATGCGGGAACAGCCCAGCTCCCGCAATGAGCGGCGGCCACAGGCCAGACTCGGGGTTCCCGTGTGTGCACAGAGGCAGGCGGCTGCCCAGAGGACCAACCCGACCCCCACAGGCCACCGGGGTTCTGTTTAAGGACTCGGTGCACCCAGCGCCGCTTCTGGGTGTTGCTCACTGTTACTGAGAGCCGCAGCGTGCGTGTGGGTAACAGCGTTCTGATAATGTGGGTGTCAAGGATTAAGGCGTGATTTGACACCTTCCTAGGGCTTTCCGTGTGGCTCAGGAGTAAAGAATTCCCCTGCAATGCAGGAGACACAGGTTGGATCCCTGGGTCATGAAGATTCCCTGGAGGTGGAAATGGCAATCCAGTCCTGTATTCTTACCTGGAGAATCCCATGCACTGAGGAGCTTTTCAGGCTAGAGTCCATCGGCTGGCAAAGAGTCCGACACAACTGAGCGACTGAGCAGGACCTTTCCTAAGGGGGCTGTAAGGAATCCAGGCACTTAGGTACCCTTGGGACTCCCAGGGAAGCCCCAAAGGCCCGCCAAGTTCATGGCTCTGGGCAAATGCTAGAGGAAGCTCACTGATAAGAAACACTGAAGTAACTACCAGGTCTGTTTGAGGTTATTTAACGGATTAAGAAAGGAAGGGGCTTCCCCGGTGGCTCAGATGGTAAAGAATCTGCCTGTGAAGCAG
>SJYV01036541.1:0-10404 GCA_006410875.1 Neotragus pygmaeus
GAGCCCTTCTGAATGCAGGCCCTTAGGACCAAAAGCAGGGACACCTCCTCTGAGAAGCCTTCCTGGAGTCCCTCTGTCCCCAAGGGGACCCAGCTCTTCTCCCCGCTGTGCCTACTCTGGCCCCGTGCACATATCTGCAGCCTCTCTCAGACCAGTTGTCACATGTCCACCTGGCTCTTTTGTACTCTGAGAGTAGAGGTGGGTTTCCAATTCTGGCCATAGACCCCTGGACCAAGCCCACAGCAGAGCAGGTACTGCCTGGTGGGTGGGTGAGAGCTAATAAGTGGGGGAGGAGGAAAGGGTCCCAGGATGGGAGAGAGGAGGCAAAAAGGGAAAGGGAAGAAAGAAACAAAGGAAGGAAAGAAGGGAACAAGGGATGGATGGAGGGAGGAGGGAGAGAAGGCCCAAAGGCTGGGGTTGGTCCAAGTCTCTCTTTGCTGAGGTCATGAGACCTAGGACACCCCTGATGGATGGCGAGATGATGCAATTGGAGGTAAAACCATTTCCCCAGGGTGGTGCAGGGTGCTGTCTCTGGTGCTGTGAACCAGGAGTGGCTGCCATCTGACCTGCTAATAACTGAGTATCTGGGATGCCCCTATTATTAAGAAGCAACAGCTGATAATCTCAATCCTCTTGAGATGGCTGTGGTTCTCTGGGTTAGAAGCACATGCCAATGCTCTACTAAGATAGGATAAACCCAGGTTTGAAGAGTTTCATTCATTCACTTATTCACTTCCTCCCTCCCTTGTTCATTCATAAAGGTAGGCTGGGTATCAGGGACATTCTAGGGGCTGGGGATGGAGAGTAAACTGAGACTATAGATGGGGTTGAGGGCCTTAGAGTTAAGCCCAACTGTGCCCTAACTTATGGGTAACTTTGAGAAAGTTACAGGCCATTAAGACAAAGAGCAGGGACACCTCCTCTGAGAAGCCTTCCTGGAGTCCTTCTGTCCCTGGTGACCCAGCTTTTCTCTACTTTGGCCACCTGATATGAAGAACTGACTCACTGAAAAGACCCTGATGTTGGGAAAGATTGAAGGCAGGAGGAGAAAGGGGATGACAGAGGATGAGATGGTTGGATGGCATCACCAACTCGACGGATGTGAGTTTGAGCAAGCTCTGGGAGCTGGTGATGGACAGGGAAGCCTGGCGTGCTGCAGCCCATGGGGTCACAAAGAGTCGGACACAACTGAGAAACTGAACTGAACTGTGCCTACTCACCAAACTGTGTTCCTTTCTTTGCAGATCAGACCAAGAGGCCAGCTTGCAAAGGTTTAGGGAGGACAGGAGAGGATGTGTAGAAATTATCCAGCACAGTGTCTGGTGTGCTTTAAATGTCCACCTAATGGTGGATGTTAGTCAATATGATAACAATCCAGTGGAGGGCAAAGCATGCGAACTGACACAGTTCAGCAAACAGGGGAGAGGTAGGAACACTGTGCAGAGGGATCTTGGGAGAGGCAGGGAGCGCATCAGAGAAAAGCCATCATTGCTGCTCTGGGACATGGAGATGGAAGAGACAGAGAGGTCTCCAGATGGAGGGAGTGGCAGGGCCGGAAGGAGGGTTGCATCAGGGATGCTTGGCTTGGGTGGAGGCCACAGGAGGCTCTGTGGGCCTCAGGCACTGGTTCATCTCCCGTGCCCCCTGTCCCATGGGCACGCACTCACTTCCGCCCAGTCCTGACAGCTGAGACCAGGGTAGAACTGGAGACTGAACACAATTCTGAGGGTCATGGTATTCCTCACGAAGATGGCTTGCTGCACTTCTAAATCCAACATGGTGATTTTACTGTATCAAAACCAGCATCATCCAATGCACAAAGTTTGCCTCCCAGACGCAGGATGAGGAAGACGTGGCTGCTGGCCATGGTGCTTGGTCTAAGGGGTCCCAGCTTTGCTACTGAACCAACCTTAACTTCCACTCTTAGACAAGTGGCACATCACAGTCTAGACACCACTTGCATGTACTGCCTCTAAGTGAGACAGCCACAGCGTATCATTCACCCCGTTTTATAAGTGAATCAGAGACTGCACGTGGCCAAGGATTCTCTGCATCCTTCCAAACCAGAGACCGACAGTTGTATGTGGGGAAGACTGAGACAGTTCGGGGAGAACACTGGAAACACACCGAGGACAGACAGACACCGGGGACAGACACACTTGGGGCTGCAGAGATGCCAGAGAGGGAGACAGTGGAGATGGCCACTACTGTTCCTGGGGCAGAAGAAAGCAGGTGGGTTTGGCAAGTTGAGGGGACGTTACAAGGACAGTTGTCTGCAACCCAGGGAGGAGCTACTCAGAGAGTCAGCAATTGTCTGCTGTCCTTCATGGGGTTTCCCCAGACAGCAATATGATGAGAACATTCTAGCACTGTGGGGAGGTTGCCTGGAGGGATTGCTCAGCTTCTCCCCCCTGAACGTTCCTCACTTGGATTCCACTTGCCCCATGCGGAGGTCTACAGAGCTGATGGCCACAGGCTGGCTGAACACTGGAGCCTCGGGGATGGTCCTCTAGCATCCAGAGGGGCACCCTGCCTGTGGTCCAGACACAGGAGCACCTGCATCCTGGGAGTGTGCTTGCAGGTTAAGCACTGATGATCCTGGTGGTCTTTTTTTTTTTCTTTTTGGCTGTGACATGCAGCATGAAGGATCTTAGTTCCCTGGCCAGAGATTGAACCCATGTCCCCTGAAATGAGAACATCTAGTCAACCACTGGACTTGCAGGGAAGACTCTCCCTATGGTCTCTTAAAGCAGACCTATTTCTCGGAGAGATAAATGCCTTGAGGGTTAATAGTAGCAAAGCTAGTAGAAGCTGCCTCTGCAGCCAAGGGGAGAGGCTTAGAGGAGACACTGGGACGGAGCCCGGACCTGGGCCAGGCCGAGCGCCAGGTGGTGGTTGGAAGAAGGGACCCAGTGCTGGAACTTGATGTCCTGGGTGAGAGTCCAGCCTGGCAATTTCTACAGGGCAGTGTGGGGAAGACACCTTCGTTTCCATATCCGTAAACTAGAGAGGGTTTGAGGGCCACCCTCACAGGTCGATGGCAGACGCAGGTGAGATACAACTCGGGAAAATGCGCTGTCAGCTCAAAAGTGCTGTCCAGATACTGCTGTTACGATGACACTTAGCGTGTTACTCTCCTAAAGGCTCAAATAAACGTGAACTATTATTATTATTACCATCACTATTATTTACTATGACCGCATTACAATTTTGTCCTCCGGCTGTTCTGCTTTCTGCAGGACTACGTGGCACCACCCTGTGCTGCCAGCAATAATTATATAGGAACTTTTAACTGCTGTGCATTCTGCAGTCTTTCCAGTGAGATATTAAGTCATGTGCAGAAGATAGGAATGGAACCGAGTCCGTTTCCTTGTGAGTGGGGGCTGCCTAGCAATAGCTTTGTACTAGGCCCTATTTGAAAGTGATGTTCCTGTATCAACTCGGTTCTCGCTACCCACCTAGGATGCAGGGCCACTACCACCCCACTTTACAGATGAGAACAACGAGGTGAGAAGGTCCACACCAGTCAAGGTGGAGCTGGAACTGGAGGCTGATATTTGGTCCCAGGGCTTGTGTTCCTGCTGTAACGTAAGAGCCTGAGGCGTGAAGAATTGGCTAGTGGTTGAACATACTAAACACAAGACCGAACGGCCTCAGTGAATCAGGAGCAGTGACGGAGCAGAAGGAGTCAGAGAGTCACACACCCTGATGGAAAGTATACCCTGAAGTCAACACGGGAGGCAGACGTGCACCAGGCGGCGAGGAGGGTGGGAGGCGGCAGGGAGCGCGCCCTCCAGGATGTCAGGCTGACGGGCCTCTGGCTTGTCCTCGGCCGCTTACTAGCTGTGTCACAGTGGATGAGACTGGGAAATGGCATCTACAGCCTGTGGGCCACACCTGGCCAGCTGCTGTTTTTTTGTGCAGAGTTTGTCCAGCACACAGGTGTTTGAGTTAGTCCCCCATTGGACCCTCGCAAAGCCCTGACAGGTGGGATCATCATCTGGATCATTCCAGGTGACTAACCTTATTATGAGAGTGCAGAAACTATCATCTCTGGTGTTTCTGCACCGTGATGGAGGGCTTCTGCACATCTTTGGCGTTTCTGCACTAAGTAATCGCTTGTAGTGCAAGAGATATGAGTTCAATCTCTGGATCGGGAAGATCCCCTGGAGAAAGAAATGGCAACCCACTCCAGTATTTTCGCCTGGAAAATCCCACAGGTAGAGGAGCCTGGTGGGCTGTAGTCCATGGGGTCTCAGAGTCAGACACAACTGAACATGCCTACACGCACTAAGATGGCAGAGTTGAGCATTTGAGCCAGCGACTCTCTGGCCTGTAAAGCCTAAACTATTTCCTATCTGACCCTTTCCAGAAAAAATTTGCTGACCTTTGGGCAGATAGATGATTGCTTGGGGCTTAAGCAAGTGAAAGCATGATGTTGTGGAAGTGGTGTGAGCTTGTAGATGACCTGTCTGTGCTGAGCGTTGGAGGTGTGGGTTAGAGGATGGATGGTGTGGAAAGGCCAGTGCAGCACCTTCGGAGGCAGGACAGGGGAGTGGCTGGGGCAGATCAGACCTGGTGAGAAGCAGACCCTGGTCAAGCCCTAACCCTGCTCCCCAACCCCCAGCCTTGTGACCTTGGGCAAGTTGCTTCACTTTTCCTGAGCAACTTTTTCTTCCCAAATGTCAAGGAAGAATAATGCCAGCCCCTGTCTCTGGGGTATCTGTCAAGATTCCACAAGTTTACTGATAAAAGCATATCATGTGGCTATATTAAAAATGATGGGCAACCTTAAGTGTCCATAAAGGTGCTGAGAAACTTGAATCATCGTCCATTACTGGTAGAAATATAAAATGATGTAGGCATTTTGGAAAACACCTTGGTGTTTTTTTAAACATAAATATATCATTTAAGCCAGCAATTTCACTGCTTGATATCTATTCAGGAGAAAAAAAAACAACAACATACGTCTACACAAAGATACAAGTACAAATGTTCATAGCAATGTGATATATAATGTCTCCAAAGTGAGAACAACCTTTCCATCAGCTGATTAAACAACTGGTTAAACTGATAAACGAGACATGTTATGCCCACCAATGGAATATTATTTAACAGTGGAAAAGAGTGAGTTACTGAAATGTGCTACAGAAAGCAGACTTCAAAAACATGAGGCTAACTGAAAGAAGCCAACCACAAGAGACCACGTGTGGTCGGATTCCCTTTTCATGAAACATCCAGAAACAGCACATCTTGGGAGAAAGTAGATTAATGGTTACCGGGCACTAAGGGGAGGGAGCAGTGATTACAAATAGGCCTGAGGGATTTTTCAGGGAAATGCACATGTTTTAAAATTGGATAGTGGTGACAGCTGTGCCATGATGAAAATTTACTGAATATTGTTGGATGGCACATGTTGTATATGTGGATTCTATGGTATTTAAATGGAGTTGTTTAGAAGAATCAGTGCTTGGCATTGTACTGGTGTACCTGACCACAGAGCAGCTGTCAACTCCTTTTTCCTCCCTGTGGACTTGAGATGTTGGTGAACTTGAAGTGTTGATCTGGGCCTGGAAGTTCAAGTGCTGTGTGACATCTGGGCGGATCTCAGCTTCCACACACAGTCACCTGTAGCCTCTGCTTCCTCTTCTGTAAACTGGGAATTGTAACACTTCAGAATCTTTGCTTTTTTTTTTTTTGGTTTACATGTAAAACATATAAAGTGCCTGGCATGTGTTAAGCACAGGAGTGCTCTTTCTCAGGGGAACAGATGAAGATGGGGGTCATGATACCACACACTTTTTCTTTTCCAGCTGACACAAATCCTCATTTTCCGTTCACAACGTTTTTTTGGAAGTTTGGACAACAGAACGAATATTGGAATTCAAGGTCAGAGAGTGGACGCCCAGCTCTGCTGCTTACCAGTCATGCTGTCTTCTCCATCTGGATCTTTCCGGTGAAGGGCTCTTGGGTGATGATCTCACATATTGGGACTTTGCAAGGTCCGGTGGAGACCAGCTCTGATGCACCTGTGCTGTTTCTCACTTGCTAAGTTGTGTCTGACTCTTTGACACCATGGACTGTAGCACGCCAGGCTCCCCTGTCCTTCACTATCTCCCAGAGTTTGCTCAAATTCATGTTAATTGACTTAGCGATGCTCTCTAACCATCTCATCCTCTGCCACCCTCTTCTCTTTTGCCATTAATCTTTTCCAGCATCAGAGTCTTTTCCCATGAGTTAGCTCCTCACATTGGGTGCCCAAAGTACTGGAGCTGTGTCGCTAAGAGGTCGCTCTTCTCAATCCCAAGGCTGCAGGAGATGCTTCCATGAAACGGAACAGGGTACTCGAATGGAGGGTTCAAGTGTTGGGGGGGAAGTTCATCGCACACCTAAGAGGGGTTCCCAGAGCTGGAGCCACTCGTTAGCTGAGGGTTAGGAGGACCCAGCTCTGCCACCAGTCTGTTGTGGATGAGGTGGGTGAGGGTCCTTGGGAAGCTGATGCTGTCCAGCCCTCTGCAGAACGCTGGGCCAGCCTGCACTGTTGGAGGAGATGTGATCAGCTCCTGGGGCTGGACACAGTGTCATCAATTGGCTGAGCCCCGGATCCCCAAATCTGAGCAGAGACGGATCCAGAAAGAGGCCTGGAACATGCTGAACTTTCTTGGCTGGTTTTTACCGGAGGGTCTCGAAGAAGGCCACGCACAGGGACTAGGATGGAGGCAAGACCGCTTCATGGCGTGCATCCCTGTCCCCCTGGTGCTGCCAGCCTCAGGCATATTCCTGCTTCTCCTGGAGCTTGGCTCTATATTCTGAGAAGAAGGGGAAGGGGACGTATTGATGGGATCAGAGTTCTTGAACTAGTGGTCTAGCGTCTTGTATCTTGTCCACAGACCGGCAGAGTCCTTTCATCAGGCTTTATTGTGCTATGTGTGGGCTCCCCTGGTGGCTCAGTGGTAAAGAATCTGCCAGCAATGCAGGAGGACACAGGAGACGCAGGTCTGATCCCTGGGTCAGGGAGATCCCCTGGAGAAGGAAATGGCAGCTAACGCCAGGATTCTTGCCTGGGAAATCCCATGGATAGAAGAGCCTGGTGGGCTACAGTCCACGGGGTCACAAGAGTCAAGCATGACTTAAACACCAAACCACCATCACCACCAATGTGCTTCACAGAGATTATATTTTTATAAAGTGTATTTGTGGCAATCTTGCATGGAGCGAGTCATCAGCATCATTTCCCCAACAGTGTCTGCTCACTTCATATCTCTGTGTACATTTGTGTAATTCTCCCAATATTTCAAACCTACCAGCCATAAGATTATGATTTGCAGAAGGCTCAGATGATGGTAAGCACTTTTTAGCAATAAAGTATTTCTAAAGAACGTACATTTTAAAAGACTTAATGCTATTGCACTCTTAGTAGACTAGAGTACAATGTAAACATAGCTTTAATATGCACCAGGGAACCAAAAAATTTGTGTGACTCACTTTATTGCAAGATTTCCTTTATTATGGTGCTTTGAACCGCAAATAACTGAACTGCAATATCTCCAAGGTAGGCCTGTGTAGTCAGCACTGTTTATAAAGGAAAGTTGAATTATTGCTGTTTAAACATTAGAAGGTTTTACTGAAAAAAAAAAAGAAAGACAGATTTGGGGGTCTACTCCGAAACAAAATACCCAGGATTGTCACCACTGGGCCTGCATTCAGTCCATCCTGGCTTTGATATGGCTGAGAGGAAGTAGCTGTGTCCTTTAGACCCCAGTCCCCACTCATCCCTATTGTAGTCCCACCCTGAGGCTGAATGCTGGTTGTCATTTACGGAAGAGCTAAGGGGGAAGAAGATTTCTTGTGCTTAAGTCTCTATCCAAAGTGGGAAAATAAGAGGCTAACAAAGCAGTTTTTTAAAAAAGACAGAGAATCAACCCCTTTTTTGGGGGGGGGGGGGGAAACATGTCTCCGAGCATTTTCTGGGTGAAGTAGATCCACGTGTGGGGGGCTCTAGGGCTCATCCATACTCTCTGCCTTTCCTTCTGGACTCATTGGAGGATTACAGTGGCCTACCGCTATGTTAGGTGGGGCCAAACTCTTAATAGGAGCTTGTGGGTGGGATGCTAATGAATTGGTGAGGGCAATTAGTGCAGGTGAAGTATGTTCTATATGTGATCCATTGGGTCCACCCCGCTTTAGCACATTTCCCCACCTACAGTGATTGAAAATGTTGTGCAGCTGTAAGGTGGGGGCGTCAGAGTCAGCCTGAGCCACCCTCTGAAGCTGAGCAAATAAGGAAGACATGCAGTGAGAATATACGGCCATGAGGCTGTTCGTTACACAGCACAACCTATCTTATCCTGACTGATACAATGTCAAGAGGGTATAAAAAAGGCCTGCTTCTCTCACTTCTTCCACCTTTTTTAGTGTTTGATGGTCAGTTATTCCCATTCCCTGGGGGCCATTTCTTTCTCCACTGGATGGGGAGTTCTTTGAGGTTGGGCTTGAGTCTTGTTATTTACCTGTGAATCCTCAGTGTCTAGGAAGGGGATCCAGCAAGGATGTGCTCCATAAACGCTGGGTGAACAATTAAACTGCAGTAGTTAGCCCTGAGGTTGAAGTGAGTTGCTTCACTTCTGGGCTCTGTGTTTCCATCTGCAAAATAAGCAGGGACAAACGTGTGGCTGCCCATGTCTCTCCCAGCTGTGGACAACTTTGCCTTCTGATCCTTGGCTTCTAGAGGAGCTCAAAGCACCCACCATGGGAACTAACTCATCATTCCAGGCAGTTGGGCCCTTTACTCTTAACATGCCCTTGCTGGGCTCACATCCCTGATGTCTGTATAAAGCCTGTGTTTCTTACTCCTGAGGGGGCCTCACTTCCAGGACATGGGATCTAGTGGCATTTCTGCCTTGTGTACAGGACAAATCTCCTACTGTCAGGACGCAGGGGGTCTCTCCCATAGAAAATTAATACTTCCCTAGAAAGGAAGAGTTTAAAGGCCCAGTTGTGCTGCCAGGAAGCCCTTTTGATGGAAACGAGCAGGTGCCATGCCTGGGCCAACCAGAGGGCTGTCAGGGAGGCTGATGCCCATACTTCACCATGTGGGGGTCCCCTGCCTGGTCCATGGCACCTGATGACTCAGGAGAGCCCTGCCCTCCATGGAGTTAGGACTTATGGATAAGGGAAGGAAGAGCAAAGTGTTAGCAATTGACAGACCAGAGGCTCACCCTGGACGTCATTCATGAACTTCCTGTGCAGGGCCCTGGATGTCATTTTCTTTATCGCATTAGGACAGGAGCAGTCACTCTCAAAGATCTTTGCCCATCTCAGTGTCCGTGATCACCACCCTGACTGTCTCTTGCTGTGTGATCTTGGCTGAGTCACGAAACCCCACTGGGCCACATTTTCTCCTCGATAAAATTTTTTACTTGAAAAATGAAATCTAACAGTATAAGTTATCATTTGCTGGATGTTCCATATGTCTAAGTCCCATGCTAAGTGCTTCCCTGCATTATCTCATATGAGCCTTCAGACAATCCTTTTGATCATTATTATCATCTTTTCCAGATGAGCAAACGGAGGCATAGAGAGATGAATGAGACACTCGGCCCAGGTCTCATGACTCGGGGTTTGCACCCTGCTAGATGAATTCTCTGGACTTCCCTAATGGCTCTTCTGCTGATGCTGGAGATGCAACTTCGATTCCTGGGTCCAGAAGATCCCCTGGAGAAGGAAATGGCAACCTACTCCAGTATTCTTGCCTAGGAAGTCCCATGGATAGAAGAGCCTGGTGGGCTACAGTGCATGAGGTCGCAAAAGAGGTGGACTTGACTTAGTGACTAGACAACAGCAACAATAAGATGATTCCCAAACTGGTCCAGCTAAGTGCACCATAGTCTTCCCAGGGTGTGGTAAAAAAGAGTGCTGGACCAAGGATCAGGGGAAAAAAACCCTCGTCTACTTTCTTGGTTTATTGACAAGTCACTGAGCCTCGGTTTCCTCAGTTCCAAGGCAGGATGAGCACTGGTGACCTCTGCCTCCCTTCCTGGTGGAGGAAGCTGCTGAGGCCACAGATGTAGAAATCCCAGCAGGGTTGGGTAGCTGGACACGTCCTCCTCTTGTCCTGAAATCCCACGCGTCTGGTGATTCCCTGCTGTCTGTCCTCACCATCTGCCCTCATCTGTCCTCGTCTTGTGTTCAGGGAGACCCTGGGGTCTGAGTGGCCTTGACCATCCACGAGCCTCACGGGGAGATTCCGTCACCCCACTATGATCCCAGTGCCCTGGGGAGCACCCATGCAGAACTTGGCTTCATGTTCTGTGCTGACCCCTTCACTGGTGCGGTGAGTCCAGGACAGTATAACCAGCACGTGTGTGTGTGTGTGTGTGTGTGTGTGTGTGTATGTGTGTGTGT
>SJYV01036542.1:0-13107 GCA_006410875.1 Neotragus pygmaeus
CTTTGAGTTAAGATGAGGCCATAATGGGATAGAGTGGGGCCCCAAAATATTTACTTTTTTTGTTTTTGCTTTTTATAAAAAATTGGAAATTTGGAGACACACAAGCATACAAGAAACATGACTTGCAAATATGAAGGCAGAGGTTAGGGTGATGCACTTAAAAAATAAGGAATATCCAAAACTGGCAGCACACCACAGGGGGCTGGGACAGAGGCACAGAACAGATTCTCAATTACAGGCCTCAGAAGAAAACAGCTCTGAGCAAACCTTGATCTCAGACTTCTAGCCTCTAGAACCGTGAGAACATACGTTTCTATGATGCTGCCAAAGTTGTGTTACTTTGTTAAGGCAGCCCTAGGAAACTTGTACAGTTCCTAAAACATTTATAAGAATACAAAGTTTGATGCATTGTATTTCATCAGTGATGTAATGGAACATTATTTTAATTATACAACAAAAAATTATTCACTGATACATGTAAACATAGGATATTTTTTATATTTTATCATGCTTGGTATTATATATTAAAATATACATGAAATATATATTAAAATTTAGGTTGCAAAAGACTACATTTTTGATGATGCTCAAAATCCTTCAATTTTACGCTCAAGGAAGAAATGGATCATGAATGCCCTTATCTTATCATCACTAACTGCCATTATATGCTCTGTCTGTAATAAACTCAGTCTCTCAATCTGTTGCATTTTAAAGAGAAAAGTAGTTAAAATATATTTTATATATTTATTTTTAAAGTATAGACATTAAATGTCATTCTCTGAAAATGACAAAACATCATTGAGAGAAATTAGAATGATATATCATATTCATGGTTTGGAAGGCTCAATATTATAAATATATCCATCCTCACCAAGTTGATGAATAGATTCAATGAGACCCAATAAGACTGTGAAAACTGAAAGGCCAATTCAAAAATTTACATGGAAATGCCAAGGGCATAAAATAGCAAAGGCAATGAAGCACTACACTTGTGCTATTGACACAAGAATAGATACACTGATGAAATAAAGTTAAAATTATCTCAGATCAATATAGGATCCTTCTCATATCTTGATATAGGTCTTCTTTTTTTTTGGGGGGGGGAAGGTTTTTTTTTTGGATTATAGTATTAAATATTAATTGGATTCTATTATCTTTTTCAGAGACTCAGGTTATTATACAGTTTTAGCCTGTCTTACATTTCAATTTTTCCCCTCTTATTTTCTTTAACTCATTTCCATTTCCTCAATATTTTTGCAGTTCACTTCAAGGCTCCTTACTAAATTGTTATTTTAAACCCTATCCCCTTTGAGCATTGTGTAATTGAGTCTTTATTTCTGAAAAGGGTTTTATCTTTTTATTTCTGAATTCAATCAACTCATTTTTTTCCTTCTGTCCACCTCTGTTTTTATGTTTATTTCTGATGAAATATTTTTCCATGCATTTGTTTGTTTTACTTATCCTCAATTATTGGTTTGAAGATATATGAGTCAGTTTGGAATGGTTGGTAGAGGTTTCGTTTTTTTTCATATTTAATTTTATAGGAAATGAAAATTTTTATTTTCTGTTTTTTGCTTGATAGAAGCTTAGTATAGATAAATGTTGCTTGTGCCTATGCATTTCATAAATAGGATTAAAATTTGGACATGAAAGAAAGAATTCTAATTTTGGACCCCTTCTTTGAATGCAATTAGATGCAGTTTCTTTATAGATAGCTTTTGGAGAGTTACTAGGAAATAGCTTGGTTTCTTTTCTTTTTCAAGATCTTAAATTTTTTCTTTTATGTCCTTTTCCCATTATCATTCAGTCTCCAAATGCTACTTGTCTTCCTTTTTACCATTTTCTCTCCATAAAATGTTGCTTTACTTACACTGCTCCTCCAAGTCCTCTATTTTATGTCCTTTCTAATAGTCAATATTTTGATCTAAAAATTCTTTATTACCACGTTCATACTTGTGGTGGATTTCTCCTTGAAGGAGGTAATTTTAATTTAATCCTCTCTTGTGTTTCCTGTTCTAAGGCTTCACCATGAATTCAAGAAAGGTTTGGCTAGAAATTATTTATTTTCATAATTAGGGATAATACTCTTTGTCTTCTCACAATGGAGGTATGGGAATGTATGAATTTATTTTTTCTTATTGATTTCTAGGATTTAGAGGAAGATTAGTGAAAGATTCAGATTTAGGTAGCCACTCTTCACTTTTACCTTGACTAACCATGTTGATTTTTTACAACTGAGCAATATTCCTAATTGGCAAATGCATCACTTATGAGTTATGTTTGGTCGTAGAAACTAAGAATAATAGTAGTTTTAAGAAGATTTTGTTTTTTACCCTTAGAGAAGTCTGAAGACAAGCAGTCAACTCTGACTATTGTACAATGTCAGTTACCTCCCTCCTCAGCATCCTTCACTTTTTCTGTGTATCTATCATTAGCATATGACTTCTTTACTCAGTGAAAGTGTGAAAGTGTTAGCCATTCAATCATGTCCAACTCTCTGTGACGCCATGGACTACAGCCCACCGGGCTCCTCTGTCCAAGGAATTCTCTGGGCAAGAATACTGGAATAGGTTGTCATTCCTTTCTCCAGGGGATCTTCCTGACCCAGGTATAGAACCAGGTCTTCTGCATTGCAGGCAGATTCCTTACCATCTAAGCCACAAGGTTATCCCAATGTTACAAGATGCCCAAGGCTCATCTCTCATTTTTGTGTTCCAAAGGAGGAGAAAGAAAGGGAAAATGAGGGCATCCTCCTAGATGACTCAGCTTCCTTCAAATGAGTGCTCTCAAAAGTCTTCCCAGTTACTNATATATATATATATATATATATTCTTTTTCCATTATGGTTTATCATAGGATACTGAGTATAGTTCTCTGGACTATATAGTAGGACTTTGTTGTTTATCCATTCTGCATGTGAAAGCTTACATCTTCTAACCCCAGCCTTCCATCCCATACCTCCCTCAGCCCTCTCCCCCTTGGCAACACTAGTCTGTTCTCTATGTCAGTGACTCTGTTCCATGGATAGGTTCATTTGTGTTATATTTTAGATTCCACATATAAGTGATATCATATGGTATGTGTCTCTTTCTTACTCCACTTAGTATGATCATCTCTAGTCACATATGTTGCTGCAAATGGCTTGATTTTGTTCTTTTTTATGGCTGAGTAGTATTCCTGTGTGTGTGTGTGTGTGTGTGTGTGTGTGTGTGACATCTTCTTTATCCATTCATCTGTCGATGGACATTTAGGTTCTTTCCATGTCTTGGCTATTGTGACTAGTGCTGCTATGAACATAGGGGTACATTTATCTTTTTGAATTATAGTTTTGTCCAGATATATACCCAGGGGTGGATTCCTGGATCATATGGTAATTATATGTTTAGTTTCCTGAGGAACTTCCATGCTATTTTCCACAGTGGCTGCACCAACTTGTATTTTTGCAAAGAGTGCAGAAGAGTTCCCTTTTCTCCACACGCTCTCCAACCTCTTTCCTGGTAGACATTTTAGTGATGGCCATTCTGAGTGGTGTGAGGTGGTACCTTGTTTTAGTTTTGATTTGCATTTCTCTAATAATTAGCCATGTTGAGCATTTTTTCATGTGCCTATTGGCCATCTGTATTTCTTTGAAGAAATGTCTATTTAGGTCTTCTGCCCATTTTGGGGTTGGATTGTTTTTGTTTGTTTCTTGTTGAGTTGTATGAGGTGTTTGTGTATTTTGAAAATTAAGCCCTTACTGACTGCATTATTTGAAAATATTTTCTCCCATTCTAGAGGTTATCTTTTCATTTTCTATATAGTTTACTTTGCTATGCAAAGTCTGTAAGTTTGATTAGGTTCCATTTGTTGATTTCTGTTTTTATTTCTATTGGGAGACTGACCTAAGAAGATGTTGGCACGGTTATGTCAGAGAATGTTCTGCCTCTTCTAGTTTTATGATGTCATGTCTTATGTTTAAGTAGTTAAGCCATTTGGAGTTTATTTTTGTGTATGGTGAGAGGATGTGTTCTAACTTCTTTGGTTTACATGCGGCTCTCCAACTTTCCCAATACCACTTGCTGAAGAGACTTTTTCCCATTGTATGTATGTTCTTGCCTCCTTTGTCAAAGGTAAATTGACCATAGATGTGTGGGTTTATTTCTGGGCTCTCTATTTTGTTCCATTAATCCACATGTCCTAATACCACATAGTTTTGATTACTATCATTTTGTATTATTGCCTGAAGTCTTGGAGGGTTATGTTTCTAGCTTTGTTATTTTTCCTCACGATTGCTTTTGCAATTCTAAATCTTTTATGGTTTTGTATGAATTTTAGGATTATTTGTTCTAGTTATGTGAAACATGTCATGGATGATTTTAAAGGGATTGCGTTAAATCCATAGATATATTTTGAGTAGTATGGCCATTTTAACAATATTAATTCTTCCAATTCAAGAGCTGGGATATCCTTCTATTTCTTTGAATCATCTTAAATGTCCTTTATTAATGTTGTGTAGTTCTCAACATAGAAATCTTTGACTTCCTTGGTGAGGTTTATTCCTAAGCAATTTATTTGGGGGATTATAATGTTTAAAGGTATAGTTTATTTACATTCCCTTTCTGATATTTCATTGTTAGAGTAAAGAAATGCAACCAATATCTGTATGTTAATCTTGCATCCTGCTAACTTACTGAATTTGTGTATCAGTTCTAGTAGTTTTTTGTGTGGAATCCATCAGTTCAGTTCAGTTCAGTCGCTCAATTGTGTCCGACTCTTTGCGACCCCATGAATCACAGCACGCCAGGCCTCCCTGTTCATCACCAACTCCCAGAGTTCACTCAGACTCATGTCCATTGAGTCCGTGATGCCATCCAGCCATCTCATTCTCTCTCGTTCCCTTCTCCTCCTGTCCCCAATCCGTCCCAGCATCAGAGTCTTTTCTAATGAGTCACCTCTTCGCATGAGGTGGCCAAAGTACTGGAGTTTCAGCTTTAGCATCATTCTTTTAAAAGGAATCCCAGGGTTGATCTCCTTCAGAATGGACTGGTTGGATCTCCTTGCAGTCCAAGGGACTCTCAAGAGTCTTCTCCAACACCACATTCAAAAGCATCAATTCTTCGGTGCTCAGCCTTCTTCACAGTCCAACTCTCACATCCATACATGACCACAGGAAAAACCATAGCCTTGACTAGACGGACCTTAGTCAGCAAAGTAATGCCTCNAATAATTTGCTTACCTGAATTACTGTTCTTTCAGCCCTCAGTGGCTAGCTCAGAGGTTGGCCACGTCTAGGTTTTCATTCTTGCAGGAGAAAATGCTCTCTTTGATATCCATCTACACAGTTTGGCCCACTTCACTCCACTCCTTCTCACTCAGCTTTCTCTGCCTTTCTCACTCCAACTTACTTTGGGGACCCACAGATTATTAGGTCTATACATCTCTTAACTCCAACTGTAGAGAGTTTCATTTTATTTCTCAAAGGACTTCTGAACTCCATGCAAATCAAGAGGTATGACTGGGTATCTGTTCTACACGTTTCTTGATATTTTATAACAATAAAGCTAATCATGAAGCAAATGTGACCAGACACTTAGGGAAACTCTAGGGGATGATGATAACTAACTCTAATTGACCACAAAACTCAGCAGCTACCCAACCCAAATGCTGCCAAGGGAAATAACTTGCCTTTCATAGAAATCTGAGCAATTTTAGAGGCAGATACTTGCAGTCTCTTTCAGTAAAAGCTGTATAAATAAATAAGTGAAGTTACCCTGATATGGTTTGAAAGCAACTTGGAAAAAATGATGAGATATTTTTGACAAAGACTTAAAAGAATAATACCAAGCATTCATGAAGGTTCATTGTAATAGATATTCTTTTATACAGTGCTCAGTTCAGTTCAGTTTGGTCACTCAGTCGTGTCCGACTCTTTGCGACCCCATGAATCACAGTATGTCAGGCCTCCCTGTCCATCACCAACTCCCGGAGTTTACCCAGACTCACGTTCATCAAGTTGGTGATGCCATCCAGCCATCTCATCCTCTGTNTTTAACTCATTTCCATTTCCTCAATATTTTTGCAGTTCACTTCAAGGCTCCTTACTAAATTGTTATTTTAAACCCTATCCCCTTTGAGCATTGTGTAATTGAGTCTTTATTTCTGAAAAGGGTTTTATCTTTTTATTTCTGAATTCAATCAACTCATTTTTTTCCTTCTGTCCACCTCTGTTTTTATGTTTATTTCTGATGAAATATTTTTCCATGCATTTGTTTGTTTTACTTATCCTCAATTATTGGTTTGAAGATATATGAGTCAGTTTGGAATGGTTGGTAGAGGTTTCTTTTTTTTTCATATTTAATTTTATAGGAAATGAAAATTTTTATTTTCTGTTTTTTGCTTGATAGAAGCTTAGTATAGATAAATGTTGCTTGTGCCTATGCATTTCATAAATAGGATTAAAATTTGGACATGAAAGAAAGAATTCTAATTTTGGACCCCTTCTTTGAATGCAATTAGATGCAGTTTCTTTATAGATAGCTTTTGGAGAGTTACTAGGAAATAGCTTGGTTTCTTTTCTTTTTCAAGATCTTAAATTTTTTCTTTTATGTCCTTTTCCCATTATCATTCAGTCTCCAAATGCTACTTGTCTTCCTTTTTACCATTTTCTCTCCATAAAATGTTGCTTTACTTACACTGCTCCTCCAAGTCCTCTATTTTATGTCCTTTCTAATAGTCAATATTTTGATCTAAAAATTCTTTATTACCACGTTCATACTTGTGGTGGATTTCTCCTTGAAGGAGGTAATTTTAATTTAATCCTCTCTTGTGTTTCCTGTTCTAAGGCTTCACCATGAATTCAAGAAAGGTTTGGCTAGAAATTATTTATTTTCATAATTAGGGATAATACTCTTTGTCTTCTCACAATGGAGGTATGGGAATGTATGAATTTATTTTTTCTTATTGATTTCTAGGATTTAGAGGAAGATTAGTGAAAGATTCAGATTTAGGTAGCCACTCTTCACTTTTACCTTGACTAACCATGTTGATTTTTTACAACTGAGCAATATTCCTAATTGGCAAATGCATCACTTATGAGTTATGTTTGGTCGTAGAAACTAAGAATAATAGTAGTTTTAAGAAGATTTTGTTTTTTACCCTTAGAGAAGTCTGAAGACAAGCAGTCAACTCTGACTATTGTACAATGTCAGTTACCTCCCTCCTCAGCATCCTTCACTTTTTCTGTGTATCTATCATTAGCATATGACTTCTTTACTCAGTGAAAGTGTGAAAGTGTTAGCCATTCAATCATGTCCAACTCTCTGTGACGCCATGGACTACAGCCCACCGGGCTCCTCTGTCCAAGGAATTCTCTGGGCAAGAATACTGGAATAGGTTGTCATTCCTTTCTCCAGGGGATCTTCCTGACCCAGGTATAGAACCAGGTCTTCTGCATTGCAGGCAGATTCCTTACCATCTAAGCCATAAGGTTATCCCAATGTTACAAGATGCCCAAGGCTCATCTCTCATTTTTGTGTTCCAAAGGAGGAGAAAGAAAGGGAAAATGAGGGCATCCTCCTAGATGACTCAGCTTCCTTCAAATGAGTGCTCTCAAAAGTCTTCCCAGTTACTCCCGTTTATGTCTCATTATTCACCCCTACCTATAGGAGAGATGAGAAAATGTAATGTTTAGCTAGCCACCCTTTTAACCCCAATAAAGCCACTGTTCCCTTAATAAGAAAAAGGGAAATGGGTACCTGATAGGTGCTGCTATAGGAAATAAACCTCTTTGTGGGGCTCTAACTGGGAAACCTTAAAAAGAAAGGGGCTAGCTTTGTGGTCGGAAACTAAGATGGTGCCTGGCGGAAGAGATGGGGGCGTGGTCTATGTTGTTTGTTAAAGTTTTTGATTGGCTCTCTTGATTTCCATGCTCGTAAACAGCTCGTGATCACCATAGACTCCTGTTATAATGAAGGCGCATGACGATTTGACCTTTAACGTGATTGGTGCAACTATGGAAAGTCCCTCCTAAAACCCCCTGCTTGTCTATATAAGCTGGGAGCTTGTGGCAATAAAGCGGAACTGCTCAGACAGAACCCCTGTCGCTTCTGATTGTCTCTCACTCGCGGAGGGGCTGGGTTGGCAGACAGTAGACTCACCTCTCCTCGGGACCCCTTGGCTTTGTTGAGGGAAGTTCCAATGCCTCTCTCTTTCTGCGGAGCACCCCCCGCACCTCTTTATTTGGATAATATGAGTGGCTGGATTTTTCTTCATGCCTAATATATTTCTATTTCTAGGCATCCATTACCAAATAATTATGTATTTGAAATGAATAATAGGATATATTTAGTTCTGTTAACTTATTTTAAATCCATATATGTATTAACTATATTTTATAATAATATGTGTTAGCTCAACTTTAAAATCTAAAGGTATTAATTTAGCCAAAGAGGGAAAGTTAAAAAAAAAAAAAATTAGAGATCTGAACAACTGATTTAGCCAGAGAAATCAAATCATTGTAAATTTTTCTGTTATGCATGCATTTGAGTACTCTTTGATGTTAAATAACTATATTTTAAATCTAATTGCTCCAATAACAGTTTTGATATATATCTTTCTACTTGAATCATTCAATATTTTACCACTGACTAAAAATTTCTGGTTAACATTATAACTGTCATTCAGCTGCTGGTTTCAGAGTTAGAAATTTATTTATTTGATTAAAACTGAACTTGTACTACTCTGAAGAGCTTAAGGCAGTAAAATGGCTAATTCATACCTTAAAATATTTAGTATTACAAAGGCAAAAAGAAGTAAGGCAATAAATAGAACGTAGAAATGGGAGTTCAAGGCAGATAGTGACAACCTCAAGTCCTGGTTATACTCTAGACAGTGTTCTTTCTCTGAGTAATGCGTTAGGTAAAGACAAAGCTTTCCTCATTTTTCCCCTTAACGGCTGCATTAGTAATTTACCAGGGATAAAATTACCTCTTCCTAGAGTTTATTTTTCAGGTTAGCAAATTATTTCATATATCTTTCAAGATTTCTCTCATCCTAACTCACAAAATTACCTATCTGTGCATTTATACAAAAGGGGCATATAATTTTAGATGGCACTCACATTTCCTGAAGCTTATTCCAAATTCCCAAAGTTGGGAACCAGTGACCTAAAGCTGAGTTTGTCAACCAGATAGAAGGGAGTGGGAGAATATTATTCAAGCAGATAAGTAGTAGTTTCAAGTCGCCATAGCTTCAAGTTGCAGTATTTGGACACCGCTGATAACTCTATATTTATTTCAAAATAACAGGCCTTGTAGGAAAGTTGTGAAGATAAAGGAATGGATAAAAGACTGCTGATAGATGATGAAACCATGCTGTATTTTGAACTTTATATACTTATTTTATCAATGACTACAACTATTGATGAATATCCAAGGTGCTCTACTAAAATACACTTTTCATTGTCCTACCATCAGTTATTTTACCTGTGATTGGAAGTTCTGTCTGGGATCTCTTTTTCTAACTACTGATTTTCTGAGAGTTAACCCTTTCAATACACTTCCTGGACATTCACTCAATCTGTGTTTCTTACTGGATATCCATGACATAGACAGACACTAGAGGCAAGTGCTAAACAACACAAGTCCAATCCTAAACCTCCTGTAGGCTACTGTTCCTTAAGGAGAAGAAATCATAAAGTGACTAATTTAATAATTTATAATTTAGAGTCATAATAAATGATACAAAGAGAAAGGACAAGTTTGCATTAGTTCACTCAAGTAGTCATAACAAAACACCATAGACTAGGTCCCTTAAACAACAGAGAATTTTTTTTCTTACATTTCTGGAAGCTAGAAGTCTCAGATCAAGTTTCAAGAGGGTGGTTTCTGGTAAGAGCTCTCGTTCTGGCTTTCAGATGGCCATCTTCTCACCATGGCCTCAGCTTGTCTTTTCCCAGTAAATTCTCAAAGAAAGAGACAGGGGTAGTCCAGGAGGGAGTGAAAGATGACAGGAGAGCTCTCTTTTTGGTGTTTCTTCTTATAGGGACTAATCCCTTGGGATCAGGGTCCTACTTTCATGACCTTGGTAAATCTTAAATTATGGTCCCATCTCCAAGTATAGCCATACTGTGGCATAGGGCTTCAACATAGGAATTTGGAGGAGATATAAACATTCAATCCATAACAAGATCTAATCAGAGCATTTAACAAGACACTTGATTTAATCTGGATCATTACGATTGTGACAAGAAGAATTGAGCTCTGAAAATTACTGTATTAAAAAATAGGAAGGGAGAGATCATATAGCCAAAGATATTAGTATGTAAGAAAGGCCCTGGAGTGGGAAGCAGCACGTCATGTGGGGGGAACTGAAACAAAGACAGTGTTGTACGGATGAGCATGATGAGGCATGTTAGGAGACAAAGCTGGAAAAGAGGCATGGGCCAGAACTTGTATTGCCTGTAGGTCAAGTTTGGCTTCCCTGGTGGTTCAGATGGTCAAGGAATCACCTGCAATATGGGAGACCTGGGTCTGATCCCTGGGTTGGGAAGATCCCTTGGAGGAGGGCATGGCAACCCACTTCAGTATTCTTTCCTGGAAAATCCTCATGGCCAGAGGAGCCTGGCGGACTACAGTCCATGGGGTCACACAGAGTTGGACACAACCTAGCGACTAAACACAGCATAGGTCAAGTTTGTAAGTGGGCAGACATTAAACAATTTTGTTTTAATGAGAAAAGAGCTCAATTATAGGTTGGTTTCATTATTTCATATGTCATGCCCATGAAGTTGAGAAATTAGCAAAATGTGTAGCCAAAGATAAGAATCTATGACTGTGTATATCTTTTATTTTTTATTATTATTATTACTTTAAATTTTATTTTTACTTTATTTTACTTACAATTCTGTGTTGGTTTTGCCATACATTGACATGAATCTGCTACAGATGTATACGAGCTCCCGATCCTGAACCCCCCTCCCACCTCCCACCCCATATCATCTCTCTGGATCATCCCCATGCACCAGCCCCAAGCATCCTGTTTCCTATATCGAACATGGACTGGTGATTCATTTCTTACATGATATTATACATGTTTCAATGCCATTCTCCCAAATCATCCCACCCTCTCCCTCTCCCTCAGAGTCCAAAAGTCTGTTCTATACATCTGTGTCTCTTTTGCTGTCTCGCATACAGGGTTATCATTACCATCTTTCTAAATTCAATATATACATGTGTTAGTATACTGTATTGGTGTTTTTCTCTCTGGCTTACTTCACTCTGTATAATCAGCTCCAGTTTCATCTATCTCATTAGAACTGATTCAAATGTATTCTTTTTAATGGCTGAGTAATACTCCATTGTGTATATGTACCACTGCTTTCTTATCCATTCATCTGCTGATGGACATCTAGGTTGTTTTCATGTCCTGGCTATTATAAACAGTGCTGCAATGAACATTGGGGTACATGTGTCTCTTTTAGGGATGACATGATGAGATAAGCTTTTTACAAGTGAAATTGTATTGACTACAGGACAAAGAACTGGTTAAAGAGGATCAAGNGGTTGTTTTCATGTCCTGGCTATTATAAACAGTGCTGCAATGAACATTGGGGTACATGTGTCTCTTTTAGGGATGACATGATGAGATAAGCTTTTTACAAGTGAAATTGTATTGACTACAGGACAAAGAACTGGTTAAAGAGGATCAAGAATTTTAGTTATAAGAATATGGCATTATTCCAGGTGAGACACTATGGTGGCTCAGGATAAAGAAGTGACTCTGGAAATGGAGAGAGGTGGATTGAATTGGATATACTTTTGGATATTAAAGAACTGAAATAACCTGGTGATGCTTAGCTAAGGAAGGAGATGGAAAGGAAGGAGCCAAAGATGATTCAGGTTTCTGGTGGAATTTGGACCCACTCATGACCATGGAGAAAAATCTTCTGGGAGGGAGATGGAGAGAGAATCTGTATTCTATTTAAGACCTGTGAAGTCTTAGGTAGCTATGATACATCCAGTTGGATAAATGTACAACAGATCATTTTTAAAAGCTCTGGGATAGAGATTTTATATTTGAGAATTATCAGCCATAAATGATAAATGAAGCCATTAGTTCTAGCTGAGATCTCTAAGGGAAAGAGTATAGAAAGGAAGAACAAAAGCCTAAGACAGAACCTTGAAAAAGCCAAGATTTAAAGTTCAGTGAAAGCTGCCAAGGACACTTAGAAGTTGTCAGGGAGAGAGATGAGAAGAGCCAAGGGACGTGTGTTTCAAAAAAGTAGTAAGTGTTGGGGACAACTGCTAAGAATCAAATAAGATTAGATCCAAAATTTGATAAATATATTTAGCTGAACAGAGTGAACATGAACCATTTCAGTGAAAGACAAGTGGTCAGAGCCAAATTGGAGTGAGTGGAATTCTTCATGATTCTAGGTGGGACACAGCAGATCATGGACAGAACAGCAATAGCAAGGACCTCCTGCCACCTAATTGGACACCTACCTGGAAACATGTGGCTGTAGGATAAATAAATAAACAAGAAGAAAGCATGAATCTGAAGCTTAGAACACTAAATTTAATTAGAAAAAAAAACTCATTTCCATTTCTTCCTGGTGTTATTCAGATTTATTAGGCTTCCCTGATAGCTCAATTGGTGAAGAATCTGCCTGCAATGCAGGAGATCCCAGTTCAATTCCTCGGTTGGGAAGATGCCTTGGAGAAGGGATAGGCTACCCACTCCAGGATTCTTGGCCTTCCCTTGTGGCTCAGCTGGTAAAGAATCTGCCTGCAATCGCTGGGTTGGTAAGGTCCCCTGGAGAAGGAAAAGGCTACCCCTACTCCAGTATTCTCACCTGGAAAATTCCATATAGTCCATGGAATTGCAGAGTCAGACATGACTGAGTGACTTGAAAAAAAAAATACAGATTTATGGGAAATTTCAAGCTTTATGCATTGTTTGTTTTCCTACATAAGAAAAATCATTTGAAATTAAAATGCTGTGTATTCTTCAAGGAACAAGAGCACAACTCCAAATGACTTTTATTCTCTCAAGAATTAAACTCAATTTGGACAGAGAAAAAGGAAAGTGATATTGATAATAAGTAGGTAAAACATTTAAATATTTTTT
>SJYV01036544.1:0-12420 GCA_006410875.1 Neotragus pygmaeus
TATATATATATATATATATATATATATATATATATGGAATACTACTCAGCCATAAAAAGAATGTAATTTGCCATTTGCAGCAACATGGATAGACTTGGAGGGCATTATGCTAAGTGAAATAAGTCAGACATAGAAAGACAAACACTATAAGATATCACCTATATGTGGAATCTAAAAAATTACAACAAACTAGTGAATATAACAACCAAAAAAGCAAACTCACAGATACAGAGAACAAGCTAGTGGTTTCCACTGGGGAGAGGGAAGGTGGGGGAATGTAGGGGTAGGGGACTAAGAGGCACACACTATTAAGTATACAGTAAGCTACAAGAATCTATTGTACCCTATGGAGAATATAGCCAGTACTTTATAATAACTATAAATGGAATACAAGCTTTATATATCATGAATCATCATATTGTACATCTGTAACCTGTGCAATATTGGACATAAAGTAAATTTAAATTAAATTAAAAAAAGTAAACTATGACTACAATCTAGGTTTTACACATCTATTTCATCCACAAATGACCCTAAAACTGGGGAAAACGGAAAAATCTGTAGAATCAGTTTTCTGCACTCACAGTCATTATGCTGATTTGGCAGAATCGGAGAGGCATCACGAGAGTGTGCCTGGCACTACGATGTTGATGCTACGGGACATTTGCTGAAGATGAGAAGTCCCCCGTTCTTGATTATTTTAAGATTTTTTTTCAAGATCTTGGCTGCCACGCAGACTTGAGGGACAGTTACCTTCTGGCAAGAATGCAGTGACAAGGCATGCCACCCCTGCCACGACATTGCTTGCCGCAAAGGGTAGGCGCCGACCGAAGCGCTCAATGGTTAGTAAGATCAAGAGGGCTCCTGGCAGCTCCACCACTCCCGATATGAAAAAGTCGATATAGAGGTTGCCGCCGATGATTCCCAGGCGCATGACGAGTCCTTGGTAAACCACAGCGCTTGTGAACCTGGAGCAGCATCGAGAGACAGCAGAGAGCAGACAAGTAAGAGAGAGCCTGCGCCCGATCTGGAGAGAGGGGTGCGCTGTGAATGTGACACAAGCTTTTGAATCCATCACAAATCGAACTTACCAAGCAAACATAAGTATAAGCGTGCACTTCCTCATTTGGGGAGTTCTCACCAGATCCAAAAAGGATGGGTTACTAACTTCCTCATCCGTAACAGTGATCTATACAAGAGAAGCAGATTTTCAGTAGGAATACACAGAAGAGACATCTGTATATTATAGATTCGTCATTAACCAGATTCAAAGCTACCGAACAATCTTACTGAACCAATCAGGGTCTTTCATTATGACATCTTAGCACCTGAGTACAAGAAGTTTGGCTCTCTAGCCTTTGTCCTAGGTCAAATTCTCAAAGGTGTGCTTGCTGCGCTGAGAATCAGCAGTACTACATGCTTGGAATAAACAAAGGTAAAAGGTGTGTCCTAAAGTAAACTACATTTGTGCATTGTTAAATTGGAGAAAACAAGCATAAAGATGGTGAAAGCAGGCTCTAAACAAGTTCCTTTATCTATTAACTCCTCAGATCTTATGCTAACCAATAAGCTAGAGTCATGGTAATTTCTAGAGCAAGGCTGGCATCAACGGTGTCCTTTTGTTTCTTTCTAGCATCTTTTTGATAACAGGAAAATTCAGCTCATCCTTATTTGGCCATTCAAGAAGTTGGTCTTTCTCTAATTCAGTTAAACAAATATTGCTCTTTGCCTCCTATGAGTTAAGTACTAAAAAGGAAACAGCCGAACATACCCACTGCTTCTGGTCTTTTCTTTTTTTTAAACAATTTTTTTTTACATTAAGTTTTGTGCATTTAAATATTGTACTAGAATAGTATTTATCTTGATTACTGAGCTTTTAAAATTCTTCTTCCTTTTTTGGCTGCATAAAGCGGCATGTTGGATCCTAAGTACCTTGACCAGGGTTTGAACCCACACCCGCTGCAGTGGAAGCAAGAAGCCTTAACCACTGGAATGCCAGTGAAGTCCCCTCTGCTTCCAACCCTGTGTGCTGGAGACCTGCGGCGACCTCCGTGTCACACTTCCATGCACTTGCACGGAGTTACTCTGCCTGAGGACCTCTTACTCTCCCTAGCTCTGCAGGGCTTCCCTAACCTTGGGTGGAATTGATGATCTCCACTCTGCGCCTGCACTTACTAGACTTCTATGAAATACTGTGACAGGCTCTACACAGTTGCATGCCATTACAGGTCTACATATTCTTCTCCCTGCATGAGCTCTGGAGTTCTCTGGAGGCAGAGACTGCATTGTAGCACCAAGCAAAGTGTCTGGTGTCCGACCAATATTTGGGCGATGACTGAAAGTTGGAACTTCAGGTGGCCCACCTGAAGTCAGGTGCCTTGGGCATGCCTCTGTGCTGAGTGAACTCCTTGGTCTTCCTCCTTCTGCTAAGTGAGAACCTGGCTAGTGAAAACAGGACCCTCATTTTCTACTCAACTCCAGATCTGTTTCAGACTGAGTGGAAAGCTTGGCAAAATTTCCCCAAGCCTTTGTTGCTGGAATTTGACTTAAATTCTCATGGATAGTACCTTGTCCATCGCCTGTTCTAAATGTTACACTCAATGGATCAACCAAATCTTGACATCTGTTGCCTATGCTTGCGCTGAGGAAAGTCACACACAAAGAAGACTGCAAAATGAATGTCTTTAGATCATTTTATTTTCCTAAGTCTTTCTGCCACTGTATTTCTTCTATCATTGTTGTTTAGTCACCAAGTCGTGTTCGACTCTTTCGTGACCCCGTAGACTGTAGTCCAGTAGGTTCCTCTGTCCATGGGATTTCCCAGGCAAGAATATTGGAATGGGCTGCTATTTCCTTCTCTAAGGGATCTTCCCCACCCAGGAATCAAACCTGCCTCTCCAGCACTGCAGGCAGATTCTTCACCACTGAGCCACCAGGAAAGCTTGTATTTCTTCTATAACAAGACACAAAGTTTTCACACTTCAAAATCTCAAAATTAGGATGTCTCCTGTAACTCAGCTGATAAGAAAGATATGAGCCACAGCTTCAAGAGCATGGCTTTTCTCACTGAGTGGTACATAAAATGATGATATGTCTCCAAATTAACAGTATCCTAGAATCAATGAAACAATAGTAGTTTCCATAGCAACACTAATGGAAGACTGCTAATTGATTCAACCATGCATTCTTTCCACCCCGCTTTGGGTAACAGAACCCACAGAATTTTAGTTAGGCTCCTGGCTGCCTAGTTCAGGTCATATTTTCTAGCCTCTCTTTCAGCTGTGGGTGGCCCAGTGACCAAGATCTCAGCAATGACGTGGGAGTAGAAGCCGGGTGTGCAAGTTCTGGGTCCCATCCTTTAAAAGGAAATGGTTTGCTCTTCATTCACAGTTTCCCCCTTCCTGAGGGATGGAGGAAGAAGACACTGGTGAAATGGCTTCGATTATACAACCTATCTCAGGTGATAATGGAGAAATTAGATAATGATCTCCACTCTGCGCCTCCACTTACTAGACTAAACCCACTAGGACCCACCCGGGTCCTGGGTGACCTCATGGGGTAGAGCTGCCTTCAGGGCTGGGATACTCACCTTTGCATGGGCATGTAATAGAAAAAGACACTTTTCTCTTTTTTGTCGCTGTATTTTTGGAGCTCTCTGTTATAGCAGCAACTTGACCTGTACTGTAACTAATGCAATCCTTATTAAAATGTTCCCTGAGCTAATCTTCGAAATTCTAAGACCCGCTACCTTCACCTCTGGTGTTCCAAAAACAAATCAGGAATACCAGAAGTGAAAGAATTTAGCATGTCCCAACAATGCAGTTGGCTCTTCACATCCACAGGTTCTGCCTCTGTGGATTCAACCAATAGTGGGGCCTGTGATTGACTGAACCCATGGATGCAGAACTTGGGGATACAGAGCATCAGCTGAGACCCATGCTATACAAGGGTCTTGAGCATCTGAGGATTTTCATATCTGCAGAGGGTCTTTGAAACAATATTCCACAGATACCAGGGGAAAACTGTATATTTTTACATAGTTGGTTATCAAAATATTTTTCACAATTAGTTTCTATATATTGCCCATATTAAAATGGCTAACACCTACGAAGTATGTAATATTTCTTAGATTCTGGGCTAATGAATTGATGAATTGAAATGAAGCATGAACTATTGCATTTAATTCTCATCAAGACTCTCTAAAGTTAGTACTCTTCAGGGTTCTATTGTATAAATAAGTAAAACAAGGCTTAGCACACAAGGATTCAATAGAAGAAGGGTGGCTAAGCTAGGATGTGAAGTCCAGGCAGTTGATGACAGCTTCTGTTCTTCATCGTCTCACTGCACTACTGAACATATTAAAACTTTTTATTCTAGAAAGCTTCTCTGTGGTTTATGGTAACTTCTATATAATTTTAGAGAAGGACATTATGACCAAAAATCTAATCTTTAGTTAAAATGGTATTTTATGGAAAAGGTGGCCTTGATGAAAATGATTTAGATTTTGAGGATCTTTAAATTCCAGATTAAAACCACTCCTTATGTGAGGGCAGCTTTCCTCCTTGGATGGATGACTCACTCCAGCGGTTCTTTTCTTTGCACTTAGGGTTTTTTCCACAACTCAGACTTGGGGTCGTGTTTATGTCAGACTGTTCTCTTCTCTCCAGGAAGTTCCTGACAGCATTGCCCATCTGCACGTGGACACCGCAATCACCCAGAGCACAGAGTGGGACAAGCTTTCCTTTCTCACAGCAATAGTCACAACGGTCTATTCAGTTCAGTCAGTTCAGTTCAGTCGCTCAGTCATGTCCGACTTTTTGCGACCCCATGGACCACAGCACGCCAGGCCTCCTTGTCCATCACCTACTCCCGGAGTTTACTCAAACTCATGTCCATTGAGTCGGGGATGCCATGCAGCCATTTCATCCTCTGTCGTCCCCTTCTCCTCCCGCCTTCAATCTTTCCCAGCATCATGGTCTTTTCCAATGAGTCAGTTCCAATGAGCATCAGATGGCCAAAGTATTGGAGTTTCAGCTTCAACATCAGTCCTTCCGATGAACACCAAGGACTAATCTCCTTTAGGATGGACTGGTTGCATCTCCTTGCAGTCCAAGGGACTCTCAAGAGTCTTCTCCAACACCACAGTTCAAAAGCATCAATTCTTTGGCGCTCAGCTTTCTTTATAGTCCAACTCTCACATCCATACATGACCACTGGAAAAACCACAGCCTTGACTAGACAGACAGAACTTTGTTGGCAAAGTAATGTCTCTGCTTTTTAATATGCTGTCTAGGTTGGTCATAACTTTGCTTCCAAGGAGTAAGTGTCTTTTAATTTCATGGCTGCAGTCACCATCTGCAGTGATTTGGGAGCCCAAAAAAATAAAGTCAGCCACTATTTCCCCATCTATTTCCATGAAGTGGTGGGATCAGATGCTATGATCTTTGATTTCTGAATGTTGAGCTTTAAGCCATTTTTTTCACTCTCCTCTTTCACTTTCATCAAGAGGGTCTTTAGTTCTTTTTCAATCTCTGCCATAAGGGTGGTGTCATTTGCATATCTGAGGTTGTTGATATTTCTCTTGGCAATCTTGATTCCAGCTTCTGCTTCATCCAGCCCAGAATTTCTCATGATATACTCTGCATGTAAGTTAAATAAGCAGGGTTACAATAAACAGCCTTGACATACTCCTTTCCTGATTTGGAACCAGACTGTTGTTCCATGTCCAGTTCTAACTGTTGCTTCTTGACCTGCATACAAATTTCTCAGGAGGCAGGTCAGGTGGTCTGGTATTCCCATCTCTTCAGAATTTTCCACAGTTTATTGTGATCTGCATGTCTAAACAAACTTGGACGCTGTTTTAAGTCTAGAATTCCAGATCCAAGAGCCTGGAACTGTGCTTACTGTCTGAAGCCCATTTAGATTGGCTTTCTGTTATTTTGTTGCCAAAGGCAGAATTATCTCAAAAATTCAGTCCAGAACAATGCTTTTGCATAATAACAAGACTATTTTCGGCAAAATAACTTTACATTAAAGATGGAAAATAATTGCTTCACTACTCCAATTTACTCTGTAAGAATATTTAGTATTGGTCTTAATTTCAAGCTTCTCATATTTAGAATCAAAGGATCACATGATCTCTGCTTTTCCAAAGCACATGTTTAACCACCTAATATATATCCTACACCAAAAGAATATGCAGCACTGATAATACTGAAGGTAATCAAGACCGATTTTCCCCGTTCAGTAAATGAAAGGATTAATAGTGCTTCCAAGCAAGTGAGTATTTTGCCAATTTGAGAACAAATCCAGCTGGTCTTTGATTTACTAACACACTGTCCACAGTGACGCAGATATTCTGAAAGATGACCCACTTTCTGGGTGTCCAAAGACCTCGGGAGACTAAAAGCCATATCTTGGATGGAATTCATCCAGGAAAGTCTTGGCAACCCGTGTGCAGTGACTGGTTCAGCACTTACCCTTTTACAACAACTTCTAGCTTTGTATTTTGAAATGAAATCATGCTTATTTTCTATCTCCAAAGTGTTTGCATAGTCTTAGATGTAAAAGAATAGAAATGCTATATTAGAGTATTATAGATAGATGGACATTAAACTTTGTTTTATTGAAATATAATTTACATCTAGTAGTATTTAGCAACTTTAAGCTACATTTCAGAGAAGGCAATGGCACCTCACTCCAGTACTCTTGCCTGGAAAATCCCATGGATGGAGGAGCCTGGTAGGCTGCAGTCCATGGGGTCGTGAAGAGTCGGACACGACTGAACGACTTCAATTTCATTTTTCACTTTCATGCATTGGAGAAGGAAATGGCAACCCACTCCAGTATTCTTGCCTAGAGAATCTCAGGAATGGGGGAGCCTGGTGGGCTGCCGACTATGGGGTCGCAAAGAGTCGGACACGACTGAAGCGACTTAGCAGCAGCAGCAGCAGCAGCAGCAGCAGCAGCAGCGAGCTACATTTCACGAAATTTTGACAAATGCATCAAGTCACATACACCACTGCCATCATGATGTGGGATATTTCTACCACCCCCAAAAGTTTCCTCCTGTCTCTTTGCAATCAATTCTCTCCCCCTGATGTTCAGCCCCTGGTAAACCCTCATCTGCTTTTTGTCATTAGTTTGCCTTTCTAGAATTTCATGTAAGTGGAACCATACAGTATGTTATCTTGAGTATCTAACTTGGCTTTAGAGTTTGTCATACATTTATCCATCTAAGAGGTGTCTGCCTGCTCTCATTTGGAGCAAAAGAAGATGGGAAATGCTCTTGGAAACATCTGTCTGTTTGGATCCTTGTTGCCTAGTAACGCCACTCGTTGAAAAAGGGGCTGCTCACAGGTAAACTGTACAGGTTGGTTTCCTGATATTCATTTACTGAACTGATGGCTATTTGTTCTATTTGTTTCTCAACGGTCTTTTAATTCTGCCAAGACTTTTGCTTTACATCAACAACAATGTACCCTGTGTTAAAAGCATACTTTATTCATCTTTCTTTGATTAATCAGGTTCTATTTATAATTCTTTCTGGTGCCTTTCTGAAACATTTCTTGAAGCTGACACTTTAATTTAAATTGCCAAGGAAGAGAAAGACACTATAAATAACAGTCTATTATAAATATGGTGTTCAGAGCTCTCCTGACAAGGGATTGGTTTCTGGGCAAGAAACAAAGTTACAGTCACCAAAGGGGAAAGGGTGGGAGGGATAAATTAGGAGTTTAGAATCAACATGTACACATTATTGTATACAAAATAACCAACAGTGATCTCTGTTTAGCACAGGGAACTAAACTCCATATATTTTAATAATATATGAGGGAGAAGAGTCTGAAAAACAGATATATGTGTATGCAAAACTGAATCACTTTTCTGTCCACCTGAACCTAGTGTGACACTGTACATCAACTATACTTCGACAAAAAAAATTTTAAGAGATAAACAGCTGGATCAGGCTAGAGATGTTTTATTTTAGAACATTTTTTTTTTTACCAGCACATTATTTAAATAACCCCAAACTTTCATTCTCCTCCAATGAACTTTTGTTCAAAACAACTCTCCCAATTTCTTCCCAGAACCTAATAATAGCTAACCTTCCCTTTGTGTCCTCAGACTGGACTATGGTTCTCCTTAGCTCATATGTTGCGATTTGTAATGCCTCTGCTATGCCCAAATAAACTCATCTTTACTAAATAATAATTGCTGTTTATTTTGTCTAAGGTCAGCAATATACACATCTGGTACCAGTGAGTGTTCAAAAATGGAGACAATCTACTCTATATTAATATTATTTTTATAACTTTTTGGAGATACTCTGCTTCCAGATGATAATTCAGTTGGCATTAAAAAAATCTTTTCCATTAGTAAACTGTAGTTTGTACTACAATGCACAAATTAGGGAGATTCTTTTTAAAGGTACTCCTTTTGTAAAGACAACTGTCATTGTGCCTTCTGCAAAAAAGGAATAGATTTCTTTTATTATTAGATTTTCTTATGTTTACCAGGCATATTTAAAGTTCATCTGGCACTGGTGATCTCCGAGGCCTTAAGGCAGGGTAAGTTTTCAAGAATGTACACAGAGCAAAAGATGCTTGGAGAACCTTCCTACTCAAAGCGTGGTCCATGAAGCCACAGCGTTTTCGCCAGGGAACTTGTTAAAGATGCTCTACCTTGGACTTCCCTAGTGGCTCAGATGGTAAAGCCTCTGCCTACAATGCGGGAGACCCATGTTCAATCCTTGGGTCGAGAAGATCTCCTGGAGAAGGAAATGGCACCCCACTCCGGTACCCTTGCCTGGAAAATCCCATGGGTGGAGGAATCTGGTAGGCTACAGTCCATGGGGTCACATAGAGTCAGACACGACTGAGCAACTTCACTTCACCTTGGATGAAGAAACCAGAATCTGCATTTTTTTCTTTAAAGAGGAGATTTGTAATTTTTCACTGTAGGCTGTGCTGGGTCTTGACTGCTGCAAGGGATTTTCTCTAGTTGTGGCGAGTGGGTAGCTGGGCTGTGTGAGCTTCTCATCATGGTGGCTTCTCTTGCTGCAGAGGATGGGCTCTGGGCCACGCAGGCTTCAGTAGTTGCAGGTCCTGGGCTCCAGAGCACAGGCTCAGTAGTTGGGGTGCTCAGGTTTAGTTACCCCACGGCAGGTAGGATCTTCCCAGATCAGAGACTGAATCTGTGTCTCCTTCATCGGCAGGTGGATTCTTTACTACTGAGTCTCCAGGGAAGCCCCAGAATCTGCATTTTAACAACCTCTTAGGAGACTCATGCAAGATGTCCAGGTGGTCCCTGAAGTCCTGCCTCACCTTCTGCCTCCTAGTATTATTCTTACTGGCCAGGAAGGAACATGAGCCCCCCGGGTTGAGAGGGGAGAGCCCAGCTGAGCAGCAGGGTCTGGAGCGGACAGGGGAGGGGACGGTATCGAGTGGTTGCATTTCCAGCCTTGCAATGTCACCTGGTGGATCTCAGTGGATGGACTTTTTAACAGTTGTCATGTGTCGCAAGGAAAAGTGAAGCCACTGATGAGCAGGGGAATTTATCACTTCTTGAATCTAATGCCAACTTCGTGTCATCACAAATTCCCCACAGGCTCTGTTCTCTAGAAATGTTTTGTAAGAAGTCTGTGTGAGCAAAATAGCACTTGAGGATTTGGGGTTCACTGATTTGGAAGTCACCCTCTAAGTTGATCACCCTAGAGGTCTTTCAGAGAAGCCCCAGGAGCTGAGGGGCTTGGGTGAGGCCGGGAGGGGGTGCAGAGTGTGCCGTGTCCCCCGGCCCACCTCCTCACAGTCATCCCCTTCAGTTGAGTGGAGGCTAGAGCCAGCAGGTGCAGGAATAGGTCTTTAACATCACAGAACCCTGGCCAGCTGCTAGGTGGCACTAAGGTTGCCTGGCGTCCGTGAAAGAGAATTTGCCAAATTGCCCACAGCACTCTGGGAATTTTATAAAACCTCAGTATACTTTTAAATGAGAGGAGAGGGCTTCCCTGGTGGCTCAGGGGTAGAGTCTGCCTGCCAATGCAGGAGACATGGTTTCAGTCCCTGGTGCGGGAAGATCCCATGTGCCGTGAGCAAGTTGCCCCAAGCGGCATGACTACTGAGCCTGCGCTGTAGAGCCCAGGAACGGCAGCTGCTGCGCCATGAGCCGCAACTACTGCAGCCTGTGTGCCTCGAGCCTGTGCTCTGCAACAAGAGAGGCCAGCACAGTGAGGAGTCCCCACACCGCATCCAGAGAGAAGCCTATGCAGCAACGAGGACTCAGAACAGCCTAGATAAATAAAAAGTTTAAAAAAGTCCCTTAAAAAAAAAAGACCATAGAGAAGATATTTACCATGACAATTCATACGATAAAGGCAAGTCCATAATTAAAATGATCATGAATATTTGATGCTTATTTGGTGTGTATTAAAATAGTTAATTTTCCAGTAGTCATGTATGGATGTGAGAGTTGTACTATAAAGAAAGCTGAGCACCGAAGAATTGGTGCTTTTGAACTGTGGTGTTGGAGAAGACTCTTGAGAGTCCCTTGGACTGCAAGGAGATGCAACCAGTCCATCCTAAAGGAGATCAGTCCTGCATGTTCATCAGAAGGACTGATGTTGAAGCTGAAACCCCAATACTTTGGCCACCTGATGCGAAGAGCTGATTCATTTGAAAAGACCCTGATGCTGGGAAAGATTGAGGGCAGGAGGAGAAGGGGATGACAGAGGATGAGATGGTTGGATGGTATTTCTGATGCGATGGACATGAGTTTGAGTAAGCTCCAGGAGTTGTGATGGACAAGGAGGCCTGGTATGCTGCAGTCCATGGGGTTGCAAAGAGTTGGACACAACTGAGTGACTGAACTGAATTGATGGTCCTGACAGTCTGTTTGTAGGCATTTCCTTTAGGTCAGTTCTTGCCAAAGGATCGGGCACTATAGGTTCACTGCTATATCATTTATAATTATGAAAAATAAAAAATGAACTGAATGTCTCTGAATAAATTGTTGTACAGCCATTCAATAGAATGATACATAGCAGCAAATGAGCGAGATCCATATTTAGCCTGGCATGCTGTGGTCCACGGGGTCACAAAGAGTTGGACACGACTGAGCGACTGAACTGAACTGAATTGAGAGTAGTTAAAGGGATTCCCTGATGGCTCAGTGTTAGAGAGCCTGCCTGCCAATGAAGGAGACATAAGAGATGTGGGTATGACCCCTGTCAGGAAGACCCCCTGGAGAAGGGCAGGGCATCCCACTCCAGTACTCTTGCCTGGAGAATCCCATAGACAGATGAGCCTGGCAGGCCACAGTCCATAAAGTCACAAACAGTCGGCCACAGCTGAAGCGATTTAGTGCAATTTAGCCCACTCCAGTACTCTTGCCTAGAAAATCCCATGGATGGAGGAGCCTGGTAGGCTGCAGTCCATGGGGTCGCAAAGAGTGGGACACGACTGAGCGACTTCACTTTCACTTTTCACTTCCATGCATTGGAGAATGAAATGGCAACCCACTCCAGTGTTCTTGCCTGGAGAATCCCAGGGACAGGGGAGCCTGGTGGGCTGCCGTCTATGGGGTCACACAGAGTCGGACACGACTAAAGCGACTTAGCAGCAGCAGCANCTGCAGTAGCCTTGTGCCGAGGTCCGGGCTGTGTGCTGTGGTTGCCCTTCGTTGAGGTTCGGGCTGTGTGTCATGTTAGCCTTGCGCCGAAGTCCAGGCTTTGTGCTGTGGGCGCCCTTCATTGAGGATCGGTCTGTGTGCCACGGTTGCCCTACGCCTAAGTCTGGGCTGTGTTCCACGTTTGGCTAGTGACTAGTTCCGTTCTGTGTGCCGCCTTCGCCCTTCACTGAGGTTTGGGCTGTGTTCTGCCGTTGCCCTGCACCAAGTTCTGGGCTGTGTGCCATGGTCGCCCTTCGATGAGATCCGCCCTGTTTCCCGTGGTCACCCTGCGCCGAGTTCCCGGTGTGTTCCGTGGTCGGCTAGTGACTTGTAATGGGCTCTGTGCCGCGGGCTCCCTGTACAGATTTCTGGGCTGTGTTCTACAGTCACCCTTCACTGAGGTTCGGGCTGTGTGCCGCGGTAGACCTGCTCCGATATCTGGGCTGTGTGCCGCGGTTGCACTATGCCGAGGTCTGGGCTGTGTTCCACGGTCGGCTGGCGATGAGTTCCGGGCTGAGTGCTTCAGTCGCTNACCCTTCACTGAGGTTCGGGCTGTGTGCCGCGGTAGACCTGCTCCGATATCTGGGCTGTGTGCCGCGGTTGCACTATGCCGAGGTCTGGGCTGTGTTCCACGGTCGGCTGGCGATGAGTTCCGGGCTGAGTGCTTCAGTCGCTCTTCACTGAGGATCAGACTGTGTTCTGTGGTCAGCCTGCGCCTCATTCCGGCCTGTGTACTGCGGTCACCCTATGCCGAGG
>SJYV01036546.1:0-17558 GCA_006410875.1 Neotragus pygmaeus
AAGATTCTGAAGTGGCTGGAGCTGATGACATCCTTATGAGAGGGCCCTAGGTGAGATGTAGAGAGATGGGAGAAGAGAAGAGATGATCAGAGAGAAACAGAGAAAGAGAGGAGAGAAGGGAAGGGGAGGGAGTGGAGTGGAAGGGAGGAAAGGTGAGGAGAATTTGATCCTGATGGATGTGCTATCCTTTTTCCAAGTTTCTACGGGACTAGCTTTATTTCATTATCTTAACTCTAGATTCGCACACAGTTTCTCGTGTGTCCCTGCAAGAGGCAGCTCCCTCGTGCCAGCCAGATGGGTCTCTATTCTAAAGGAACTTGAACAAAACAGGAGGTTACGACGTAGAGGTGGTGAGTACAGACAACTCCCTCCAGAAACTTGGTTTTGCAACGGAAGAGAGAGATGGAGCAGTAACTGAATAGAGAGATGAGAATGACTTGAGGACATTTTAATGCTGATGGGAAAATCAAGTGAGAGACAGAAGCTGGACACACGAGTGTTGAGATAATGGATACAGAAAGGTCTCAGAAGAGGTGGGTGGTGAGATCATCCACGAACAGAGCCCATGAGCCCAGTATCATCGGCATGGATGCATCTGACTAGCATCTGCTCCCCAGGTCAGAGTGGGTCTCTTCTCAGCTGCCCCACTAACCACGCCTCCCAGTGAGAGAGCTCTGCTCTGTCATAATCCACCACGCCATTCTAGCAGGCTGTTAGCAGCTTGGGTTCAAGGTATCATATATCAATCATGTCAAATGCCTCATAGGCTTGCTGAGTTGAGTCACTGGCTAGTAACATTTGACCGCTATATGTGAATGCTTCCTGTTGGACTTTAGTAGCACCTGATTCTAACACAGAGCTTCAAAGATGAGGTTGGTTATGTTCTGGCAGTTTATATACATAGTTCACATACGCACTATAAATACTGGTTTTAGCAGATGAGTTGGGACAATAAAGAGTGATCATGCCTTTAAAAAAAGTTTTTCCAGAAAAAAAAAACTGACAGTGTCAGCTGCTGAGTATCAACTCTCTGTCAAGCCAGGTATCTTATCTTCTCAGGCAGTGGGAATAGGATGGATATTAAGAGGGGACCTCTATGCCACACAAGCTTGAACTCAGGCCTCAAGAGCCACCCTATCAATCACACACATGCTGTTGTCCATTCCACCTTGACCTCTGACTTGGCTTTGGTGGAGGCAGGAATCAAGGACAAGATGGCATCTTGCCTAAAGAATTCACATATGTAATGCACAAATTCTCTGTCCAACAGACATCAGTTGCTCCTTATTACCAATCAAATTTGACACACACACAAAGCCTCACCTTAAGTTGGTTTTTTTTTTTTTTTTTGGTAAATATTTGTTTATTTTGCTGCACCAGGTCTTAGTGGCAGCATGTGGGATATTTAGTTGCAGCATGCGAACTCTTAGTTACGACATGGGATCTAGTTCCCTGACTAGGGATCGAGCCCAGGCCCCCGGCATCGGGAACAGAGTCTTAGCCACTGGACCACTAGGGAATTCCTTCACCTTAAGTTTTAAGGCATAATATGCATGCATGCTCAATCATATTGGACTCTTTGAGACCCCACGCACTGTAGCCTGCCAGGCTTCTCTGTTCATTGAATTTACCAGGCAAGAATGCTGGAGTGAGTTGCCATGCTCTCCTCCAGGGGATTTTCTGTACCCAGGGATCGAAACTGCAACTCCTGGCATCTCCTGCATTGGCAGGCAGATTCTTTACCACTGTGCCACCCGGGAAGCCTAAGGCCTAACCTGACAGATGGATTCACTATGTCCCACTATTTCTTTGCCTACATTCCATGCTCTAGCTACTCCAGACAGCTCACTGTAGAACTTCTCCTCATCAAGGCTTGGAAATCGCCTGTTTCCTTTTCAAACTTCCCTACTGGATCAGCCCTAAGCAACCTGGAGAGAAGGACTGAGTCTTGCTCGCCGAAGTCCATCTCCCTCCCAGCGCAATGCCTGGTAGGGAGTAGGTGCCCAACAACTATTGAGTAAAAATTTCCCTAAATAGCGACTTTCCTGGTGGTCCAGTGGCTAAGACTCTACACTCCCGATGCGGGAGGCCTGGGTTCAATCCTTGATCAGGGAACTAGATTCTCCATGTGCAATTAAGACCTGGTGTAGCCACATAAATAAAAATAAATATCAAGAAAATTTTTTCTCTGAATGAACTTGTTGTTTTTCCATCTGCAGACTTTTGTTCATATTACTCCTGCTCCCCAGAAGACGCTTAAGCTAGATTCCCCTGATCTACTGTCCTCTCTCTCCATGAACTACCTGTCCCGATTATACCTGCATTTTATTAGCGAATTACGTTCTCCCGTGCACAGCCTCCACACACTGTGTTCAAGCTATTGGTTTACTTGGTTTGCTCCACTCACCCCTTCACTCCCACTAGGCTGGGAGGAGCTCCCTGGAGGCAAAGGACAGTCTTTCCCATCTCTATGTCCCGGTTTTATACTCTCTGCATCTCGGCAGCAATTAGAATAATGTCTGCCATATAGCATGTATCAATAATACCATGTAACCCAGGTGGGACAGGCCCCTCTTCTGTGTCCTGGAGGGCTTTTTGCTCCTGTTGGAACAGGAATCAGATAGTAAGTCCTGCTGTGCCCTAATTTGGAAAAAGCCCTTAGACAATAGGATGCTAAGTCTGGTGACGCCTGGTGGTGCCTCCATGGCAGGGGGCTGGGAAAAAGAGTTCAGCTGCAGGTCTGTTGGAGACATACTCCGCAGTTGATCAGAAAACGCTTACCACTCCTTTGCCTGCCTTACTAGTCTTTGCTAACACAACCATCACTGAATACAATGGAGGCTACAGTTGTGGACTGAGATGAACAGAGATCTCACAGAGCAGCTAGTATAGACTTTAGAGGAATGAACAAAAAAACTCTTCACTTGGGCAGTTCCCTTGTACCACCCACAGTGAAGAGGTCTTACAGTGTGAGGCTTTCAACATAAGCAGGCCACAAAGACATGTCGCTGCTCGCCATCTTTTCATCTTCCCTAATGCCTCCTTTTCCTCCAGCAAGCCCGCATTCACCATTGTGGAACTGCCCTCCTCTTTCCTTCCAGAAACTCCCCCTTCTTCACAGATTATTAACCCCATTGCCCAAACCTTGTTGATTTTGTTTTTTCCTATTTATTCCATCCATTCCTGAAAAATGTGTTCTAAAATATCCTACCATGATTGTGGATTGTCTATTTCTTTTCATGTCTATCAACTTTATCATCTGTTTTAAAATGATGCTTTTATTTGGTACTGGATATCATGTTTGAAAAAATTACAGATATAATTTGAGGCTTTGGATGATGGTAGGATTTACTTTTGTTTCTGGCAGGCAGTAAGGTCTTGGGAGATACCCTCACACTCTGGTTTTAAACCAGAGAGGATTCTGTTCACCAGGGGACACTGGCAATGCCTGGAGACTTCTCTGGTTGGCAGAACTTGGGAGAGGATGCTACTGGCCTCTAGTGGGTAGAAGACAGGGGAGGCTGCTCAACATCCTCCAATGCACAGGCTGGTCCCATATGTGTGTGCACATGCTAAGTCCCTTCAGTCGTGTCCAACCCTTTGTGACCCTGTAGACTGTAGCCTGCCAGCCTCCTCTGTCCATGGGGATTCTCCAGGCAAGAATACTGGTGTGGGTGGCCATGCCCTTCTCCGGAGGATCTTCTCAACCAGGGATGGAACCCTCGTCCTCTGTATTGCAGGTTCTTTACCCAATGAGCTGCTGGGGAAGCCCATTGCTGCTGCTGCTGCTGCTAAGTCGCTTCCGTCGTGTCCGACTCTGTGCGACCCCACAGACGGCAGATCACNAACTCCGGGAGTTGGTGATGGACAGGGAGGCCTGGTGTGCTGCAGTCCATGGGGTTGCAAAGAGTCGGATATGACTGAGCAACAGAAGTGAATTGAATAAAAGATACACTTTGGTGAGGATGGGGTTGAGGGGAGGGCTCCCAGACCCTCTCCTCAAGGAGTCAGGGAGCTTCACTCTAGTGGGATGTCAGTGGACTCAGGAAGCCTGACTGAGCCTCATGTTCAGGGTTTATACAGAGGTTTCATTACCTAGACATGATTCAGGAAGTCACTGGCCACATGGCTGAAATCAATCTCCAGCCCCCTCCCCTGTACCGAGGCTGGGCTTGATATTTCTGGTGACCTGCCCCCATCCTGAATTGACCTAGGGGCCAGTCATGAGGCTTCTCATTAGCACAATAAAGATGCTCTTGTCTCTCAAGAAGCTCCAGGGTGGTCTTGGAGCCCTGTGCCGGGACCCAGGGACCACCTGTGTTCTTATCACACCACAGCACATACGTAAGTGACAAAGCAAAGCCCTCCGCGGTGCCGATCTTATTTCCCGGTGTCGGGAATGCCGCGCTTTGGGCACATTATTGCCAAATTTGTCACTTTCCCTCTGGCACAGTCATCAGGTGCCTAGTCCTTTATCTGGTTATTTGTTTTGATTTCTGCCAAAATACATCAAAATATCCTTACATGTGGGTTCTGCCCATCTTCCAAGGTGCAGTTTTAATCATTTTTATTCTTTTACACCACCTCTCCCGACTCTCACCTTTATGTAAAAGATAGTTCCCTTCACATAGAAGTTTTGGGGGCCTCTATTTCAGACTCACTTCTTTTGTCCTCCTCCCATTCCCTCCCACCGCTCCCTGGACCAATATATCAACCATCAGTATTACATCAGGGTCCTCATCAAAAAAATGAGATTTTTTTTCTCTTATGAAGAGAGTTATGGTGCCTAGGAAACTCAAGGATATATAATTTGCATTTTGAGGACTCCGTATTTATGGGAAAGGCTGCAAACAATCTTTTGCTGCAGACTAAAAAACGGATATTCTAACTTAAATGACCATAAATAGAAAGGGAGGATGGAATTTTCTAGAAGTAGTTCTAGTACTTTTCTGGAGGTGATTCTAGTGCTTTTGTCAAAGCTGATGGTTTTTCCAGTAATCATGTGACAGTTGGACCATAAAGAAGGCTGAGTGATGAAGAATAGAAGCTTTTGAATTATGGTGCTAGAAAAGACTCTTGAGAGTCCCTTGGACAGCAAGGCAATGAAAAAGTCCATCCTAAAGGAAGTCAAGCCTGAATATTCATTGGAAGGACTGATGCTAAAGCTATAGCTTCAATACTTTGGGCACCTTGGTGAAGAGCCAACTCGTTGGAAAAGACCCTGATGCTGGGATAGATTGAGGGCAGGAGGAGAAGGGGGTGACAGAGGATGAGAGAGATGAGATGATTATATGGCATCATCAACTCAAGGGACGTGAGTCTGAGCAAACTCAGGGAGATGGTGAAGGACAGGGAATCCTGGTATACTGCAGTCCACAGGGTCGCAGAGTTGAACATGACTTGGTAACTGAACAACAACAACTAACTTAGAAGGCCATAAGTAAATTGATAGGGAAGATGGAATTTTCTAGAAGTACTTCTAGCACTTTGCTGCAAGTACTTTTTGTACTTTTGCCTTATCAAACAGTTTGGCAACATAAAAGCTTCTCCCACGCAAGGATTTATTGGCCTATGGATCTTTCTGCTTCTTAGTCACCACAACTACTGTTGCAGAGTTTTGTGAAGATGTGGTTATATTTGTTCTGTGCCCAGGACATCAGGACATAGTGTGGAAAGTGTTTACTTGTTTTAGATTAAGGTTAAATTCCCATAACATAAAACTAACCATTTGAAATGGACAATGTGGTGGCATTTAATACATTCACAGTGTTGCACAAACATCATCCCTATGTAATTCTAAAACATTTTCATCACCCCAAAAGGAAACCCTATACTCAAAGCTATTACTCCCCTTTAGAGGGTAATTATCTTTCAACAAAACCTCTGTTTTCAGTCATTCACTTAACAAATATTTATGTCTACTGTGTTAGGGATATGTGTTTAGTACATTTTTTTCTCTTGTCATTTTCTTATTTTTCCTAAATGTATTGTATGTGGTTATAGGAAGATTCCAGCCAGCTGGGTCTGGTTAATCAACTAGAAAATTCTACTCCACTGATACAGTCTGCATCTTCCATCTTATCCAGCAAAAAGGCAGACACACAGCAACTACATAAATAATTGCTGAATGACAGAGTTTTGCTGCAATCATATTGGGTTAGAATTATATTGTCAAACTGTTGTATCAATTAAAAGATTTCTTTAGGCACATGTGTGTCAGGGGCAACCAGAGATGTGATTTCGTATCTCAGTCAATGTGGGGATTCACACAGGGGTGGAGAATAAACTCACAGGAGCTGTCATACCTATTTGGTAAAAAAAGTGCTGCACTCATAGTGTTTCAAAGGAGACTTTCTGAACTGAACTGCAGCTTGCAGCTACTATTCCTGGATGAGCCAGTTGCCCAGAATTTGCCCTTTTGAGAGGCAGTTGTAAGAACCATTGGAGTTGACACGTCCCTGGTATGAAGGTCTGGAGGTTAGTGAGTAGCTCTTGGATATCATTTGACAATGAAGAGCATATAAGGATAGAGTAGTGACCCCACTCCTTGACGATGCCCAGGTGCCCAATTCTGTCCTCGCCAGGACAACTTAACAACCAGCATCCCTGGACCAGCTCTGGGGCTTCTATAATGAGGGAGCTCTTCTTTCTGAAAACCCACACAGCTCTGTTCTCCAGAGCTTCTAATTGATATCTGGCTACTGTTTTATGTGGGGTATTATTTGTCCAAAAAATCTTAATTGCGTTTTTCCTTTTCCAGCACTGAGAGGAATACTCTGCTGACAGGATGTTTGATGTGGTAAGACGCTTTTCTTTCCTTTGGGTGTTGGGTCCATGGCTTGGCTGGTGTTGGTTCAGGTGGACCAGCGGGAGGGGACTTCACACAGAACTCTAAATCTCCATGAATTCATCTCTCTTTTATAAGATGTGAATTTCACCAGCCATCTGAGGTTCAGTGGGTGACAGCTGCTCTGTCTTGGAGCCACAGAGCCAACCGTTTCTTTCTTTATTTCTATTGGAGTGTAGCTGATTCACGATGTTGTGTTAGTTTCAGGTCTATAGCAAAGTGAGTCAGTTATACATGTATCTATATCCACTCTGTTTAAAGGTTCTTTTCCCACGTAGGTCATTACAGAGTGTCTAGTAGAGTTCCCTACGCTACACAGTAAGTAGGTCTTTATCAGCTATCTATTTTATATACAATAGTGTGTGTATGTCAATCCAAATCTTCCAATTTATCTCTCCCTCCCTTACCCCATGGAGAAGGCGATGGCACCCCACTCCAGTACTCTTGCCTGGAAAATCCCATGGACAGAGGAGCCTGGTGGGCTGCAGTCCATGAGGTGGCTGAGAGTTGGACACGACTCAGTGACTTCACTTTCACTTTTCACTTTCTTGCATTGGAGAAGGAAATGGCAACCCACTCCAGTGTTCTTGCCTGGAGAATCCCAGGGATGGCGGAGCCTGGTGGGCTGCTGTCTATGGAGTCGCACAGAGTCGGACACAACTGAAGCGACTTAGCAGCAGTAGCAGCAGCCCTTATCCCTTGGTAAACATTTTTGGGGCCTCCCTGGTGGCTCAGATGGTAAAGAAGTTCGACCCCTGGGTTGGAGAGATTTCCCTGGAGAAGGGAATAGCTACCCACTCCAATATTCTCACTTGGAGAACTCCATGGACTGAGGCTACAATCCATGGGGTCAAAAGAGTCAGACACAACTGAGTGACTAAGACTTTCACTTTCCAACATACATTTATTCTCTGTATATTTAACTCTATGTTTTGTAGATAAGTTCATTTGTAGCCCTTTTTAATATTCCACACATAAGCAATATCATATAATGTTTGTCTCTCTCTGTTTGACTTACTTCAGTCAGGATGACAATCTCTAGGTCCATCCATATTGCTGAAAGTGGTATTAATTTCATTCTATTTTTTATGGCTGAATAATAAATATTCTGTTGTATATATGTATCACATCTTCATCCATTCCTCTTATACTACAAAGTTACAGTTATCAAAACAGTATGGTACTGGCATGAAAACAGAAATATAGATCATAGGAATGGTATAGAAAGTCCAGAGATAAACCCACACACCTATGGTTTACCTACTCTATGACCATGGCAGAAAGAATATACAACAAGGAAAAGACAGTCTCTTCAATAAGTGGTGCTGGGAGACTGGACAGCTACACGATAAGGAATGAAATTAGAACGCTCCCTAACACCACACACAAAAATAAACTCAAAATGGAGTAAAGACCTAAATGTACGGCTGGATACTAGAAAACTCTTAGAGGAAAACACAGGCAGAACGCTCTGACATAAATACCGGCAAGATTTTTTTTTTGATGAATCTCCTAGAATATTGAAAACAAATGGGACCTAATTAAACTTAAAAGCTTTTGCACAGCAAAGGAAACCATAAACAAAGCTAAAATATAGCCTCAGGATGGAATTATTTGCAACTAAAGCAACCCACAAGGGATCATTCTCCAAAATATACAAACAGCTCATGTAGCTCAATATTAAAAAACAAAACAAAACAAAAAACCTAATCAGAAACTGAGTGGAAAATCTAAAGGAGACATACAGATGTTTAAAAAGCACATGAAAAGGTGCTCAGCATCATAATTATTAGAGAAATGCAAATCAAAACTACAATGAGGTATGTAGTCCTCACACCAGTCAAAATGGCCATCATCAAAGAGTCTGCAAACAATATATGCTGGGAAGGATTTGGAAAAAAGGGAACCCTCTCACACTGTGGTGGGAATGTACACTTGTACCACCACCATGGAGAACAGCATGGAGGTTCCTTTAAAAACTAAAAATAGAGCTACCCATATGAACCTGCAATCTCACCCCGGGCATATATCCAGAGAAAAACCATAATTCAAAAAGATACAAGCACCTCAATGTTTATTGTGGAGCTTCTCCAATGGCTGAGTGGGTCAAGAATCTGCCTGCAATGCAGGAGACACAGGGTCAGGAAGATCCCCTGGAGAAGGAAACAGCAACCCACTCCAGTATTCTTGCCTGAAAAATCTCATAGACAGAGGAGCCTGGCCGGTTACAGTCCAAAGTGTTCCAAGAGTTGAATATGACTGAGTGACTAAGTATGCACGATGTTCATTGCAACACTATTTTCAATAGCCAGGTCATGGAAGAGCCAAGGCATTTCTAACAAACATTTAGACTTTGTCTTATATGATAGCACATATTGCTTTAGTAGAATGGACATCTAGTGAAGTTGCTCAGTTGTGTCTGACTCTTTGTGACCCCATGGACTGTAGCCCACCAGGCTCCTCCGTCTATGAGATTTTCCAGGCAAGGATACCGGAGTGGGTTGCTGTTTTCTTCTCCAGGGGATCTTCCTGACTCAGGAATCGAACCAGGGTCTCCCGCACTGCAGGCAGACTCTTTACCATCTGAGCACCAGGAAAGCCCTCTGAAAGGGGTCTATAAAAAATAATGCATAGTTTTGTTTAGGTTAACTTAGAGGGTCAGTAAGTATCAGAATAGAACCTTCTAGGTGGTGCTAGTGGTAAAGAACCCACCTGCCAATGCAGGAGATGTAAGAGACCTGGGTTTGATCCCTGGGTTGGGAAGATTCCCTGAAGGAGGGCATGATAACCCACTCCAGTATTCTTGCCTGGAGAATCCCTTGGACAGAGGAGCCTGGTGGACAATAGTCCACAGGGTCTCAAAGACTTGGACAGGACTGAAGTGATTTACCATGCAGGCAAGTATCAGGAGATCTCAAAATTCCCAGTGGTAAATCCCTGGCCAGGTCTTTTATTAATCTCACATTTCCATCTTCATAGTGGCATAACTGTTAGACAAACGTAATTCTGAGGAAAACAGTCATCCAACAAATAGCCCTCCTTGGGTTTATTTATTATGCCCTGCACAACAAAGTACTCAAACCTGGGTGGCTTGAAATGGTAGAAATGTTTTCTCTTCCAGTTCTGGAGGTGAGCAGCCTGACTTCAGGGGTACCACACTCCCTCTCCCTTGCCTCTTCCAGGTTCGGGGAGCATGGGGCTGTGAGTAGCTCTTGGTTTGTGATTGCCTTACTCTAACCTGTAAGGCCAGCAGCTTCACATCTCTCTGTTCTAGCTTCATGTTGCCACCTCTGCTGTACACATGTGATTGCATTTAGGGTCCATCTGGATGATGCAGGGTAGTCTCCCTAAGTCAAGATCCATAACTTGACATTTGCAAAGACCTCTTCCTGCTTTATCCCCATGTGAGGTAATATCCACAGATTCCAGGCATTAAGATGTGGATCTCTTGTGGAGCCCAGTGTTTCACTCAACTAAGTAATTTCAAACCAGTCCATCCTAAAGGAAATCAACACTGAATATTCACTGGAAGGACTGATGCTGAAGTTCTAATAATTTGGCCACTGAAGCAAAGCAGACTCCTTAGAAAAGACCCTGATGCTGGGAAATATTGAAGGCAGGAGGAAAAGGGGATGACAGAGGATGAGATGATTGGATGGCATCACTGACTCAATGGACATGAGTTTGAGTAAGCTCCGGGAGAGAGTGGACAACAGAGGAGACTGGTGTGCTGCAGTCCATGGGGTCACAAAGAGTTGGACATGACTTAGCAACTCAAAAGTGACAACGGCAGAATTTAAGCAGACTTCACTCTTTCAGAGCACCTTAAAGCCTTTATGATACTTATAGACAGTGGGAATCCTAAGGGGAGGTGCAGATAACTCCTACAAGTGTTGAATCACTACCAGTGTTCCTGAAACCTGATTTAAAAAAAATTAGTCTGAAGCTAAAAGTCACATGCTGCAGTAAAAGCATGAGTAAGGTAGTTCTGTTTGGAAACTTGGTTCTGCCTTAAATGGTTCTGTGATATCTCTGGCTAGTCTTATAATCCCTCATCTGTAAAAGAAGGATATTAATATTAGTTATACCGACTTTGGGGCTTCCCTGGTGGCTCAGTGGTAAAAGAGCTCGCCTGCCAATGCAGGAGATGTGGGTTTGATCCCTGGGTTGGGAAGATGCCCTGGAGGAGGAAACGGCAATCCACTCCAGTAATCTTGCCTAGAAAAATCCCATGGGCAGAGAAGCCGGGAGGGCTACAGTCCATTGGGTCACAAAGAGCCAGACATGACTGAGCGACTGAGCACACAGCCGCTTTGCAAGGTTAGTTTAATAATTAGAAATAATTTACTAGAAAGACCAGGTCCAGTGTGGTACTCAGTGAATTCCAGTCATTATTATTATCATTTCTCTTGCTTGTGATTAGTCGGAGGGATTAAAGGTGATTCCCCCCCACTCTTTTTGAGATATAGTTGACAAACAGCACTGTGTGCTTAAGGTGTACAACATAAGGATGTGACATGTATTTTGAAAGAATTATTACAATAAATTTGGTCAATGTCCTCATTGCGTGTGTATATAAAAAAGTTAAAAAAGGAGAGAAAGAAAAAAAAAATTTTAGTCTGAGGATGTCACAGGACTCATGGCCCTAGGAATAAACTTCAGAAATTGTTGGGCTTTAGGACAACTTAGCTGAGCGCTGAAGAATTGATGCTTTTGAACTGTGGTGCTGGAGAAGACTCTTGAAAGCCCCTTGGACTGCAAAGAGATCCAATCAGTCCATCTTAAAGGAAATCAGTCCTGAATATTCATTGGGAGGACTGATGCTGAAGCTGAAACTCCAATACTTTGGCCACCTGATGTGAAGAGCTGACTCATTTGAAAAGACCTTGGTGCTGGGAAAGATTGAAGGTAGGATGGGAAGGGGGCAACAGAGGATGAGATGGCTGGATGGTATCACTAACTCAATAGACATGAGTTTGAGTAAACTCTGGGAGTTGGTGATGGACAGGGAGGCCCAGCATGTTGCAGTCCATGGGGTCACAAAGAGTCGGACATGACTGAGTGACTGAATTGAACTAAACTGAGAGATTTCTTCTCCAGCATTACTTAGAATGCCCTACCCACATGCTTAAAGTGAGTGAAGTCACTCAGTCGTGTCCGACTCTTTGTGACCCCATGGTCTGTAGCCTACCAGGCTCCTCCCTCCATGGGATTCTCCAGGCAAGAGTACTGGAGTGGGTTGCCATTTCCTTCTCCAGGGGATTTTCCCGACCCAGGGATTGAACCTGGGTCTCCAGCATTCTAGGCAGATGCTTTAACCTCTGAGCCACCAGGGAAGCCCCCTCCCCCCATGCTTAGACTTTTCTATTTCCCTACTTAAAATGTCCAGCTTTAGCCAATGTGTCTTGATCACTGTTCTCCAAACCCACCTGTGCTGTCTTGCTTCCAGTGTTCTCTCCTGAAAGAATGGCCACCTCCAAGCTGCCCACCACCCTCTAACAAGCAGCGCTGTGACCCCCTTCACCTCCCTGGTAAAGCCCTGTCCATTTTCCAAGGTCCAAATCTCCCGAAACCTTCCTGAATCCCTCAAGGAGACACGCCTTTTTCAAATCGCAGCTTCAGAGTTGAGACATCCCAGGATCAAGAGTCAGAGAGAGAAAAACAAATATTGTAGATTAACGCATCTCTGTGGAATCTAGAAAAATGGTCCAACAACCCTATTTGGAGGGCAGGAATAGAGATTTGCAGAGATGTGGAGAGATGGATGTGTGAATGTGGCAGGGGTGGGGTGGGGAGTAGAGAGTGGGATGAGCTGGGAAGTTGGGACTGACATGGGCTCTGCCATGGGTGAAATAGCCAGCCAGTGGGAATCTGCCAGCTAGCCCAAGTTGGGGCTCTGTGAGGACCTAGCTGGGCGGGGGGAAAGCTCAAGAGGGAGGAGATTAGGTACACAGAGCTGATTCACTTCATTGTACAGCAGAAACCAGCAGAGCATTGTAAAGCAACGATACCCCAATTAAAAAAAAATCAGTACAGAAATGTGCAAATTGTTACTGTTTTTGTTTTACAACCAGCAGATTCAAAAACATCCCTATAATGGCCCTGTGGTCTTTCCAATATGGAAAGACAGGGAGGTGAATTTCAGCATAACCTGAGGTTCCTCCAGGAAATGTGTTGTGAGCTCCACTTCATCTGATTGCATGTATTTTTTTTTTTAATCAGTAAATAAAAATGAGGGTTTTCCTGACACTTGTTTTATAATTTACCTCCCCTCTCACACACGCTCAGGTGCCTGCTGCTAAGTACTTATTGATCACTTGGTTAATTATTTGTGATGGACCCACCCTTGAATTTTGGGCTTCCCTGGTGGCCCAGAGGGTAAAGAATCTGCTTTCAATGCCCGAGACCTGGGTTCGATCCTTGGGTTGGGAAGATCTCCTGGAGAAGGGAATGGCTACCCACTCCAGTAACCTTGCCTGGAGAATTCCCACAGACCGAGAAGCCCAGTGGGCTACACAGTCAATGGGGTCGCAAAGAGCTGGACATGTCTGAGTGACTAACACACACACCCACCCTTGACTTATTTTAAAAATTAGATTAAAAAAGTAGGATGCAAGGAGGAATCCCGGACTCTGAGGAACACAACCCTTGATTTATTCAGAGTCTGATTTCTTCCTTCGCTGATGGTCATGGAGTAACGTGTGCAAATCTGGCAGAGGAAAATTGTGAGAAAATCTTTTCCATGGGAGGATCTCAGACATGTGTCTGACACCTTCTCTTTCATTAAAGCCACGGGAAGAGAATGTGGATCTTACATGGGAGGCGAGCATCCTGAATTAAAAAAAAAAAAAAAAGTCCAGACTTGTTTCTTCCTATCTGTTCTTTTGTGAGAGCGTTCTTGTTAAGATTGTGTGCTGGGAAGAAAAAAAAGAGGGGCTGCAAGTCATAAACCTACAGGTTAGGGACCCAGCAACTTGGAGGAGAAAATAATTTGGGGAAGGGGATTATTTAGAAGTCAGGACACACTGATATGGGGCACCTTTCTTTGATTTACTTGGCGATTTATTCCTAGGTGAGAGCCAGGGCCATCATCTGAATTAAATATCTACTAAGAAGGCAGCCCTTGCAAGCCAGCAGGGAGTGATGCCTGGTTTGGCTTCAGGAAATCCACAGTCAGGTTTATCTCTCTTAATTCTGTGAACTGGACCGTGTGAATCCAGGGAGCAAACATCATCAGTAGCACATCTGTTCCAGGAGAGAGCATATGATATTGGGAGGAAAGCGTCTGCATAATGAGTGGAAAGGATTACAGTTTATTTAGCAATGAAACCCACGAGGAGACACTTCGGCCAGGATGAAAGTTCAAGTAGAAGGTGAAATATTACTTCTCAGAACAAACGGGCTACAGGCAACGAACACTGCATACTAAAATCCCCAAGGTAACTGAAATCAGTCAATGGAAATTTTTAGTACCTAATGTCAACTCATAAAATCATACAGCCACACCACAACCCTTGCATCTTTAAGAAAGTAGAACATAGAACAAGCGGACAAACTCTCCAGTAAGAATAGCCTTATAATGGGCTTGAGAACTGCAAGTAAAGTGAGGTGTGAGGAGCATTAGCAGGTTCATTTTTGTGTTTGAGTGCCTGATAAGGGACAACTGCTGTGCTAAATTCTTTCTATGCATTGTATATTATGTGACATAGGAATATATATATTTATTAGCTTTCAATCATGTATATTAGCTTATGCATGTATATACATATTCAAGTGCATTTACTTATACATGCTCATGTGCATAAGTATACATATTAGCTCTTATATACATATCCATTAGCTTTATACACATTATCAAAACACTGCCAGGTGGCTGTTAAGCTCTGTTGCAGGAGCTCAGAAAAGTGAAAAGTGAAAGTCGCTCAGTCGTGTCTGACTCTTTGCAACCCCAAGGACTGTACAGTCCACGGAATTCTCCAGGCCAGAATACTGGAGTGGGTAGCCTTTCCCTTCTCCAGGTAATCTTCCCAGTCCAGGGATCAAACCCAGGTCTCCTGCATCTCAGGCAGATTCTTACCAACTGAGCCATCAGGGAAGCCCACAGAAACTCAGAGAAGGGGTAAGTAATTTGTGAGTGGGGCTCCCAGCTAGGAGCGGGCTGAGTGGCCATCAGATCCTGCAGAAGACCACGCTGATGGAAGGAGCTCTCCCTAGAAGGATCACACTGGCCCAGCACGCCAGGGATGTTTCGCTAACTATGTAGAAACCTTTATGAATGCAATTCTGGGCTTCAGAGACTCTCTGAGTCAGTACTGAAACATCAAGATGCCCCCTGCCTCCCTTCCTCCTAACGCCTTTGAGCCTGAAATTTGTTATCTTAAGAGAGATGAAATCAAAGCAGAAAAGCATATGAGAAATGTAGGCAGGGATGTTTTTACTGCTGAACACCCTCCCACCNGGGCGCATGGGCTTAAGCAGTTGCTGCATGTAGGGTCAGCAGTTGCAAGTCTCCCTTACCTGGGCCTTAGGAGTATAGAGCCTCAGGTCCCACCCCAGACCTGCAGGATCAGAGGCTGCACTTGTCAACAGTGCCAGTGGCTTCCTGTGCGTGTTCAAGTTTGGGAAGCAGCCATTGTAATGACCTCCCCAGGCCTCTGTCCACTGTGACAGCCTCATCCTGGAGCTTCCTGGATGTGTGGGGCAGCTTCTCCAAGCTTCCCTGAAGTTACATGTTGTAGGAAACATTTGTATTATTTTGGGGCCATTTTCATTTACAAAAGTGATAACCCTGTTGCCAGTCTTCACCCACTGAGAGGATGAGCAGTGAGGGAGCAAAGGGGGAAGACAGAGAAGGAGGCCCCCAACGACGCCTCTGTCTGTTCACCCTGCTTCCAGAGCGAGGGGAGCTCAGGCTTAGATTTCCAGAACGGCTCCCTTGGTGCTCGCGGAGCAGGGGTGGCTCTTTGTAAATCAGCTGCTCTGTCAATCTTTCATTCGTTTGTTCAGGGGAGTCCTTCAGGAGCAGGAACCACATCTGAGATGTTCCTGACTCTAGCCCTCGGTGGGTCCTTGGTAAACAGGAGCTGAAAATGCCATCTGCTCGCCCTCCTCTGTGCCTGGCCCTGTGCTGACCATGTATCCTCAGCTGCCCCGTTCATGCCTCCCCTCAGCCCCTGGAAGTGAAGGGAGCGCCGTGTTCATGTCTGCAGGACAGATGAGGAAGACAGAAGACTAACTTGCCCAGCGTCCCTCAGCTACCACCTGCCAGAGCCAGGATTCAAATCCAGGGTGTCTGACTGCCCAGTGGGTGGCGGGCATCCAGTACCGCGGGCTGATTTGGGGTTACCGGTGTCTGGGAGTGGGGATGTGTTATAGTGGAGAGCAGCCCTCTGGGGCAGGCTGTCCACCAGGTGATCTGGAGAGCTGGGAGACTGAGGCTGGGACCCAGGGAAGGCTGACTAACCACACCCTCTGTACACCCAGTCCCACCAGCTACCGGCCAGGGACAAGTGAAGGACCTGGTGGCAGAGGGGAAGGTCTTTCCACCTGCTCATCAGGGCTACACCCGTTCACCACCTCCTGACTGACCCGGACTGCTGCTTGCGTTAAATCATAAACACAGTGCGAGTTCAACTCCATTCCGATTCTTTTTTTGGCATCTTTTTTTGTTGGAACACTGAGCCCTAAAGAAGAGAGGCCAGTGGCAACAGATGGCACTTCAGAAGAACACCTGCGAAGGGCAGACCTCTCTTTTGATCCTGCTGATTGTTAGTAGCACATTTCCATTTCACTAATTGCAGGAAAAGTGTCCCTGAGTGAGTGGCCAGCGGTGTCCCCGGTTCTCCGCTGCTTTCGCTCAGTGAAGACATTCCCCACGCCCTCTGCCCAGGGTTTGGACCCGACCTGAATCTGTGGCCAGGGGGTCAAATGTGAGTTGGCTGCCTCTGGCAAATGTGGAAAACCTGCCCACTCCCCTCTGGGGACCCCAATCCACATCCTCTCGTTTCCTGTGCCAAGTATTCTTATCTCCCTAGCATTACAGACCAACACATGGGCTGGGGTTTTATATCTTGGAGAGGCCATCAGGTCCTCCAAGTCCATCTGGTTGGAAGGAAAGTGCTCCCAACGCTGCCCTTCCCTGCACCTGGGCAGAGCCCTCAGCCCCAAGGCTGGGTCCCCATGACCGCTGCATGGCCTGTGCTTCCTGGCTGCTGATGGGCTTACCCACCTCCCAGCCTTGATCCCCACGAACAGTATGAACCCACTCTCACTGTGTTACAACCTGCTCCACAGTTGTAGCTGAGTGCAACCACTATTTACAGATCTTCTTTGCATTATGACGGATATAAGCCCATCCTATGGCAGAAAGTGAAGAGGAGCTAAAAAGCCTCTTGATGAAAGTGAAGGAGGAGAATGAAAAAGTTGGCTTAAAGCTCAACATTCAGAAAACGAAGATCATGGCATCTTGTCCCATCACTTCCTGGGAAATAGATGGAGAAACAGTGGAAACAGTGTCAGACTTTATTTTTTGGGGCTCCAAAATCACTGCAGACGGTGATTGCAGCCATGAAATTAAAAGACGCTTCCTCCTTGGAAGGAAAGTTATGACCAACCTACATAGCATATTCAAAAGTAGAGACATTACTTTGCCAACTAAGGTCCATCTAGTCAAGGCTATGTATGGTTTTTCCATTAGTCATGTATGGATGTG
>SJYV01036549.1:0-11897 GCA_006410875.1 Neotragus pygmaeus
AGTTATAGTAGAAAATTGTGGATAACATCCCCCATTTTCCACCATACACTCAAACAGAAATTTAAATTATCCATAATCCCTTCACCTACTACTATCAACACTTTGATACATTTCTTTCCAGTCTTTCTTCTGTTCAAGACTGTTGATTTGTATACATATGTAATAAATATTTTGCAAAACTGGAATTGTATTGTACATATTTTTTGTAACTGTCATTTTCATTTAATAATAATGGGTATCTGCCTCATGAAATGAATATAACTTTACAGTTATAAATTAAAAAATAAATAAGTCAAATTTTAGTCTGTGATTTTATCATTATTTAACTAAAAGATCATATTGATGGACATTTAGGTTGTTTTCAATAGTGTGCTATTATAAGCAGTACAGAGATTATCATACTTCCATATATGTCTGTACATTTGTCTGTTGTTAATCTCAGACATGGAAATCTAGGGAAGTCTAAGATAAGGTATACTAATTTATATTCCATCAATAGTGGTCCCTTTTGCTACATTATTGCTAACACTGCATATAAGCATACTTTCAAGCTTTTGATGGCCTGATAGGGAAAAATTACATTTTATTTGTATTTACATTTCTTTGATGTTGAATATGTTTCTATGTTTATTGACCTCTTGTTTTTCTTTGTGACTTGCATTTTGTTGCCCACTTTTCTATTAGGATAGTCAGTTTATTTTATTCCTTCATGACAAGTTTTTGTGAATTAAATATAAATTTAATTAAATATAAATTTAGTCTGAAACATACATTGTGAATTTTTCCCAGTTTATCATTTACCTTTTTATATGCTTATGGTACTTTTGGACAATTAGAAGATATAGACTTTTCCTAGTCAAATCTATCCATCTTTCTCTTTATGGTTTCTGCCAATGGTGTGCATTCTTCACAAAGCCCTTCACTCCCTCCCACTTATGCCAAAATATGGATCAATATTTCCTTCTAGTACTTTTATCTTTTTGTTTGTTTACATTTAATTCTTTAATTCAACTGAATTTACTCTAGTGTACTGTATATGTGTTAGTGTTCTCCAGAACAATTAGGGTATATGTGTGTGTATGTGTGCAGAGAAAGAGAGTTTTAAAAAATTGGCTTATGTGACTGTAGAGGTTTGCAAGTCCAAAATCTGCAGAGAAGACCAGCACTTGGAGATTCACAAAAGAGTTGATATTGCAGTTTGAGTCCCCAAACTCTCTGCTGGCCAAATTCCCTCTTTGTCTGACAACCTCAGTCTTTTTTCTCCTGAGGCTATCAACTGATAAGATAAGGTCCTCCTACATTATGGAGGGTACAGATCTTCCTTGACTTACAATGGGATGACTTTTCAATAAACACATCATAAATTGAAAACATGATGTGAAAAATGCATTTAACACACCCAGCCTACCAAACATCATAGCTTAGCCTAGCCTACCTCAAACATGCTCAGAACACTTACATTAGCCAACAGTTGGGCAGAATCATGTAATATAAAGCTTATTATACAGTAAAGTGTTGACTATCTCATGTAGTTTATTGAATACTATATGAAAGTGAAAAACAGAATAGTTGTCTGGGTACAGAATGGATATAAATATATCGGTTATTTATCCTTGTGATTGCATGGCTAACTGGGAGCTGTGAGGCTCCCTGCCCCACCCAGCCTTACGAGAGAGCACCCTACTGCGTATTACCAGCCAAAGAAAAGATCAAAATTCAGAAAGTTCTACGTACGGTTTCTAACAAATGAATATTGCTTTTTCACTATTATAAAGTCGAAAAATCAATAAGTTGGATCATCCTAAATCAGAGAGCATCTGTAACCTGCTTTACTCCAAATCTATTGACATAAATGTTAATCTTATCTAAAAAATACCTTTAAAGAGACATCTAGACTGGTGGTTTACCAAATATCTGAGTACCATGACCCAGCCAAGCTGACACATAAAATTAACTACCGTGTGAGTCAGGGATCTGATTTTATCTCTGCCCTACTCTTTTTTGAAAGTGGGTCCCACAAAGCCCTAATTACTTAATATCCTCCTGTTATTTTAAGGAGGCTAAAAGCAGGTGTTCAACACATTTTTTTCCCCTCTCTGAGCCCACTCTTACCTTCTCTAGGTCCTGCAGATGTCTTTTCAAGCCACTAGACTTCAAATGACAAGCAGAGAGAGCAATGAGTGTGATCCAGTGTCTTCTTGTCTCCAAAAGTGGGGAGCTTGAACCACAGCAGATTAAAGGCATGCCCCATCCTGATATCTATGGGGATCTTTGCCCATGACACTTCCCCTGCAGAAACAGCCACAAACATGTTAAGTTTCTATTTATCTTCATACTCTACTGAGCCCTCTAGCCCTCATTTCTCAATTGCAAAGCAAGATCCAACTACTGTAGAGCTTCCTAGCCATGGTATATGAGATCATAGAGGCCATGGTGGAAACTTCTACTTAAATATATGACATTATTAATAAGCACTAGCCAACTCAACCCTTTAAAGGGGCATCTGAATTGGGTCTGAGTTTCCTTCAGACACTGATCTCATTGCAGATTTCACACCCTGGTCTGTCTGTTCCTAAACTTCAGGCTTTTTGCCCCTTGGCTTGGCAGGAATTTACATGAGGCCAGTCCTGACTCTGAGTGTGAAGTATCATGAATGGAGTATCATCCCTTGCATTTTGGAGGGCACTAAATGCCAACTCTCATTACACAGGGACCAGAATGGACTCAGGGATATTGGTAGCAAGCCAGGCTGCCAGTCTTCCAGTCAGGCAACTGGGCCAACCTGCAACAAATGCTGCCTGGTCCAGCTATTTAGAACTGAATAATTGGCACAGATATAAATGCTTGCTGACTTGCATTTGGTGCCCCCATTTGAATTTGAATTCTTTCATTATGTTCTGTGGAGCATTCTTTTAAAAGGCCCAGATCTTCCCATAATAATTAGACTCTTCCTAAAGTACCAGGAAGGCTGACTTATTGTTTATGCCTCCCTGATTTGGTTGCATTTAAATAAAATGGTACTTACTTTTTGAGTCTAGGAAAAAAGATGAGTAAGGCTCAACTCTCTTTTCAAAAGTACAGATAACACTTCTAAAAATGCCTCATGATATCTAGGTGGCATAGATGTGCTTTCTTGGGTACAGAGGGGAGTCTTGAAAAACTGGGCTTTTACTGTGTGCTTCCCAGTGAACTGAGGCACTAACAGCCCTGGGAGACCCTATAAGGTTGTGGCAGTATGGTTTGTGTGTACCCTAATAAACAGTTCTGTTGCTGTTTCAATGCATTTACAAGCCCTTATTGAGGTAGCAGGCGGCAATAGGAAAGGAATCCCATTTATTTTTTTTAAATCTTTTAGAAAGCTGCATCTAAGTACCCAGGATATATAAAAATGTGATTGTGATTCTCAGCAGGCTGAAACTCAGTAACAGAGAGTCAAAATAACAGATTTCATACAAGCTATTTATTCACTCATTGATTTTTTATTCATTAATTCCTTTACTGAGTGTCTCTGTTAAATACCAGGCTTTGGATAGGATCTAGTCCCTGTCCTTGATGATCTGAAAGTGTTTTTGTAGGGGTAGAGAATTGGGGTAGGTTAATTGGTAAGGGTAGAGAACAGAGGGCAGAGGAGATAGATAAGTAGGTAGGTTTTTGATATAGAGTGATAATTATTAAACAGTGGTAGGTACAAGTACCAAAATTCAGATGAGGAAGAATTTATTAGAAACAGTGCCAGAAAGCGGTGGGAATGAAAGGAAAGGCTGTACAAGGAAAACCAGGTTTAACTGAGTCTTGAGTAAGAGTCTTGAACTGAATCTTGTCAGGCAGATGAAGAAGTAGGAAAAAAAGAAAGGCACTCAAGTCAGATACAGGAAAATGTACAAAATAAAGGAGACATAAAACAACATGGCGTACATAGGTAACTACAGGTTGGTATGGCTAAACCTTGGGAGCACGGGAAAGGGAGCAGCAAAAATGAAACTAGGGAGGTAGTGATAGGCCAGATCTACAAGGATCAACACCATGGAGCACATATCCCAAGAGCAACGAGTTCAATAAGCTATAGCCTGGAACTCGGGGTCACTTGGCACAAACCACGGCTACCCATATCTATCATTTCATTAAGACCTAAGGGCCAAGTAGATCTCCCAGAGAACAGGATGATCATGAACAGAGAGAAGATCATGGTTTCATCTGGTTAATATGCTAATAAAGTGTGTACAAGCCCAGGCCCAGGGCCAATGCCCCACAGTAGCCACTGAGGATCTGCTTTCTTATCACTATTCATCCATTAATTGTTATTCACTGGAGACAATTATGCAGCCAGCACATGATATCTGTATCCTGCCCATCTTCCCTCATTTTGCCTTTAATGATATCACAAGAGACATGCCTTGCTGTCATCTGGATATTCTGTGCTCACCTCACAACCCTGCTCAGTCATTCTAACCACCCTAATCAGAAAAGGAAATTAGATTATTTTGGCATGACCTGTTCTACTGAAATGCTAATGGCTTAGAGGCATTGCTGCTTAATTTGTAGGCACTCATCAGGCATTAATAGAATAATCTTTTATGAAACTTTGCCTAAGACGGGTGCCAAACTCATGAATTCATAGTCAGTGGGGGTGAAGTGGGAAAATTAATTGTATTTCCTGAAAATCAAGAAAACTGCCCTTCCTTAGTCCTTCTGATGACTCTCATTTTCTACAAGTCCCTCAGATTATTGACAGTGGCTGTTTGATCTCACCAGCAAATCTCCCAATAGCTTGTGAAGTGATTTGCTTAGACCAGAAGACAAACTATTTTAGGACAGCCCTTATCCTCATGTCTCCCCTTTCAGGGAATTCCGTATCTTTTATCAGTTTGTCCCAATCTTTTTTGTCAGAATAGCCTTGTCTTTGACAGAGAAGAAAGAAAAATTGGAGTCATCCATTAATCTTCCTCATTCTTTCTTTTGCTCTGTTTCTTGAACAGCTGTTAAGTTTTCTTGATGATTACAAATTATTTTTTAAACTTTGGCTGGTTCAAATATTAACTCTCATATTTCATATGTTTTGTTTCAATGCTTAACATCTCCCAACATTTGAAAAGCACAGGACAAGTACTTCCAAAGAGACAATTGATAGTCCCTGAAACCAAACACTTGAACTTAGTCTGAGTCACAAGTAGAATTTAGTGCTTTGGAATTCTCTCAGAGGTAATACATCATGAGGAAATCTACAGGGACAAGAATCTTGCAAATCAACCTTGACAGGAAAGAGCCTTTGAACTTATCTACTCAGTACAGTTTCACCTCGGTATGTCTCTTTTACATTAGTTGAGTATAAGACAGATTCAGGGTTGAGGAGACAGATTATCTCTATGGACTTCAGGCTCTTAATTTATAAAATGAAGAATTTTAGTGGGATGACTTCTAAGATCCCTTCCAATTGGAAAGTTCTATATCTCCAGAAAACCAAAGGGAAGAAGAAAACTAAAATTAGTGGAAGGCCATTAAGACTACGTACTGTACTAAACTCAATACCTGAGAACTCATTTAACTAGACAAACAATCTTATGAACTTGCCTTATTTGGCAGATAAAATAGCTTAAGTTTATAGAAATCAGGCATCTTGTCCATGGTTGCAGAACTACTAATCCCAAATAACAAGCAGAATTAAGAATTTAAATATTAATCCATCTACATCATTGATTCTCAACTGGAGCCATTCTCCCAATCCCCCAGAAACATTTTGCAATGCCTGGAGACATTCTTGATGGTCCCACAAAGGGGACCATTACTAGCATCTGGTGGGTAGAGACCATAGATGCTGCTAAACATCCTACAATGCACAAACAGCAGCCCACAAATACCCCCACAAGGAATGTTTTGGCTCGAAATGTCAATGTGTTGAGGTTGAAGAACTCTAAAGAAAGCAAACCCAAGTGATATGAAAATAACCTAATTCACTTTCTGAATTCAGAACAGGTTAGTCATTGCTACACGCAAGTTTTTCTATCTAAAGACCCACAGCTACAGTGAAAATCAAACATATATTCCCAAAAGAGATGTGGCCACTGTCCAAGTCTGGGAATTTTGCACCATATTCCATAATAGGCTCACAATTATATAATAGAAAACAAAAATTTCAAAGGCTTTCTTTCCAAATCTTTGGGCAAAACTCTGGAAGATGCACCATGCTCATCCTATGGCTTATCATACCCACTGACTCACCACTCATACCCCAAGAGTATGGGAGTCACACCTTGAAAACATAGCTTTAAGTGGTAAGAAGGTATAAATTGTCCACTGGCAAAACTAGTCTAAATCAAAAATCATAGTTCTTAATGTAAACCTGTTATAAAAGACAAAAGAGATATGAATGGACTATGAGGAAAGACCTCAAAATCATCTACTTGGGCCATTTCATTTTAAGGAGAAGGAAGCTGAAGCCCAGAGAGGTCAAATGACTTGTCAAAACACACAGAAAGTAATGGGCAGGTCCAAAGATCACACAATATTTGACACTAATTAAAAATATATATTTCTTAAGCAAATAAATAAATCAGTCAAAACCAGAAGCCCAGTGTGTCCTGATGCCACGGTCAACTGTGGTAGACCCTGTCTACTACTTACCCAACAGGCAAGCTTCCACATATCCTCTTCCCTGCATCAGAACCCAGATTTTGTTTAGGTGTTAGGCAGACAGTAAAGTACTCAGGGAAGGTAGGACTAACCCTTCTCCAGGTGATGAATCATCTAAGCCATTCATGGTATTCTCATTCCTATTTGTCAGTGACTAGTTTACAGGAAGACCCAAAACATAGGTATGGCTGTCAGTAAGACTTTTAGAAGTGAGTACCATTTTGGAAAGGAGACCCCTTTTTGCTATTGACATCCAACCTCCCATGTTGAAAGCAATCTTTGAAAAACACAATGTCTGCAGCTATCTAGGACAGCCATTTTGTTAGTCGGAAGCGAAAAATCCAGTCCTCTGTGGATGCGGAATGTGTGTGCTCAGTTGCTTAGTCAGGTCCAACTATTTGTGACCCCATGAACTATAGCCTGACAGGCTCTATCCAGGGTATATTCCAAAATAGAAGGATAGATCTTAGCCTGGATGTTAGCTTAGATCTTAGCCTGGATCTAAGATAACGTGGAGCTACTTAACTAGCCTTGAAATTGTTTACATCCTGTCTTCTTGATAAATGACATGACAAATCTCTGTAAGATTTAAGACACTTATTGGGGCTTCTGTTGTTTGTAGCTAAACACATTCTAACCAGTACGGCCTGGTACCTGCTTCTTGGAAATGGAGGGATTTCAAGAATGTCTTCTTGCTCCATTTAATCTTTTTTTTTTTTTTTGCTTAAACAACATTTATCTTCCTCATAGTTCTGGAGGATGGGAAGTCTAACTAAGATCAAGGCACTAGCAGATGCAGGTGTGATGAGGGTCTGCTTCCTGGTTCATGGATGGCTGTTTTCTCACTGTTCCCTTGCATGGAAGAAGAGGCAGGGGATGTCTCCAAGGTCTCTAAGGGCATTAATTCCATTCATGAGGGCTCTCCTCTTGTGANATCAAGGCACTAGCAGATGCAGGTGTGATGAGGGTCTGCTTCCTGGTTCATGGATGGCTGTTTTCTCACTGTTCCCTTGCATGGAAGAAGAGGCAGGGGATGTCTCCAAGGTCTCTAAGGGCATTAATTCCATTCATGAGGGCTCTCCTCTTGTGATTTAATCAGCTCTCAAAGACCCCACCCTCTTAATACTGTCCCGTATGCCCACTTTCCTTGTTGTTGTTGGGTTGCTATGTCCAACTCTCTAAACTGTGAAGGACAGTAACCTGTCAGCCTCCTCTGTCCATGGATTTCCTAGGCAAAAATACTGGAGTGGGTTACCATTTCCTTCTCCAGGGGATCTTCCCAGACCAGGGATCAAACTTGCATCTCCTGCATCGGCAGGCGGATTCTTTACCACTGAGCCACCAGGGATGCCCCCATTTCCCTTAGTGAGAGTTAATCACTCTCCACTTGTTTGGGGGTACAACAAAGGAAGTCAGGTATGATATACAATTTGGACCAGATGAACTATAAGGCTGCATAAATAATGAGCTTCTGTAACAACAAGATAGTTTAGGGTAGTTATGAATGTCGGATTTGGAATGAGACTGCCAGGGTTCAAGTGGCTGCTCTAACCCTTATTAGCTGTGTGATACTGGGATATTTCAGCTTCTGTTCCTCTTTGGTAAAATTAAGAAATCTGTGTGTGTGTCGTACCCAGTCACTTCAGTCATGTTTGTCTCTTAGGGACCCTATGGACTGTAGCCTGCCATGAGATTCTCCAAGCAAGAATATTTGAGTGGGTTGCCTTGCCCTCTCCAGGGGATATTCCTGACCCAGGGATCGAACTCAGATCCCCTGTGTCTTGCATTGTAGGCAGATTCTTTACTGCTAAGCCACCAGGAAAGGCCAAGATAATTTATACAAGAAGTAAATAAAGTACTTGTGTAAAGCACTTTACAAAAGTAGCCAGCACACAGTAAAGGTTTACTACATCTCTATAATAATGATTGTGCTGCCACTATGTAACTTTTACTTTGAGGTAACTAGTTACATATTTTAATCAGGAGGAGGAGAAGGTTTCTGTTGCTTGCAGCCAAACTACCAGGGAGAAATATATCACTCAGGGATTCTAACTGCAAACAAAACCATTTGACCTAATTTAAGCAGAAACAAGATTTATGAAAGGCTATTAGGAAACTCACAAAATGCCTGAGAGGACTGAAGGTTATCTCTCCAGGAAGAATACCCAATCAAACCACAGAGTTACCTGGAGGAGACATAACTGTTGAACCACTGGGCAGACACAAGCTCACCTCAAGGAAAAGGCAGGGCTTGGGGGTCATCTCTAACACCTCTACCTCTGACCCCTCCAGGAACTGCATCCACCAGGGACCACCATCACCAAAGTGGATTTTGTGGCACCCCCCCTCTTCATGTCACTAGGCTCCAAAAAAATTCTAGCTTCTCAAGCTAGTTGAGTTGGATTGCTACGTGTAGATCCTGGTTGCAAAGGAGGCTGAGAAGGCAAGTTTCTGGTCTTCCCCTTGGATTGGTATGGACCTAAAAGGCAGAGAATTTGCCAAATCAGGTAAGGATTTAACTTAAGGTTGGCTACCCTTTTAAAGAATCAAATTAGTTTAATCATCATCCTGATGTTATCAGGGAAAAGTAAGGGAAAAGGAGATGTTATGTGGGAGCACCACCACTTACCCCGTTACTCAAGCAAGAAATCTCCTTGCCACCTGGTCCCTCCTGTCTTAGGTCTTACAAGTTTTACCTCTGAACTCTCTCTAGTGTCAGATCCCTATCTCCATCCCCTCTGCCCTGGTTTAGGATCTTATTAGTTCTTATCCGGACAGTCATCTAACAGGTCTACCCACCCCCAGTCTATCTCCTAACATTGCTCCAAGAACAACATATGTAAAACACAAGTATGCACAAGCATGGGCAGCTGCAACGGCGCACAAGTGCGGCCAAGAGGAGCTACCCCATGTCCGGAGTCAGGGGCGGAAGCCGGGAGGACCCCATGCCCGAGGGGCAGTGGCCAAGAGGAGCTGCCCCACATCCGAGGTCAGGGACAGCGGCCAAGAGGACCTACCCCAAGTCCAAGGCCAGAAGGAGCTATACCACATCCAAGGAGTGGTGGCTACACAGGCGCAGGAAGGCCTAGAGGAGCTACTCCATGGTCAAGGTCAGGAGGGGTGGCGGTGGGGAGATACCCCTCGTCCAAGGTAAGGAGCAGCAGCTGCACTTTGCTGGAGCAGATATAAAGAGATACTCCACGTCCAAGGTAAGAGAAACCCAAGTAAGACGGTAGGTGTTGCAAGAGGGCATCAGAGNAGAGTATTGTAAAGTAAAATAAAGTAAAAATAAATAAATAAAATTGACAGATTAAAAAAAAAAAGATACATTCATCCTAATGTACATTGCAGCACTATTTATTAATACAATAGCCAAGACATGGAAGCAACCTAAATGTCCAGTGAGAGAGGAATGGATAAAGATGTGGTACTATATATAATGGAATATTACTTAGCCACACTAAAGAATGAAATAATGCCATTCACAGCAACATGGATGGACATAGAGAAGTAAGTCACACAGAGAAAAACAAATATCATGATATCAATTATATGTGGGATCTAAAAAAACAAATGAGACAAATTCATTTACAAAACAGAAACAGACACACTGACTAAGAAAATAAACTTACGGTTACCACAGGGGGGAAGGATAAATTAGGAGTTTGAGATTACCCTATATTCACTACTATATATAAAACAGATAATCAACAAGGACCTATTCTATAGTACAGGAAACTTAATAGTCTGTAATAATCTAAATGAAAAAGAATCTGACAAAGAATGTGTGTGTATATATACATATATAACTGAATCACTTTGAATCACTTTGCTGTACATCTGAAACTAACGCAACATTGTAAATCAACTATAAAAAATAAGAAATAACTTAAAAAATTATGTTTACAAAAATTATAACTTATTAAGAAATAACTTAAAAAATTATGTTTACAAAAAGCCTGTGTGAAAATGCTTATAGCACAAAAAATCTTTTAAAACTCTAATTACATTTATGTTGTTTCTCAGTTTGACCTTTCTCTACCTATCTGTAGCTATTCAGTTTAGGTTTTTATTTAGCATTGTCTTTGAAAAGAAATGACTGCTCACTAGAGGGATTAAACAGCAGCAAATCTAAGATTTATTGGTCATGACTGGGTCAGGCTCACTTTTCTGCAGAACTCTTAGATCCATACAAATTAGAACAGGAAAACATGCAGAAATAATTTTTTTTTTCAATTTCAGGAATTAACCATTGTTTTCTTATAATAGTGAAATATTTTATTTTTAAATTGCATGTGTACACAAATATCAGAAGTATCTTTTCCCAGAAATGGATAACTACATAATGAATTCTTCCTACAGTCTGGTTTTTTCATTTTTAAATCAAGCTTAAAGAATCAATTTCTCATTTAAATGCTTGTCTAAAATTTCAATTCCCTGGAGAAGGAAATGGCAACCCACTCCAGTATTCATGCCTGGAAAATCCCATGGACTGAGGAGCCTGGTGGGCTACAGTCCATGGGGTCGCAAAGAGTCAGACACGACTGAGCAGCTTCACTTCACTTCAAATTTTCAATTAGAANATTCATGCCTGGAAAATCCCATGGACTGAGGAGCCTGGTGGGCTACAGTCCATGGGGTCGCAAAGAGTCAGACACGACTGAGCAGCTTCACTTCACTTCAAATTTTCAATTAGAATTGGAAATGACTGCATCATGAATTCTTCCAATTAACAATTTTTATACACCAGATTAACCTTCCAATGTTAACTGGATTTTGATTTTAGCTGCTGTTAAATGTATTTTTGTTCTTAATGAGAGAATCTCCAGATTAATAGTCATCCAAGCTGAGCTCCCAAAATACTTTGCAAAACTGAAGAGCTAACATTTGAGCATTGTTTTAAAGTAAAACAGATCAGCTCAACCCACTCTTCTAACAAAAAATTTTCTGTGGTATATACTGAACCTCCTTAGGGCAAATAAGGTATAATACTCAAGGACGGTGATATGAGTATTAAGGATAGGAATGCTTGAAGAGAAATTGGAAAAATTTAAAGAGAAAAAAGCAGTTATCTTCCTCACTTCCTGACACTGCAAGGAAAATTTTCATGGTGTGTTTTAGTAAGAAATTAGAAAATGTATGGAATATAAAGCTTAAATGTAATTATTTATGATAAGGGATATATAAGTAATCATGGTTATCTGAATACCAGATCACCTTACCTGCCTCCTGAGAAATCTGTATGCAGGTCAAGAAGCAACAGTTAGAAC
>SJYV01036550.1:0-10064 GCA_006410875.1 Neotragus pygmaeus
ACCTCTCTTCTTTTCACAGCTATTTGTAAGGCCTCCCCAGACAGCGATTTTGCTTTTTTGCATTTCTCTTCCATGGGGATGGTCTTGATCCCTGTCCCCTGTACAATGTCACAAACCTCATTCCATAGTTCATCAGGCACTCTATCAGATCTAGGCCCTTAAATCTATTTCTTACTTCTACTGTATAATCATAAGGGATTTGATTTAGGTGATACTTGAATGGTCTAGTGGTTTTCCCTACTTTCTTCAATTTAAGTCTGAATTTGGTAATAAGGAGTTCATGGTCTGAGCCACAGTCAGCTCCCAGTCTTGTTTTTGCTGACTATATAGAGCTTTTCCATCTTTGGTTGCAAAGAATATAAACAATGTGATTTCAGTGTTAGAACTTCTCAAAAAGTATCTTGAGGCAAATACCCCATTTATACAGTTAGGGTTCAATGTCTGATAGATAGAAATTTCTGCATAATTTCCACTGTAGTCTGCAATAGTAGGTACTTCTTAGTGCCAGCTCCCTTGAGAATATTCTCCTAGTTCTTAGTGACCAAAGTCATATTCAGAACAAGAAGGTCCGGCAGAGAACTGTGAGATTTGACTAACTACTGCTAGTACTACTAAGTCGCTTCAGTCGTGTCCGACTCTGAGAAACCCCATAGACGGCAGCCCACCAGGCTCCCCATCCCTGGAATTCTCCAGGCAAGAACACTGGAGTGGGTTGCCAGTTCCTTCTCCAGTGCATGAGAGTGAAAAGTGAAAATGAAGTTGTTCAGTCGTGTCTGACTCTTAGCGACCCCATGGACTGCAGCCCACCAGGCTCCTCTGTCCTTGGGATTTCCCAGGCAAGAGTACTGGAGTGGGGGTGCCATTGCCTTCTCCAGAAGTAGTAGTAGTAGTAGGATTTGTCCCCACTCACAGATACTTCAGAGGAAGCAGTGGCACCACATTCCAGTACTCTTTTGCCTGGAAAATCCCATGGATGGAGGAGCCTGGCAGGCTTCAGTCCATGGGGTTGGTAAGAGTCCAACATGATGAGTGACTTCACTTTCAATTTTCACTTTCGTTAATTGGAGAAGGAAATGGCAACCCACTCCAGTATTCTTGCCTGGAGAATACCAGGGATGGGGGAGCCTGGTGGGCTGCCGTCTATGGGGTTGCACAGTGTCGGACATGACTGAAGCGACTTAGCACCAGCAGCAGCACAGATACTTAAGAAAAAAAAATTTTTTTTTTTCATTTTTGTTCACACCTCAAATCATGTGGGACCTTAGTTCCCTGGCTAGGGAAAGTTCTGCATCAGAAGGTGGGGTCTTAATCATTGGACTGCCAGGGAAGCTCCTAAACACATTTTCTTTAATAAGTAATTTATTAACTTGACATACATTTTCCTTTATATTGTAGTGATTAATGCTTTCTGTGTAAGAAATGATTAAAACTTCAACTCTGAGATCTTATCTTCCCCACCAGGGGTTGAACCCACTAACCCGCAGTGGAAGCACAGTGTCTTAACCACTGGATTACCAAGGAAATTGCTAATCTCCCATTTAAAGAGAAACTGTATCTCCTGGGATACAGTTGTCTGTGGGCCTCTCACTGTTTTTCCTGTCTTCTGTTTGCTCTTCTCCAAATTATCCTTTCAAGGACTGGATGAAGAGGAGGAGGATAGGAAAGAAAGCCAACAGTGGGGGATGGTGTTTGGGAAGCTAAGTGCAGAGCAGTTTGTATGATCCACGCGTCCATTTGGCTAGTTTCGTGCCCAGTTTAGCACAAAACGTCCTGCTTCTTGGAAAGTTATTCACTCCTGGAAGAAGCAGGGCAATTGGTTGCTTCAGCAGCAGCAGCAGCAGCAACAATCAACAGAGGCAATCTATGTATTAACAGATTCTGGCAGGAGTAACGGTGTGACATTTCTGTGGTTGTGTTGTAAATGGCAATGTTGATTCCGGTCTCCCTCTTTCTTTCCGCAATCAGTTCCTAAGAGAAAAGCCATCTGCCTTGGTGCAAGCAGATCTCTGGTTACAATTACTGAGGCTCCCTCCTGTTAGGTAGTTAGAATAGAAACCAGGAGTCCAAAATGGCGGTGCCTAAAAGACAGGGAAGGGAAAAGCCCGCTAAAACAGAACAAAGCAAGGTTTGAGGACTGGACTGAGGGCTTCAGGAAGAACAGCACTCCTGGCTAAGCCCAACTTACCTAGGGCAGGACCAAGCGGAAGGAAAAAAAACCTTTAAAAAGAGGAGCCACGGGGCTGGCGCTCTCTCCCCCTCTCTCTCCTGCGCTGTGGAGCGCTGTTCTCTTCGTGTCTTTGGGTCGACACGTCCTCACGCCTTGAAGATGGATTTTCCTATTATCTAAATAAAATAGAGAGGTAACACTGATTCGTCAAAGAGCTATAACCCTGGTCTGTTCGAGACCTGAGAGCTTTAACATGGACTGTCCAAGAGCCGAGAGCTGTGACACGCCAAGGGGGGCTTTAATGTCCGTCACTCCAAATCTTTGTTGTGACGAGACAGAATCAAGGAGCATACACTCGCGTGACACTCCCAACGGATCATCTTACATTCTTCTTTCCGTCCCTGAGGAGACACCCATCTTCACACACTCACACAAAGGGCTTTTGAATTTTCCGCGTCTTTCAACTTGCTGAAAACATCTCGGCTTCCCTTAGAGGCAGCTCTCAAAATTCTCTTTTGCCTTAAGTTGTGGGAAACACTAATTTACAACAGGCAGGAAGCAGCTCTGCTCCAGAGGAAATCAAAGAGATTAAAAGGCATCAACAGGCAGAGAAAGGAAGCACAGCGGGACAGAAGGACCCACAGACCCACAGCTGGCGGGGCGGGGTGAGGGGAGGCAAGGCCCCGCCCCCACGGCCCGCTACGTTCCTGCGCTTCCGGCCTCGTCCCGCCCTCCCGCCTTAGGTCGCCTCTCGTTGGCCGCGGAGTAGCGCACTCACCTTCCTCTGTACCGCATCTTCCGCAGCCGCGTGTGCAGTATCCTGCAAACCTGGAATTGAGTTTAAATGACCGACAGAGAATTCTGGTGAGTTTGTTTGATTGTGTGTTTAAAACCCGGGTTTCGTAGTCCCACAGCCTGTTGTCCTTCACACGTGGATTTGGGGGTCTCTGTGGACGTTGAAACTACCGTCCCCATTTTCCCGTCCCCAGTGTGTCCTCGCATCGCCGTGAGAAGTTCTGAAGTCCTTTATCTTAGCTGCAGGTTCCTGGGTCCACGTCCGCTTCCTGTTAATATCGTTCTAGAGTCCATTCCTTCTCTGGCTGTTCTACCTTCTAACTTGTAGAGACCGCTGCTTAAAGTCCTGCACTGCCCAACCCCTAGGTCCCTGATCCACGAAGAGGTGAAGGAGGCTCTATTCTGCATGGAGTTTGGTCAGGGTCTCGCCTAAAGTTTGAAGGGGAGGGTCAGCCTAGAACGTGTGGTTTTGACAGGAAGGGCCGCGAGTTCTGAAGAAAACAATAAAACTAAAAACACCTCGTTTGATTCTGTGTTCCAGAATCTGCTGTGTCCGTGGACGTCGAGGATTGTGTTTTGTACCTGTTGAGATCCTCCCTCTGTGTGGGTCTGTGTTACAGGGACCTCGGTGTGTTTTTCTAAGTAATGAACAGCCTATTTTCAATACGCAGGGGTCACTTCCCAAGACTGATCTTACCTGAGAAGGAAGCCCAGAGAAAGAGAAAAGCAAGGAGGAAGAAATGACTCGTTCCGAGGTAAGAGGCATAGTCCATGTTTGTTCTGTCTCTCTTTCCTGAAATGCTGCTTCTTTGGACTTGATAAGCTTTTTAACTTCTGAACGGGATTGTTCGAACTGACCCATAGTCATCATCCCAAGGGACCCATTGCCCTCCTGGCACATCAGTGTGACAGAAAACAGAGTATTGCCAGCCAAAGAAGCTCACTCAAGCTTTTAAGTCCCGAGTTTTTATTGGGGTTTAGCTACGTATGCATGGTTGATAACATCTCCAGCATTCTCCCCTCCTTAGATGTTGAGCTAATAAGCTCACCTGGCTTGAAGCCCCAAAGTTCTAGTCAGTTCCTTGGTCTTTGTGAAATGGCCTGCCTCACAACCTGAGTCATCCCATTATTAAACTAACGGCCCACTTTAGGTCATATTGTTAGCATAAATAATCAGAGCCCACGGGGAGTAATAAAGCCACTTCACTCACTAAGGAAATTCCAAGAGGAAAAAACCTTAAATTCGAAGAGTAGTTAAGAAACTTCCACAACCTGGGACCAAATCCTGCCAAATTCTATTTTTTTTTCTTTTAATTTTAGTATTTGTTTAGTTTTGGCTATGCTGGGATTTTGCTGATGCACTTGGGCTTTCTCTGTTGTGATTAGGAGGAGCTACCATCTTATGGTGGAGCTCTGGCTCTAAGGCACCCTTTCAGTCATTGTATTAATAACTGGCAGGCTCTAGCAGGTGGGCTTCAGCAGTTGTGGTACACTAGCTTAGTTGCTTCAAGGCATGTGGGATCTTCCCTGACCAGAGATGGAACCCATGTCGTCTGTATTGACAGGCAGATTGCTCACCACTGGACTATCAGGCAAGTCCCTAAATTCTTTATTACACAACGCTGAAACCTAAATCTTTCTTTTATGCCCTTTGACTTTTTTCCCCCTCTGATTTTTGTTATTACCTTGGAACACCTCATCTGTTGCATCATGAAAAAACATTTTGTTGTGTTTACCTTCTATTTTATTGTTCAAAATAATGTCTAAGATAATTTCTTTAGATGATCTTTCTTGGCTACCTTTTAGCTATTTTGCTTCATTTAGTTTAAAATTTCAATTGGTCTATACAGTGATAACTTCATCTCTAATTTGGCGGAATTACAGATTTATAGATTGTAATTACAGAAATCTGTAATTTCCCTCTATTTAGTTTTTTTTTTCATTTTTAAATTCAAAATTATGTTGGCTTTCCTAGATACGGCTGAGACTTACATTTGAAATATCCATGTTTGTTTTGAGTTTGAATTGTTCTGAATTTACAGACACTGAAGTCTTTATGTCACCATATCTTCCAAGTAAAACTTGTGATTTTCAGACTTTATGTGCTTTAGTAGAGGTTTACGGTTTCTTCACATAGGTCTGGAAATGTGTTCTAAATAAGTGTCATGCTATATTTGCTAATAAAATGTAGACTATTTCTCATATTGTGTTTTTGATCATTCTTACTGAAGAGAAAATATTGTTTTCAGTGAACCCAGGTGGCTCAGTGGTAAAGAATCCGCCTGCCATTGTAGGAGAACTGGGTTTTATCCCTGGGATGGGAAGGGCCCCTGGAGAAGGAAATGACAACCCCCTCCAGTATTCTTGCCTGGGAAATCCCATGGACGGAGGACTCTGGATGACTACAGTCCTTGGGGCCGCAAAGTGTTAGACGTGATTGATGTGACTTAGCACGCATTCATGCACAATTTGTAAATGTTTGTTTTACCATAGATGCTAAAACACACCAGTTTAAAAAAAAAAAAAAAAAGATGGATTAAAAGTGTTTCTTCCAAAAGATGTTACTTATGGATCGTTGCTTTTACCATAAGTATGTTTATATGTGCATCTGTGTGTTCAGAAACCTAGGGTTTATATAAAAGCCATCATCATTTTATGAATATTTTTATTGATTCTAACCTTTGAAAATGCTTCTTACATATTTTCCGTAGCCTTAGATTGTTTCATTTTAGTGAAATGAATCTATAGTTCCATTTTAATATATGTATGCATAAAAATATTCATATGATTTGATCATTTATTTTTCTTGTATTTTGTATTCTTCACAGTTAGAGAAATGTCTATGAACTTTCTGTCTGTATGTTATAGTTAAAGTTTAGAGTACATAAAGTGAAGTAAATTTAAGCTGTTCAAAGAATGTTTGCTACATATTTGCAAAAAGGTGGAACAACAACAAAATCGATTTTAAATTATTTTTGTTGCACATCCAAGACTCTGTAAAAACTCTCAGAAATATATATAGTATATCCTAAGTAGTTAAAATGATTGTTGCTACTGAGGATGCTATCATATTTGAACTGTAAAATTTATAAAACACTTGATGTTCAAAAGTAAGTATGAATGCTTACCTTACTATTGTATTTTGTTACTATTCAAAATGGTCATTCATGTAGCAGAATTTTGAACATCACTAGTTAAAAAAAGCTTGTTAACAATACTCTGAAAAAAATTAAGCTTGATTAAAAAAAAAAATGGCACATTTCTCCCAGTCAAGAACTCTTAGGTCACAGTATGCTTTTTAAAAATATTACTTGTTTCCTTGATAGACAGTTCATCCTGTGTCATACAAATACAGCACTCAAAAATAAATATGCCCCTGTTGTTCTGATTATTTTATCATTTCCTTTCCAGATCAGAATAGTTTCTGAAATGGTGTGTGGGTCATTTCTCATCTTTTGGGGGGTTTGGATTACAGTAGAAAATATTGCTGTGTAAAAGTCATATTATAGTACACCACCAGTTCAGTGCTGCTCCCAGGACTGAGATAATGAGATGAATTGTATGTATGGGTTTACTTCAGTAAACTCTTGCCCTTCAGTTACTCTGCCTAGTCATGACCCTCCCTCTTGAGATATGCATTGTCTTCTGACCTTTTGACCATTGTTACTTCCTTGTTTCCTTGGTAACGGTTACTATATGTTTGGTTTTCTGATCTTTATCATTGTCAAAACAATTCTTTAACAGCCTATATAGTTTCACATAAAGATCATTAAAGCACCCTTATTCGATCAGAGCTTGGATCCCCGTATCTATCTGTCTGTCTTTCTGTCTTTCTTTCTTTCTTTCTTTCTCTCTCTCCCTCAGGCTAATTCTCTGGAGCATGCAATCCTGCCGAGCTCACTTTCTCGTTCAGGCTTTTAAGACCTCCTTAAGAGAATGCCCTGTGCCTTCGTGAGTGGTACAAGCCCTGTGTCAAGGGCTTTATTGGTTCTCTGCATAAACCAGGGAATATCAGCACCTTTCTCTCCTTTACTTTCTTATCCTCGACTCCTGACCACCAGATTCTGGTCCATTAAAGGACTGCAACATTAGGCTACAGATCAGGGAAGGTATATATGAAGTGAAATTTGCTTACAATACATTTTTAAAATATTTATTTGGCTGCACTGGGTCTTCTTGTGGTGAATAAGATCTTCAGTCATCCCTTTAATTTTCAAGTTCTTTGGTTGTGACATGTAAACTCTTAGCTACTGCATGAGGGATCTAGTTTCCTGATCAGGGAAAGAACCAGAGCTCTGTGCACTGGGAGCACTTATTCACTGAAGTCCCTGAACTAACATTTTTTAATGATAGATTCAGATCATAGTTTCCATAATAATGCCTAAATATCCATGTAGTGATAATGCTTTCCTCCGTGTACTTCTTACTCCATGACTCATGTTCACTGGTTTAGGTGTTTCTGTGAGATTCCCATGCAATGAATTTGTTTTTTTCCACTGGACTTGAACAAGTGTCTTGGAAAGAAAAAGTGAGGGATGTGCCTAAACTTATCACAATTGACAGAGTAACTTCATGTCTTCTTACTTTCTTTCTGCTTTGGAAAATGAACACTCCTGCATGTTTAGCAGAGATGGAGGGTTTTGAGAGTGGGAGTTTCATCACAAACCCAGGTCTGATCTTTTCCAGTATAGTCCAGGCTCACATCACAGAGTCTCTTCACAGTTTTGTATTTTCCCAAATGTTTCAGCTCAGTTCACTTCACTTCACTGACTCAGTCGTGTCCAACTCTTTCCGACCCCGTGAATCCCAGCACACCAGGCCTCCCTGTCCATCACCAACTCCTGGAGTTCACTCAGACTCACGTCCATCGAGTCAGTGATGCCATCCAGCCATCTCATCCTCTGTCGTCCCCTTCTCCTCCTGCCCCCAATCCCTCCCAGCATCACAGTCTTTTCCAATGAGTCAACTCTTTGCATGAGGTGGCCAAAATGCTGGAGTTTCAGCTTTCGCATCATTCCTTCCAAAGAAATCCCAGGGCTGATCTCCTTCAGAATGGACTGGTTGGATCTCCTTGCAGTCCAAGGGACTCTCAAGAGTCTTCTCCAACACCGCAGTTCAAAAGCGTCAATTCTTCAGCACTCAGCTTTCTTCACAGTCCAACTCTCTCATCCATACATGACCACTGGAAAAACCATAGCCTTGACTAGACGGACCTTTGTTGGCAAAGTAATGTCTCTGCTTTTGAATATACTATCTAGGTTGGTCATAACTTTTCTTCCAAGGAGTAAGCGTCTTTTAATTTCATGGCTGCAGTCACCATCTGCAGTGATTTTGGAGCCCCCCAAAATAAAGTCTGACACTGTTTCCCCATCAAAACTCAATTTTATGTAACCTTAATTCTACTTGTGGCTTCCCTGATAGCTCATTTGGTAAAGAATCTGCCTGGAATGCAGGAGGCCCTTGTTAAGAATCTTATTAGTCCTAATCTATGCTCAACTCTATTAAAATTTAAAATACAGCTCAGTGCAAATAAAGAATATCATCCTCTAACATTATGTACATTTTAATCCATTCAAAATTTACTGAGTTTAGTGACATGAAAAATTTTCTCTCTTCTTCCTAATGAGCATAGAGCCCCATTTGAGCATATGTCTGTACTCAGTGGAGATGAGTTTGAGTAGGCTCCAGGAATTGGTGTTGGACAGGGAGGCCTGGCGTGCTGTGGGCCATGGGATCACGAAGAGTCAGATACTACTGAGCAACTGAACTAAACCGTATATGTGAAAATATTAACATGACTTGATCAATTTTTTCTCCTTTTCTTTTTGCTTTGTTTCTTGGAAGAACTTCTAGAAAAGGGAATGACTACCCATTCCAGTATTCGTGGTTGGGAATTTCTTGGACAGAGGAATCTGGCAAATTACAGTCCATGGAGTAACAAATAATGGGACATGACTGAGTGACTAAAACTTTTCTTGTCTTTAGTATTCTTTACGGTTACAGAAGCTTGTGAAACTGCTGCACTCAATATGCCAGCAAATATGGAAAACTCAGCAGTGGCCACAGGACTGGAAAAGGTTGGTTTTCATTCCAGTGCCAAAGAAAGGCAATGCCAAAGAATGCTCAAACTACCACACAATTGCACTCATCTCACACGGTAGTAAAGTAATGCTCAAAGTTCTCCGCGCCAGGCTTCAGCAATACATGAACCAAGAACTTTCTGATGTTCAAGCTGGTTTTAGAAAAGGCAGAGGAACCAGAGGTCAAATTGCCAACATCTGCTGGATCATAGAAAAAGCAAGAGAGTTCCAGAAAATATCTATTTCTGCTTTATTGACTATGCCAAAGCCTTTGACTGTGTGGATCACAATAAACTGTAGACAATTCTGAAAGAGATGGGAATACCAGACCACCTGACCTGCCTCTTGAGAAATCTGTATGCAGGTCAGGAAGCAACAGTTAGAACTGGACACGGAACAACAGACTGGTTCCAAATAGGAAAAGGAGTACGTCAAGGCTGTATATTGTCACCCTACTTATTTAACTTCTATGCAGAGTACATTGTGAGAAACGCTGGACTGGAAGAAATAAGCTAGAATCAAGATTGCTGGGAGAAATATCAATAACCTCAGATATGCAGATGACACCACCCTTATGGCAGAAAGTGAAAAGGAACTAAAAAGCCTCTTGATGAAAGTGAAAGAGGAGAGTGAAAAAGTTGGCTTAAGGCTCAACATTCAGAAAACGAAAATCATGGCATCCGTTCCCATCCCTCCATGGGAAATACAGAAACAGTGGAAACAGTGTCCGACTGTATTTTGGGGGGCTCCAAAATCACTGCAGATGATGACTGCAGCCATGAAATTAGAAGACGCTTACTCCTTGGAAAAAAAGTTATGACCAACCTAGACAGTATATTCAAAAGCAGAGACATTACTTTGCCGACTCAGGTCCATCTAGTCAAGGCTATTGTTTTTCCAGTGGTCATGTATGGATGTGAGAGTTGGACTGTGAAGAAAGGTAAGCACCGAAGAATTGATGCTTTTGAACTGTGGTGTTGGAGAAGACTCTTGAGAGTCCCTTGGACTGCAAGGAGATCCAA
>SJYV01036553.1:0-13561 GCA_006410875.1 Neotragus pygmaeus
TACTAGGCTCCTCCGTCCATGGGATTTTCCAGGCAAGAGTACTGGAGTGGGATGCCATTGCCTTCTCCGGTCAGCCCCATGTTTGGGCTGCAGTAAATGATTTGGGAAGGAATGAATGAGAAAATTGAGTCTCAGAGAGCTTTCCCAACTGGTCCGAAGTGAAGGTGATCATCCCCCTGTGAGGTTTTTCCGAGGGCCAGTGGAGCAATGTAACCATAAAGTGTTGAGCACAGAGCCGGGCACATAGTAAGCACTCAGTGGATGTTAGCTGTCAGTGCTGTATGCAAGATCTTAGTTGGACGACTTTCTTGCCCAGGCCCATGAATCTTTGAGCCCTCCCTGAAGTATATAAGTCACTGAGCCTTTTCTCTGGCCACCATCAGAGTGAAAGCACACAGTTTTGGGGAGAGAATGAATGGATCCACAGAAACAATTAGCTCATGTGCTACGGATTTGGGGGATGGAATAGCCAGTCTTCATGCACAAACAGCCCTCTTCTAACTATTTCTGAGTCCATCAGATCATAGCCAAGCTTACCTAGACCTTCCCAGTTCCCTGACCCACCCACTCTCACCTCCAAGAGTATCTTTGGGCCCTGATGCCCCTGCCCATCAGGAGTGCTCAGTAGGTACCCAAACCCCCATCATGATACAGTGCTTGGGAACCCTGTGAAGCTCATTGAATCCCAGGAGGTGCACACGACCTCTACCACTTCCCACCCCAGTGATGCCCAAAACAATCAGCCAGGTGAATTGGAGGGAGAACCTGGTCACAATAGCATTTACTGTCTACTCGGGGAAAGCACAGTGCAGTTAAAAGCCTATTTCTTTTTCTCTTGCAGATATTGATCTACTTAGCTTTGTGCCAGGCTGTTTGCTGACAATTAATTCAGAGTCAGCACCAAGGCTCGCATTTAACATCGCTTTCCCGTATACGCGGGGGCCTCCTGTTCAAACGCATAAAGACGCTGTGACTGCTTCGCTCAGCTACCCAGGCTGTGCTGTGGTTTTAGTACCTTATATTTGGGCTGAAGTTAAGTGCAGGAACTGGACTCCCTGTTCTGTCATACTGCTAAGTGAGGGCCGTGATGATTAAAAACAAATCTAATGTCCTTTCCAGTTCCTTGATCCTGGAAAACAGGAAATAATTTTGCTTGCATAGAGATGACATCTCGTCAGGTCTTTCTTCAGACCACATGAAAACCTTCTGCTCTTTTTGGACCTGGCTCTTGTTTTGACTCTCCCATTAGCTAGCTGTGGGATTCTGATCCTCACATCCTATCTCTGGAACTGCCATTTCCTCATATTCTCAGCGGGGACTTGGGCCAGATGATGATAACTAACATCTCTATGGTGCTTTATAGTTTCTATGACACTTAAATTCATATTGACTCAGTTTGCCATTTATAACTTCAGGGTCTTGGTCTGTGTCTCCATTTCTTCATCTGTAAAATGGGGATAACATGAGTGCCTGCCTGAGAGGGCTGTTGTGAAGATTACATGCATTTGCACGTGTGTAATCTGGCGCCTGGGAAACATTCACCCTTAGCCCCATCAGCACAATGGTAGTTGCCTCCTAGGGGCCTCAAAACAACCCTTAAGGTAAAGACTTACTTTTCCCATCTTGTGGATAATTAAGCACTTACTCCTGAACTGGCAGAACAAGGATTTACCTGCAGGTTTTCCAGTTTCCAGTACTGGTTCCCCACCAACACAGAGACCGTTGTCAGGGGCTCATCCACGCTGATGTTTGTGCCTTTATCAGTGTTCCAGGGATGAGACTTGAATAACTAGGGTGTTGCCAGTCACCCTAAATGCCAGGGCAGGCTTTTCCCTCCGATTCTTCTGGGAGGTTCTCCTAGGAGGCTACACGCCTCGGAAAACTGCAGAAACCACTTGTCAAGTTGCTTTCTTCCTACGGATGGGTGGCGAGAGCAGGCCTTCCACAGAGAGGCCCTCCCTTCTATGCTGCCTCTCTTGCCAGGAGGCTGACGTCCACTCTAGCCCCTGAACAGAATCCCCGTGATGACCCCCACCTCTTCTTCCCTCCTTCTCACCTGGACACTCACTGTTTCCAGCTTCCATTCACCACCACCTGCTTCCTCTCAGGCAAGAAAGTGCCAGAGATGGGCAATTAAGTCATTTAAAACCATTTTCATGGTAGATTTTTACTGAGCAGAAAAGCAGTATTTATGTCACTTAGACATTTCTGAGAAGACCTAGCTGTTCTTTTATAACATCACTTCAGCGCCAATGAAAAATATAATCCAGCCTTCGTAATAAATTTTTTAAACACACACACAAAAGTTATCAGCCTACAAAACAATGTTTCCTAAGCCTTCCCACACGTCTCAGTATTTTAACAACGTCCCATCTGTTGATGTCAGTCTGAAGAAGCAGGCCTGTACTCTCCAATTTTATTAAAATCTTTTCTGGCTAGTAACCTGATTTCTACTAGGCTGGCCTACTTACTTCCAGGCCCTGGGCCTGTGGGCCTGTGCCAATGTGCATGGCTGATAGAAATGGGAACAGTTCATCAAAAATCTGTTTAGCTTGTGCTTAATAAGAAATGTTTCCTCTTGCTCTTGTTACTAATTGCTGAAGATGTCTGTGTTTGGATTAAAACTTTGTCCCCTGCCATCTGGATGCCATTGATATGTCTCAGTTCCATCGTGAGCTGGATGATATCAGTGGTTTCCATGTCAACAGATGACAGCGTCATATGTGGAAATGTGTGATTGCAGTGCAGAGAAGGAGCCAGCCTGTGGAAGGAAGCAGCTCTGGTTTCACACCAAAATATCTTCACTGATTTGCAGACCCTTCTTAGAAATGATGTCAGTTTTATGCCAATTATACTTATATGTAAAGTTGCGGTGTAACTGTTTTGGGCCATTTGGGAAAGGAAACAATGGACTTGTTGATACCTAGAGCTCCATTTGGAGGGAAAGATTTCCTCAAGGAGGCCTTGTAAAATCTGCAGCTAAAGTGAAGTCAGTCAGAGAAAGACAAACACCGTATGATATCACTTACACGTGGAATCTAAAAAAGACAACAAACTAGTGAATATAACAACAAAAAAAAGCAGAGTCACAGATAAAGAGAACAAATTAGTGGTTCCCAGTGGGGAGGCGGGAGGGGTGACATAGCAGCCGGGGAGTGGAGATACAAACTCCTGAGTGTAAGATAGGCTCAGGGACATATAGGACAGAAGGGGATTGTAGCTGATGTTTTGTAATAACTGTAAGTGGAAAGTAACCTTTATATTTAAAAAATTTTGTTTTAGTTAAATTTTAAACAGTTTTTAAACAAATACAATCTCTAGCTGATAGGAAAGCTGTTTTCTCTTGGAATCCAAGAAATGTGCCGTGTGCACTAAATAAAAATCCCATGTAGAGCATGGAACTCTGCATCCAAGGGCAGCAGTGGTACATATTTATCTATTCAAAGTGTACCCCAGGCCTCCAGGCCTCGGTAAGGCAGCCTATCTAAATATAGCAACAGCAGTGGAGAGGCAGTCCCAAAATAATTAAGAGAAAGAGGCACTCCTCAACTTCAGCCTCCAGTCTACTGTGTCCAATACAGGATTAATGAGAGATGAATTTTCATCATCCTTTCTAAGAGTTCATGATTTGATTAAGGAAAAAGATCATTGCAGACTCATTTCCTTGTCAAATCGACTCTATCAGCAGACCCCCCTCCAACACATGTCATGTGAAGCTAGGAAAACTCACCTGATAGTCACCTGCTTATTTGCTTTTCCTTAGATCAAGAATGCTGCAGCCAATGTCCTCCGGGAAACGTGGCTAATCTACAAACACACAAAGCTGCTAAAGAAGATTGACCACGCCAAAGTCAGGAAGCACCAGAGAAAGTTCCTGCAGGCTATCCACCAGTGAGTGCACCACCAAATGAGGAGTGGTGGGCCCCGAGCCCTGCCAGCATCCACTCACACACTTAGAGGAGCGGGAGAGAGCTATTCTGTTCCACTCAACAAGCACAGGGGGTGGTGAACTGGATCCAGATCAGTCTGTTTATTCATTTATTGCACTTGCCCCTGCCAGACATTGGACAGGCTGCCATGGAAGGTAAAAACTAGATAAGAGCCTCAGGGAGCTCTCACAGTCTGCATACGCACACATACATCACATTATAACTGGAAGCAGAGCAAATTGTGATCAGTGCTTTCTATAAACTAAGTATTTTTAAAAGTATAGTGGAGTTTTAAAAGTAGAAGATGAAAACAATTTACTCTGACCTGGAAGTTTCAGGAACCCCTGAAAGGCTGAGCATAAGACCTTCAAAGTGGAAGGCACAGCCTTGATAAAGGCATGGAAGCTGGGACATGATCTGAGAGTGGTGGGCAAGCTATAGTGACTAGAGACAAGCATCCATGGAGATGAGTTTGCTTGCTTGGGGACCTGCCAAGCCCTCGATTCTGGTCAGTGGTCACCCATGTTTAAGGTCTTGGGCTGGGTTCCAAAACCAGATGAATTGACATGGATGTGGAATAAGCTGTGGGGTGAACCCAGCACACACTTGAAGAGTGTGGCTCTTACAACTCTTTCCCGCAGACTGAGGAGCGTCAAGATGGAGCAGAGAAAGCTGAGTGACCAAGCCAACACCCTGGTGGACCTTTCCAAGGTGAGTGGCGGGATCCGGAGACCTCATAAGGGGTTCTCGGACGCTGGCCTTCCATCTCAGGTGTGGCTGTGAGGAAGTGCCATGGCTAAGCTGGGCAGAGCAGGCCCAGGAAGGTGAAGGCCACTTCCTCCTTCCTTAAAAAACAATCTTGGTTCAAGTTCTTGACATTTGCAAGCTACTAGTGTGTGTTATTGACTTTGAAAACCTGGCACGTGTTCCTTCAATTTTGTCGCTCAGGTCGGGCTTTGCTGGGAACTGATGGACTGACCTGCTAAGTCCGTTTAGTGTGTCTCTTGATTAGCTGTACGCTGAGTTTGCATAGGGGGAGGCACGCTGACCAGACCAAACGGTGTTGATGGAGATGCTGCTTGCCCAGGTCACACCTAGAAGGAGCCTTCTGACTTGTGGTTATAATTGTAAGCTCAGTTTCCTGCATCCTTCAGTCCTTACAACTCAAGCTTTTCTGGCCCCCAGTCAGGAGCGCGGGGAGGTGCGTTTCTTTCTACCTCACAAAGATGCCAAAGAAGAGAGCCCTCCTTTCAGAGCCCTACCGTTCTGCATTTCTGGCCCTGAACTGCCACAAATACTGTAAAGAACTTGCTCCTTTGGCGAATCTCTGGAGTGAAAGGATCGGAGGCTGCAGCGCTTGTAGAGCTGAGTGTAGGCGCTGCTGAAGAAAGGACCTCCCCTCCTCAGCTCCTCCTCCTCATTGCCTCTTGATAGAAATTGTATGTCAAGTGTATAGCCCAGGGCCAGACTGGCAGAACATTCCAGCAGATGTCAATTATCATCACGGAACACGTTCCCCGAGTAAGCAAGAAAAACTCCCTCAGGCAAATTAAACCCCCTTTGAAAAGAGGGTGTAATCAGAGAAATTGCTGGTTCCTGGGCCACGTGCAGTGCCTTGTTCAGTGAAGGCATCAGGCCAGAGAAAGGATCTCCCAAGCTTGGGAGGACTTTAATCGGGGAATGTGTGGCTGGCATGGGTTGGGAGAAGCCCACAGGCCTGTTTGTCTTTGCAGGGGGTGCTGAGGTAGACTCAGGTTCCCTGCGAGCCTGGAGGAGGCAAGAATGTGAATGGAATGCCCGAATGCAGAAGGGAACCCCTCACCAGGGGTCTAGCGTGCATTGCTCAACACTCTTGAAGTGTCAGAAACCCTTTGGAAGTAGGTTTAGAAATGTAGGTGTTTAATTTAAGAATACAAGGAAGTCTCATTCCAGGCAGAACCTCTGGGCAGGCATGTGGTTAGGCTTCAGGAAGGAGCTAACTAGAAGTGGACTTCACCCCAGGAAATAGGTGCCCACCCTCTCGTCTCTCTCGTGTTCAAGTTGCCTGCATCAGTTGTCTCTTTCTTCCTCTCACCCATCTCCTGACAACTTTCTATGCCCCTTGTCTCCATGGGAGGCCCCTATCCAGAGAGTCCATGTTCTAGTTATAGCCACAGACAAAGACAAATTGACTGGCCTCCTATTGGTCTTGATTCTAAATTCTCAGAAGGGATGAGATTACTGGCCAGTTTGGGTCACATGTTCACCCTCGGACCAATCACCTGAGGCCAGGAGGAGGGTCAGGTAAGGCAAACATTGCTGGGGAACCCAGGCCGGGGGATGCAGGAATGGTCACCAAGCCCCAAGATATTTCTTTAACAAGTAGCCGTATTTCTGCCTTCTGTCACATGGCAGGGCACTCTGTGGCTGGAGTTCCCCTGGAAATAGTGGACACCCTGGGCTTTCAAGCCTGCATTTCTTCATTGTCAGTCACTGCCTATCACAGAGATGGAGCCCCTGCAGAGCAGACTGGGTGAAGCAAACTCCATGAACTGGAAAGAGGCTTACAGAAACTGGGTGGGAGAACTAAACCATCGATAACTGGAAAGAAAGGGTGTGGGGGAAAGGGTTAAGGGAAGGAGTCTGCAGGGCTACAGGGGTGGTGTGAACTCTGCCACGCTCCATCTTTCCTCCCAGGAGGCTCAGCCAAGGTCCTGGCAGCAGCCTAGCATCTTTCACACTGGTCCGCATTCCCGCCTGGCATCTTGTCGCCAAGCAACAAAACAGGGGAGACAATAATAACACGGTGTTCTCTCCTTTTCTCTCTGTGCTTCGTCCACCCGGCTCACCACTCCCCACTCCTGTCCTGTGGTCCTCTCGGGATTAAGAAAAGAGCATGTGGCCTCCAAATATCACTTGCTCTACGGAAGAGCTCTCTTGTAGGGTGGCAGAGCTGGGAGGCGGGGGAGGGGTGTGTGTGCTGGGGCTCTTTACACCTAGCTTCTTGTCTTCCATTGAGATGTAAAACTCCTTCCCCACATCTGAGGCTCAACTGATCAGATAAGGTGATATCTGTGAAAATGATCCGAAAACTACAATGGTTCTGCACCTGGTAGTTCTGATTACAAATCTAGATGAGGAAACCAAGATCCCAATGAACAAAGAGACCATCCCAAGTTTGGTCTGTTGGTGAGTGGCCATGCTGGGGCTGGGACCCAGGGGCCCAGACTCAGTCCAGAGCTCGTCGGGGTGCCCCTGCAGGCAAATCCATTTTCAGTTTTGTACATTCCGGGAAGAACATGCACCTTGAGGAAATTCTGTGAATGTTAATTGATAAAGGAAGCACTGCCACCCCTAAACAGCCTCTCCTCTGAGAGGGCCACAGTAGAGTCCTGCCCTGGAGAAGTCACAGCTGCCTCATTCCTTCTGGGGCTGCAGCCAATTTCCTAGTGGGAAGGTGTCTTGCGTACGTGTTTAGTTGCTCAGTCATGTCCAACTCTGTGTAACTCCACGGACTGTAGCCTGCCAGGCTCTTCTGTTCATGAGGTCTCCCATGCAAGAATACTGGAAGGGGTTGCCATTTCCTCCTCCAGGGGATCTTCCTGACCCAGGGACTGAACCCACGTTGCCTGCACCTCCTGCATTGGCAGATGGGTTCTTTACCATGTGCCACCAGGGAAACCTTGGGAAGGTATCACTACATTCTCAACACCCCTTCTCCTATCTCCTCTCTGGCTTCTCACATTTTGCCACCTCTAACTCTTTTTTTCATTCGCCTCACTTCCTACTCCCTTGGCCCCTGCCTGCACCCACGGTTTCTGCATCTTCCTGGAGTAACTTGAAATTTCAGGTGAAATAGGATCAAAGTGTCACTGGCAAATGACCAGAGCCACAGTACCTGCAGGTGAGGCTTGGAGGGTATAGAGCAACTGCAAACCCGGCTCTGCCCTTGCAGCCACAGAAACACCCATCAATGTGTTCCTGAAGTCTCCCAAGAATCTTGCTCCCAAGTCTAATGCCATTTGTTAATTTGCAAGGAGAAATGTGACTGTCATGTTGATAAAGTCCCTACAGACCAACCCAGGAAGCCAAATTATAACCAAAAGTTTGCCTGATAAGAGTAGAGTCAGAACCATAGTGGCAGTGAATGGAACAAAAGTGGTTTCATTTCAGCTGAATGATCATTAGATGATATAATGATATAATGATCATTAGATGTATAGTGGGCAGGACTTTGTACTGGTGAGAGGGGGCCCAGGAGAGGATGGTGCCCAGGTTTCGGGTGGGAACAGCTTGCGTGAACGGCCTCTCCTGGAGATAAGGAGCATTGGCAGGGGACAGAGGTAGAATGGAAGATGGCGCCCTAGGCGTGAGTTGCATTTGTTTAGCATTCTGCTGACCTGTTTATACTTCAGGCTCAGAAGACGAGTTTATTACTCTCAAGTTGTATTGTATTTGCAGCTCCCTGGAGGTACTCCATGTTTGTTCCTCTGCTCTCATGATCTTGTTCAGGGTTCATTCACAAAAACTTCCTGAGCACCTGCTCTCCAGAGGCAGGCCCTGGGCTGGGCCCCCACAGGACTCTTCTCTTCTTTTCTTCAGCCACTCAGGTCTCAGTGGAAAACACTGGGAAATCTTCTAGTTATATGGAAATAACTTGTGGTACAAGAGGTCTTCTTCCATCAATTAAACTTTTACGTTGGCTGAAGAATGGAAGGGCAGAGGTTTTCCCCTGAGACAGCACTTCATTCATTCACTAGTCCTACCAACAGCTTTTGGTGCTGACCATGTACAACAGACCCCCTTGCTAGGCACATCCGTGAATATTTATTCATCAAAAAATGTTAGCCGAGTATCTCCTATGTGCCAGATACTATTTTAAGTCCTTGGGACACTTCAGTGACCACAACAGGCAAAGGTCCCTGCCCTAGAGGGGATTTCCTTGTAGTGGGAGAGGGCAGACAGCAACAACATGCAAAAGAAACAGCAGATAGTTAATGTATTAGAAGACAGCATCAAAGATAGGAAAGCACTGAGCAGGGTTAGCGAGTCAGGAGTGGAGTCAGGACAAGGTGCCTTATTAACAAGGGCGTGGGGGAGGGGAGGGGATTTTTTTTTTTTTAATTGGAGTCTACTTGCTTTACAATGTTTTGTTAATTTCTGCTGTACAGCAACGTGAATCAGTCATATGCATACATATATCCCTTCCCTTTAGATCGCCCCCCTGCCCCCATCCCACCCCTCTAGGTCATCACACAGCACCGCTGTGAGCTCTGTATGCTACACAGAGCTTCCCACTAGTATCTGCTTTAAACATGGAAGTATATGTATGTCAGTGCCACTCTCTCAATTTGTCCCACCCTTTCCTTCTGTGGGGAAGTGATTTTTAAGGGAGGTTTAGAGGAGGTCAGACTGTTGGCCATGGGATGTGTATGGGGTGAGTACTGGTGATGGGCGGGTCCCCGGGACACTGGGAGATGGCCCGAGAGCAGGATGTTTACTGGGAGGCAGGGTCAGGACTGTACCTGTCAGAGGGAGAGGTGGGTAGAACGTGGCTGAAAGAGAGCCTGAACCATCATACGACAAAGTCCTCGGCCGGCCCACGGCAGTTCCCAAGGTGGACTGGCCCTTCAGGGGTGTCCCAAATTGAGGTGCTGTCGGTTCTTGACCAGGCAGGAGAGGCACTGTAATCTCTACAAGGCGGCTCCCTTTCACTGCAACCCAGGCCAGAGTGAGTTTCATCAGAGAATCGTACATCCTGGCTGCGGTGTTGAAAGTGAGCGGGGGGTGGAGCAATGCCTTCATCACTATGTGTTTTATAAGGAAACCAAGGTTCAGAGCATTTAAGGGACCTGAGGGAAGGCATACTGTTAGTGAGCGGCATACGTGTACTTGAACCCTGGCCTACCGATGATGAGTCTGTTTCGTTGTCCACTCCCTGCCTCAGAGCCGTCTCTTTTTAATCAGTAGGTGTCATTGCTGTATGAGCTGAGAGGTTGGATGCAGTAAGAAACAGGACACTTTAGGGACTTGTTCTATTTCAGAAGTGAGGCTTCTTTTCCATCCTACCCATTTTCTAATACATATTTTTATAGGTAATATGCACTGTTTTTGTAATAAAACAATAACAACATAAAAAACACTGTGCCGGGAGCCTCCATGTCTTTAAGAAAGTAAACAGCTTCTCCGTCCTTGGCCAGAGCAGACGCAGCCGATGTGGAAGCTAGTCCCTGGAGAGAGGTCTTTCCACTGTCATCTGGCAGAGTATCTCATTTTTCTCATCACAGATTCCCCTGTGATGACCTGTTGTCTTCCCATCTCTCACCTCTCCGTCTCCCCAAACAGATGCAGAATGTCATGTATGACTTGATCACAGAACTCAATGATCGGAGCGAAGACCTGGAGAAACAGATCGGCAGCCTGGAGTCTAAGCTGGAACACCTCACTGCCAGCTTCAATTCCCTGCCTCTGCTCATCGCCGACACCTTGCGCCAGCAGCAGCAGCAGCTCCTGTCTGCCCTCATGGAGGCCCGGGGCGTCAGCGTGGCGGTGGGCACCACCCACACCCCACTCTCCGACAGCCCGATTGGGGTCAGCTCCACCTCCTTCCCGACCCCATACACAAGTTCAAGCAGTTGCTAAATAAAACTCCCCACTCCAGAAGCATTACCCATAGGTCTTAAGATGCAAATCAACTCTCTCCTGGTCACTTTGCCATCAAGGAACATTTCAGACCAGGGATCGTAAAGAAGAGACACCGAGCTAATTAACTAACTCATGTTCATTCAGCGTGCTTGGTTTGATATGCCTTGAAACCAGAAATCTAATCTCTGTTTAGGTGCCTCTACTTGGGAGCAGGAAGAGGAGATGACAGGAAGCGACGCCTCTGGCAGGGCCCTTGCTGCAGAGTTGGTGGAGAGCAGAAATCCACGTTCAATCTCAGGTCTTCACGTGGGGAGGGGTGGGGGGTCAGATGCACTGAAGTAGCCAACAGTGAAGCCAGCCTGGAGGTGGGTCCCGCTGTGGGGAGGTTGTGGTATCAGGCTTGGGAGATGGGTTCCTCACCCTGGGTCCTCCAGCCCACTGCTTTCCTTTCCTTTTGTCTAAGGGAGCCCCCAGAGGACAAAGCCCCCAGAGGACAAGAGAGAGCTGTCCACAGCTTGCCAAAATAGATGTTCTTTCCTCCCATCCCTTACACAGTCATAAAATTTAGACTGAAAGAAAAATTGATGAATAAAAAGCCAGACTCTCCATTCAATATTAATACTCATATAAAACCATGTATTTGTAAGTGTTGGCATGCACACACACACACACACACACACACACACCACATTCAACCCAGGTCTTTTCTTGTTTGCACTTGACCCAAGTAAAGAGGGACCTGGTACCTTACTCTGCACACAGTAGGCACTCTCTAAATGCACATTGAGTTGGTCTGAATCTGGATGTGGGTGCTGTCAGCTCAGTGGGTTTGCCAGTGCTGCCACATTTTGAGCCTCACTGAAGACGCAGATCCCTTCAAATACAAAACAGGGTACACCATGCTTGCTCTGAGATGAATGACAAGCCAAAATTGGCATTCTGGAGAGATAAGCAGCCTTCTAAAAATAACAGCTTCTGCAGAGTTTTTATCTTGTATCCAAACAAGCTGTGTTCCACAGGAGTGCATGATCAGGTGTGTGGATATGAGGGCAGGGGGAGAGGATCTGTGCACGCATGCACACACATGTGTGAGTAGGTGCAACCCCAGGACACCTTCGTGAATAGAAGTATCGAAGTATCGTCTGGGGGGTTGTTCAGTGACATTTATCCAGTAACAGTTTTCCAGCCCCAGATGTTAAGAGCACACATGTGTCCAGGGCCTCACATGAGAGCTGGGAGGAGAAGTGAGGATGAGTGACCAGGTGGTCGCTTCTGTGTGACCTGAAACTACGTCAAGGTGCAAGGTTTTGAAGATAAAGGGAGCCCTTAGGGAACATCGTGGGTAAGATAAGGTGACACAGATTTGTCAGTAACCTATTCCTATCATGCCTCGTTTATCTCGGGGCAAAAATTATTGTAATACTTCTCCAACTTCAAGAGGCTTCAGAACCATCCAGATCCAGTGTGTGACAGGAATAGTGAGGACAGGGCATCTGGATGCAAGATATTTTTCTCAGACCACCATCTAACTATACATAATGCTTGTGATGTGAAAACCATCCAACTGCTCATCACATTTCTCATTCCGAGGTCTCTGACTTCTGCTTGTGGGGACTTAAATGATACTGTAGGGAATATTTCATCTGTTTAGGGTAAAATGAAGGATGTCACCTGTGGTGCGGATGATTGTCCTGTGGGTATCACAGGACATCACCCCCTTTCTGAAAGCAGAGTCTAGCTGTGGAGACTTCTGCAGCTCTCGGCCTGGTCTTCTAAGGACAAGGGAATAATCAGAAAGCAAAAGGCAGACAACCCTAGGAAGGCCACTCTTTCAAGAAGATCTGGTCTCTTGTTAAATTTCTTCTTTTATCTTTTTTTTATTGCTTTTGCTCTTCCCTTGATGGCCTCATTTTTATCTCACTCCTTTGAGCATTTNAAAGCAAAAGGCAGACAACCCTAGGAAGGCCACTCTTTCAAGAAGATCTGGTCTCTTGTTAAATTTCTTCTTTTATCTTTTTTTTATTGCTTTTGCTCTTCCCTTGATGGCCTCATTTTTATCTCACTCCTTTGAGCATTTTCCTTGGTTGTTTTGTATACCATAGATGCCACACTTGCTGGCCTTTTTTTTTTTTTTTTAACTTGTTGTTTTACCTATTGATTATCTAAAAGATTCGTATCTTTTTTTATGTCCCAAGAATGGTGCTCCTGTTTTCAGTGACAGCTGAAAGCATAAACAGATAAGCAGATGAAATAACCATGTGTTTTCTTTGTGGCATTAGTTCATTTCACAGTGTGAAAAGCACTGACAGGTCAACCTGAGCATGCCAGTCTCGGTCATCTAAACTGCAGCCCTCAATTCTTAATTCCTGGTCACTCTTCCCATTCCCCAGGTAGCCCTGTGATGTGCGTGTGTGTGCACAGATGCACACGTGCATATGTAGGGATTTAATTTGAATTTCAAACAAATGGCATGCAAGATTCCACTGCTACTCCTCCTGCCAAAAGGATGTGCAGACTGTCACTGACCCATTGTTGTCTATGGGTGGCTCTCCTTTAACCCATCGCTAATACTGTTCACTTGGGTAAATCCTAATGACCAAGCTAGCAACACTAGCAAAGAGAGTGGCTGGAGATACTCTCAGTTACAGCAGTCACTGGTATCCTAGAAACACACAGGCGTTTTTAGTGTGACTAGACCTATTGGTAGTGCAATAGCTAAGTATGGTTTTTCTCCTTGGGAAAAGAGTACTTACTCTTCAAAAATAAGAAAATGATTGAATTCGCATATTGACCCTCCAGTGGTAAATGGGGCAATGCTTCTCTGCGCTATTTCAGCTTTAGGTGAGGAAGTTACCCATTCTCCTGCAAGTACAATCAGCCTTTGATGACTTAGGTATTGATTATCCAGGATGTCACCCACCCATTTCCTTCCTACAGCCCTTCTTTTGGCTAAGTCCACTGTGCCTCAGCATCACAGTCAGATGGGAAAGGGGGCCGGGTGGGTTTTC
>SJYV01036555.1:0-11189 GCA_006410875.1 Neotragus pygmaeus
CTGGGCTCATGGCTATATAACAAACTATTTTCAGTTTTGAAAGAGAAGCAGAGAATAGATCATTTTGTATGTAGCCTGCTGCACCTGCCTTAAAGAACAACAAAAAATGAATGGAATAGCCTGAATGGCTGGACACAGTGTGAGAGCCAGGAGAAAGGAGCAGCAATGAGAAACAGCTAGATGGATCTGAACTGTGCTCCAGAAAAATAGAGGCAGACTGGTCAGTAGAGATCTAAGGACTGAAGTGAAGATTACACATACCACATGCCCCAATTTGGTGTGAAAACTGCTTTTTCAACTCAGGTCTCAAATCTCTCTCAATTCTTCAGCTTCTAAATACCTTGTCTTTGTTACCTCACATTCTGACCTACCTGTCTCACCTTCCTTACTTCTGTTCACATCACTTATCCATTTAGTCCACTAGCATTACAAGATCCAGGGTTGAGAACTTAGCAATACTTTCTAGAAGTGGGTAGAAATACAATGACTATTTCTACTTTAGTATTTGTTTGTCCTGATTAAGGTCTTTTGAAAAGACTGAAATGGCTAGAATTATGGAGATCTCACATTTCCTCTATAATCCCAACCAAGAATGTGACTTCCTTGCACCTGGAGGGGATGTGTTCACTTTTGGATCTATAGGTCTTAGCAGAAGAGTAAGTCCCCTGTATATGAACAAGTTACACTTGAAATGGGTGTTCAAAACTCCCAATTTCTTAAAAAAATCCAGCAAAGTTACTTAGGTGGCCAACTAAGGCAATTGGCTATATATTACTGTAGTCTATTAGCTTTGTGATACTTTTCACACAAATAATACATAAAAAACAAACACAAACAATAAAAGAAACATTTTAATCTTGCAGTACCTGGATAGGGCATGGCAACCCACCCCAGTATTCTTGACTGGAGAATCCCCATGGCAAGAGGTGCCTGGTGGACTGAGGTCCATATGTTGAAAATCAGACACAGTTGAGCAACTCTGCACACCTTTAAAAATAGAAAAGTAGTACCATCTACATTACCATTGCATTTATGCTTCCTTTCAGACAGCATAGGCTTCAAATAAAACTCATGCACTATTGTACTCCATACAGTTCTGTACTGTAAAGTACACAAATGCACATCAAATTTTCTTAGATGTGCCCACAACAATATGTGTCAGATTTGTGAACTAACTGATGTGATTTCACATGCAAATGCACTTCTTTTACATGTTTGAAAATTTTCAACTCGAATGTTTATGTAACAAATTTTCTACACAGGCTTTCAGTGAATGTATGTAGTGAAGGAACAAGAGAGGAAAGTAAGGAGCTGTCTGTTTTTTTTCCTTTTTGCCTGTATTATGGCCACTATGAATAGGAATTTCACTGGGTGAGATTGAGGCCCGGTCTATGGGAACATGACTGCAAGTGATAGAGGACCAGATTCCCAGGAAGTAGGACAAGAGCCATGGTTGATTGAAAAGAGCCAAGAGTGCGAAATAGGAAAAAAGGTTGCACTGGTTCATGTGAAAGACTTGGCAAATGTCATCGAGCATTGTGTATAGTGATTGAGCTGTGGTTTAACGGAGCAGTCCCTATTGCTCAGGATGAGCAAGAGAGGGGAAGAGAGAGGAGACTGAACCATGAAAATCAAACATGAATGTCTAGTATTGTCTATGTATGTCAACTATGTCTACTATAGAAGAGATGTAAGTCCTGTCAATTTATTTGCTCCCTCCTGAGAAGAATTAGAGTTGTAAAAGAGGGAAGGTCCACACTATGCTAGCACCTTATTCTTCTTCTGTCCAGTGAACATTGATTTCTAATGCTATTTCTTTATAAACAGAGGATGTACTTTGTATGATTGAAATCTTCTAATGTACTGTTCCGTATAAACTTTTGGTGCTGTTCTGTGCCCAGGCACATGGGGCCCTGGGGCCTGGCAGGATCTGTTCTGCTGAACAGTGCAGTGTATGGGGATCTGCTGTTGTCTGGGCCCTGAGTTACTTCTTAAATCTGGGTTTACATCTGAAGGGTTAACTCTAGTTGGATTTAATTCAATCATCTTGCTTTTTGTCTTCAGTTTGTCCCATGTTCTTTCTTTCCATGTAAAAATCCCTGACTTCTTTGTGACTGAGTAGTTTTTCTGATTCCCTTTTATATCCTTTGTCACTTTATTAACTGTAATGGTTTTTAAGTGGTCTTAAGATCCATGGTATGCATATTTAACTTGCTAGTCTATCATTATTAATTATGATAACTTTAAATTTTTTATTCATTTATCATTTCTTTGTACTGAGTCTTAGTGTGGCATGCAGGATCTTCCTTGTGGTAGGGACTCTCTATTTGAGGAGGGCACGCTCAGTACTTGCAGCGTGTAAACTCTGTTTGAGACATGCAGGCTTAGTTGCTCAGTGGCATGTGGGATCTTAGCTCTCTGGCAAAGGAAAAAACCTTTGCCATTTGCAAATGCTTTACATTGCAAAGCAGATCCCTAACCACTGGACCACCAAGGAAGTCAGCATATTTACCTTTTAATACATATTACATGTTTATCCTTTTGGGTACAGTTCATTCCACCTGTAGATCCAGAATTTCACTTGGTTTTAAATTCCTTCTGACTTGAGGCCTTTTAGAAAACATTTATTACATTGGTCTGTTGGTGGTGATGCAGTCTTGTAGTTGTTGTATGTCTGAGAATGTACTTTATCTTGTTTTTAATATGTATTTTTCTTGGGTATAGAATTCTGAGTCAATTATATTTATCTCAGCATTTAAGACGTGGCACCAGATTCCCCTGGCTAACATTGTTTCATTTGCCTAATCTGCTGTCATCCCCATTTTTTGTTCTACTGTGTCTATCTTTCCTTCTGGTTACATTTCTTTGGTTGATTGTCTTAAACCATGAATTATGATGTGCCTTTGCATAGTTGTCATATTTCTTGTCCTTGAATTAACTGAGTTTCTGTGTTAATGGGTTATAAGCTTTCATCATACCTGGAAATTTTTCAACCAGCAATTATGAAGACCTTTGCTTTATTCTCCCGTCTTTCACTTCCTGTTGGATTCCATTTACATACCTTTTAGCACTCTTAAAGTTACTTCAAAGCTCTCTGGTGCACAATTAATTTTTCCCACAGTTTTTGCATTTCTATTTTACATGTCTCTATTTAACATACTCAATATTCTTCAGCTTTATGAATATAAGGTTTATTGTTGTAGTAAGCATTTTAATGTCCTTCCCTGCTAATTATGTAATATATATATTACTTGTGTTTTTACTAATTGATTTTTCCCACGTTATGGATATTCTCTTGCTTCTTTACACATCTGGATTTTTTTTCTTGTTAAATTTATTTATTTATCTTAATCAGAAGATGATTACCTTACAATACTGAGATGAAACTAGGACAAATACTTTTACAATTTATATGGAAATTTTAAATTGAATTGTGGATGTGGTCACTTTACCTTTGGATGCTGGATATTTTTTTAATTTTTATAAATTATTCCTTTCACTGTTTTCAAACACTGTTAATTTCTTGGAAACAATTGCATTTTTGGAAGGCTTGCTAACTTTTTAAACTGAGATGAACCCAGCCTTTAGAGCAGGTTTACTATTCCCCACTAGCAAGACAATATTGTCTTCAGGGCCCGATTGATCTCATGGGAATTATGAGTAATTTCAGGGGCAGCCCTAAGATGTTGAAGGAATAGGACAAGGAGACCACTTTCTCCCCAAGAAATTCATCAAAAGAACATTTGAATGTCGAACAAATTCCACAAAACCACTTCCGAATGCAGGCAGAGTACTTCAGGCACCCAGGAAAGCAGCCCATTGTCTTTGAAAGGAGGTAGGAAAAAATGTAAAAGATAAAAAAGAGAGATAAAAGAGGTAGGGATGGAGATGTGTCACAGGAAGAGTCTTTAAAAAGACAGAGGTTTCCAAACACCAAGAAACACTGTCACTGGTGAGTCTATGGTGAGTCTTGGAACTTCTAGGCCAACATAACTGGGAGGAAAAATAAACAAATAATTTAAACCCACAGATTACATACCCAAAGGTAACTCCCAGCAGAGAAGCTGCACAGACGCTGCATAGATGCATCCACCACTAGCAAAAGGGGACTGGGCAGAGAGGTGCAGGCTGCACTGCATAGAGTAAGGACAGGGCCTGAATGGCCAGAGGGCAATCTGAGGGAACTAACTTGAGATAGCAAACCAGACCCTGAGATATCTATCCCAGCGAAAAGCCCTAAACTAAGACACCTGCTCACAGAACAAAGGAGAGAGCAGAGTTAGCCAGCTGTGGACTGGCCCATCCCCTGCCAAGGACAGGGGAGCGAGGGCAGCCAGAGCTGGAAGGGGTCAACTGCTGCCTCGGAGAGGCACCATCTACCAAACTGCAAGCAGGCTTCATTGCTAACCTACACTTCATGAGATTCTGGATGGTCAACATCCGCCTGAGAAGGTGAGCCAGTTGTACACTCAGAAAACTGAGCAGAAGGAACAGGAGAGGCGATAAGTAGGAGTGACTGTGCTTTCCAAACACCTGGTCACCTGAGCGGATCGGACCAGGGAAGGGCACAAAACAAAGGCCCAAAAGCGTCTGTACCTTTGAGGTGTACCTGGGTACCTGAACCTGAGCATCTTAGACCTGGGAAGTGCATGCAACCCAGGGCCTACCTCAGACAGTTCCTGGCAGAGCGACTTAGAACATGAGCAGTGTAGACTGGGAAAGCACACATGCTGTTAGTGATGGCAAATCTGAGTGCCTGAGACACTGGGAGCACTCCCCACACATGCCCGGGATATCTGTTTGCAGCATTACTCCCTCCCTGTTGGGGTCCAGCCCCAGTGGATCCAGGAAATTCAAAGGGGAGATGGTGTTGGCGAGGAGAGACTTATGCAATTAGAAATATAAAGAGAGATTAGGAAAGAATAGTATAGTGGAGAAAACAGAGGAGAAAAGAGGCTGATATTCCTTGGTTTGCATGGAAAGCTAATAAAGTCTCAAGACAAGAGGCTTGCTCTGTTCACGTAGGCCACTGATGCCCACTTGAATAGCAGAGGGTGCCCCGCCTTGGGCTCCCTTTCACGTGGGCCTTAGAAACCTGGACAGAAAAGTGAATGCAGAGAGCCTCCATGTTCCAAGGTATCAGCCTGAAAAAACAAGGGAGGGAGAAGGAGAAAGAGAGAGAGAGGGTTGACACAGGGGGAGCCAGATTTCTGAGAGACTGGTCTGAGAAACTGGCCCATCCTTTATTTTCCAGAAAAGCTTTTATACTTTTAGTTGTACATAAGGACCAATGGATAATACAAAGTTATGCAGGGTCAGCAGCCCTGACCCTTATCAAAACCAAGCTTTATTTCTGGAAATCTTTCCGTATACAAAATGTCTCAGGTGATTTACATGATCTTCTGGCCAAGAGGCCTATTAACATTTTATGGCTCTCTTCCTTAATGAATGTTAATCTCATTTTCCCTGAAGTGTTTTTCTTTAATCTGCATCACCCTCAAAGTACTAAATAAAGGTACATTAAAAGATATGAAAACTTGGCAGCAAGTATTGGCTCAGCAACAAAACCCTTAATCAGTTTTATTCTAATGATTTTTAACTCCTCAAAAGTCTCTACATTCCTAGAATTTTTAAAGCTTTTTGTATCTTTCATGGCCAGGAGGCTGCAAACAATCATATGCGCAGTTGTAAAAATCTGAACAGACCTGTCAGGCAAGTAAGAAGGCTATCAGAGAGGTTTGAGCTGAGATACTCCTTTTAAGCCCAGGAGACTTATTAACTAGAGCTCTAAGCTAATTTTCTTTACGGAAAGGTGGTCAGGGATAGCCCCCCTGTAATGTTAGAAGAGTATGTGAAAAGCATAACACAGTAAAGCAGGCAGGCTCTGGTTTGGGGGGTAGATGCTCGAGAAAGTCCAGGTGGGGGGCCCTGAGGCCTGATCTCGCCTTTGCGTTTTGTCAGGCCCCTTTCCTCATGACCGTTGCCACGGGTGGGATTCCCCATGCTGGCTCCCAACAACTCCCCACAGCACAACTGAACAAGTGAGCCTAAAAAATTGTCCACCACCACCCCCTTGGGTCAGGGTGGAAATTAGAAACTGAAGAGACCAGCAAACAGAAGAACCTACAACAGAGGGAACTGCCTTGGAAGTGACAGGAGCAATCGATTAAAACACTGCAGTTAGCACCGACTACATAAGAAGGGGCCTATAGATCTTGAGAAGTACAAGCTGGATCAAGGAACTATCTGAAAGTGAATTGAGCCCACACTGTCCACAACAATACCAGAGAAAGTCTTAGATATATATTTATGATTTTCATTATTTAATTTGTTTTTTATTTATTTTTAAGTCTTTTACTATTCCTTTAAATTTCATTTTTATAACCTACTATTACTTTGGGGTAAAGCAAATTTCATACATATATATATATATATATATATTTGTGACTTTCTTTTTCTTTAATATTGTATTTTTGAGAATCCAACCTCTACTCTAGATTTTTAATCTTTGCCTTTTGGTATTTGTTAGCAATTTTGTATCTTTAAGAACCCAATCTTCAGTAATCATTTTTACTTGGGAGAGAGATCACTGGCCTGATTGCTCTCTCCCCCTTTAGCTGTCCTTTTTCTCCACCAGGTGGCCTCTATCTCCTCCCTCCCCCTTCTCTTCTCCACCCAACTCTGAATCTCCTTATGTGTTCTGGACTGTGGAGAACACTTAGGGAACTGATTGCTGGATGGATCTGTCTCTCTGCTTTTGATTCCCCCCCTTTATTCCCCTGGCCACCTCTGTGTCATTTCTCCCTCTTCTCTTCTCTGTGTTACACTGTGAATGTCTCTGAGGGATGCAGACTGTGGAGAGCACATAAGGAAGTGATTACTGGAAGCTAGCTCTCTCCTCTTTTGATTTCCCCTCTTCTACTCCTGTTCACCTCTATCTCCCTCCTCCCTCTTCTCTTCTCCATGTAACTCTGTGAACCTCTCTGGATGTCTATCACTGTGGAGAAACTTTTCATCTCTAACCTAGATGTTTTATCATCGGTGCTGTATAGATGTAGAAGCCTTGAAGCTACTGTAAGAATAACACTGAAAACCAGAGGCAGGAGGCTTAAGTCCAAATTCTGAGAACACCAGAGAACTCCTGACTCCAGGGAACACTAATCAATAGGAGCTCATCAAATGCCTCCATTCCTACACTGAAACCAAACACCACCCAAGGGCCAACAAGTTCTGAAGCAAGACAAACCATACAAATTCTCCAGCAACACAGGAACATAGCCCTGAGCTTCAATATACAGGCGTCCCAAAGTCAATCCAAACCCAATGACATCTTATAATTCATTACTGGAACTTCACTGCATTTCAGAGAGAAGAAATCCAGCTCCACCCACCAGAACACCGACACAAGCTTCCCTAATGAGGAAACCTTGACAAGCCACCCGTCCAACCCACCCACAGCAGGGAATCTACACAATAAGGAGAACTCCACAAACTGCCAGAATACTGAAAGGTGACCCCAAAACAGCAATATAAAAAAAGATGAAGAGGCAGAGAAATACCCATAAGGTAAAGGAACAGAATAAATGTCCACCGAACCAAACAAAAGTGAAACAGATAAGGAATCTACCTGAGGAAAAATTCTGATTAATGATAGTGAAAATGATCCAAAATCTTGAAAACAATAAGGAATTACAGATAAATAGCCTGGAGACAAGGTTTGAGAAGATGCAAGAAAGGTTTAACAAGGACCTAGATGAAAAAAAAAAGAGTCAAGAAATAATGAATAATAAAATAAATGAGATCAAAAACACTCTGGAAGGAACCAAGAGTAGAATAACAGAGACAGAAGATAAGATAAGTGAGGTAGAAGATACAATGGTAGAAATCAATGAAACAGAGAGGAAAAAAGGAAAACAAATCAAAAGAAATGAGGAAAATCTCAGAGACATCAGGGACAATGTCAAACACCCCAACATTCGAATCATAGGAGTCCCAGAAGAAGACAAAAAGAAACACCATGAGAAAATACTTGAGATAAGAGTCAAAAACTTCCCTAAATCGGGGATGGAAATACTCATACAAGTGCAAGAAACCCGAAGAGTTCCAAACAGGATAAACCCAAGGCCAAACACCCTAAGATACATATTAATCAAATTAACAAAGATCAAACAGAAAATATTAAAAGCAGCAAGGACAAAAACAACAAATAGCACACAAGGGGGTTCCCATAAGGATAACAGTTGCTCTTTTAATAGAAAATCTTCAGGCCAGGTGTGAATGGCAAAGCATACTTAGTGATGAAAGGGAAAAAAAAAACCTACAGTTCAGATTACTGTACCCATTCAAATATGAAGGCAAAATCAAAAGCTTTACAGACAAGCAAAAGCTGAGAGAATTCAGCACCACCAAACCAGCTCTAAAACAAATATTAAAGGATCTTGTCTAGACAGGAAACACAGAAAATGTGTATAAACTAGAACTCCAAACAATAAAGTAAATGGCAATGGGATCATACTTATCAATAATTATCTCAAATGTAAATGGGTCGAATGTCCCAAACAAAAGACNAAAACAAATATTAAAGGATCTTGTCTAGACAGGAAACACAGAAAATGTGTATAAACTAGAACTCCAAACAATAAAGTAAATGGCAATGGGATCATACTTATCAATAATTATCTCAAATGTAAATGGGTCGAATGTCCCAAACAAAAGACAAAGACTGGCTGAACAGATACAAAAACAAGACACGTATATATGTTGCCTACAAGAGACCCACCTTGAAACAAGGGACACATACAGACTGAAAGTGAAGGGCTGGAAAGAGATATTCCATGCAAATAGAGACTAAAAGAATGCAGGAGCAGCAATCCTTGTATCAGACAAAACAGACTTTTAAACAAAGGCTGTGAAAAGAGACAAAGAGGGAAACTACATAATGATCAAAATATCAGTCCAAGAAGATATAACAACCCAACATAGGAGCACCACAATATGTAAGACAAATGCNAAGAGTTTGTGTCTAGATGGAAATTAAAACCAGGAATGTATTTTTAATACTGACATTAAATTACATTTATTCTACTGAGGACATTCAGACCAGTTCCACATTACTCACACTTGCTACAAGACAAGTGCTCCATCGTCTTACTGGTGCTTTCTGGACTCTAGACGACTTTTCGGTTCCGAGCCCTTAACGTCTCGTGAACCTGAGGCATGGAGAGCAGAGGCAGAGTGCTGGAAACTGTGCTCTTAACCGCATCCCTTGAGTTAAGGTGAAACCTGTCTCATAGAACTGCCAAAATCTGTGGTGTGAGTTTATAGAGAAGGAAGCAAAGGGAAGAGTAAGAAGCAGCAGCTGAGGCACAGAGAGGGCTTAGCTTTCAGCCCAAAGACCTGAGCTCCTTGACTAACCCGATGAACGAATAGGAGCAAGGCAACAGCTTTCCGCAGGCCTCCGAGGTGGCGACTCTGAACTGGGGAGCTGGCCAGTTCCCTGTGAGCTTTAAGGTTCTATGAGCTACCAGTTAATGGTAGGAAAGAAGAATATGAACTATGGAGACATCAGAAGAGTAACAGCAAAACAACAGAATGAAGTTCGTCTGGAGCCATGCTGGACGGCCCGCCACAGGTGACCCAACAGAAACACTCCCGGTGGGCAAACAGTGCTGCTGGGGCATCTATGGAGAAGCTCCAAGTTCAAATTCACCACTGGTAGCACGGCCTGCTGGGTTCTAATCCTGACTTCTTTATAGGCTTACGAGGAGTACCTTCCTATCATATAAGTAATATAACTTGTAAGTATTATAACTTTTAGCATTATAAGTAATGCTAAAAAAAAAGTAGATTTAACTGAAAACGGTTCCCATGACATATTATTCCTGTATAATTTTATGATTCATGTGCTACTTAAGCGAAAGAACCAAGACATGCCCAGCATCAGCCAGGAGGCGATAAGGGAGAAGTTCAGAAACCATAAGCCTTCCAATGGAGGCAGCCCACGTTGAGAAGGGCACTGACGTTCTCCCATCGTTGCCCCGAGAACCGCTGGATAAGCAGAGAGACAGCAAAGGAGGGGCAGGAGAAGAAAAGATTCTTAGCTGAGTACAGAATAAGATGTTCTTTGTTTATCAAATATCTCCACAATATCAGAATAGTTTAGGAAAAATACAAACATTTTATACAAGGGATCACAAGGTACTCAAAATTCTTAAAGGTAAATTAAAATCTAACAAGTTAAGACACAAACATCTAGAAGTAAATGTATAAATATACCCATGGCCAACTATTCAAATAGATTAGTAATATCTGAGTCACACACCCACCTTCTGAGAATACAAGTGGTGAACAAGCCCTCCAGAAAACAGTCCTGGGGCTTCCCTGGTGGCGCAGTGGGTAAGAATCTGCCTGCCAATTCGGGGGCCAAGTTCAATCCCTGGTCAGGGAAGGTAAGACTCCGCATGCCCACATGCTGCACCCACCGGAGACCGCACGCCCACAGCCTGTGCTCCACCTACAATAAGAAAAGCCACAGCAGGAAGAAGTCCACACAGCGCAACGAGGAGCCCCTCATCTCAACCAGAGAAAGCCACACACAGCCAAGAAGACCGAATATAACGCTGCTTATGTTTCAGGTGAGAGTAAGAAAAAAGCATCAGATACAAAGCAAAAATGGAAACCTTGGCTGTCCTCTGTAAGTTAGACTCACTAGCATTTAATGAGATTTTGTTGAGTCACATGATTTAAAAAAAAAATCTATTACAAAACTAGGTGGAAAACAGGAAAATAGGAAGATGGCTGGAAAGAAAATGGCCTCTACTATCCGACTAAACACAATAAGAGGCTGAGCCTAATCAAAGACATCGAGGGACCAAATTATCCATCAACTTACTCAAGTATCTGGTGGGCAGTGACAGTGTGAAGCTGGTTAAATTCAAACAGGAAAGGTTCTGATTGATTAGAAGATTCTTCCAGCCTGTCAGCGTGAGAGACTATTAAACCAGACTGTGAGGGAAAGCTGGAGGCCTGAGATCTTAGACACAATAGACAACCACGTGACCTGGGTAATTTAGAGTCACCTGCAGCTGGAGGCCTTCGGAAAAGTGATGGGAAAACATGGCATTGGTCCTGGATCGGTCAGGACCCATCGGTTGCCCCTCCCCTGCTGAACTCACTGAGCTCCCTTAGGA
>SJYV01036562.1:8046-23920 GCA_006410875.1 Neotragus pygmaeus
CTTCTGCATATATGAGGTTATTGATATTTCTCCCGGCAATCTTGATTCCAGCTTGTGTTTCTTCCAGTACAGCGTTTCTCATGATGTACTCTGCATAGAATTTAAATAAGCAGGGTGACAGTATACAGCCTTGACATACTCCTTTTCCTATTTGGAGCCAGTCTGTTGTTCCATGTCCAGTTCTAACTATTGCTTCCTGACCTGCATATAGGTTTCTCAAGAGGTAGATCAGGTGGTCTGGTATTCCCATCTCTTTCATAACTTTCCACAGTTTATTGTGACCCACACAGTTAAAGGCATATTGCTTACTAGATGTCAATGATTCATAATCAATTCTCCCATAATCCTGAAATTTCCATGCTTCAGAAAATGCAGCCTGAGGTTGGCTGGATGAATTTAACTGGCAAAAAATTTAAAAGTCCCTTTTCATATCATATAAGGAAATGACACAGAGAATAGATATTTATTTTATACCAGTTAAAACACTTTACTGGTATCCTCCTAAATTATGAAATTAAAACTTGCAAGATTTTCAAGTGTAATGAAATCTGTAAGTCACTGTCCTTTAATGAAATTTAGCTACCTAAAATTCTTATATGTAAACAGAATCCCCACACTTTTTGCAAAGGGCTCTTTAGTATTAATAGATATTCTGTATTGTTTTACTTTGGTTCTGATAGTCAATTGCTAATCTTCATTTTATCTTTTACAGTGTATGACAAAGAGTTGTGGCTGTTATGAATACCTGCTCTTTCCTATTCCCGTCATCACCATAGAATGATTAAGAACAGGTGAGTTAGGCAGAATCTTGGATCTTTCAGGCAAACCAAATACCCTTGAGACAAAAAAGAAATTGACAGCCATGTTGCCAGAGAAGTGAAAATTGATTTTAAGTTTGGTAATTCTGACAATGCCTCAACTTATCTTTTTTTAAAACACATTATATATTTATCAGTGGTTATTAATATGTTGATATTAATAATGCAGCTACCATGGGATGAATGCAGAATCCCATGGACAAAGGAGCTTGGCAGGCTACAGTCCAATGAGGTCACTAGTGACTAACACTTTCACTTTTCAAGTATAATTAAGAGCTAAAATTTGAAATATATTCACAAAGGAATTGTGGGGATATATTTGCATCATGAAAATCATAGTAGTTTATTCATATAAGCTACTTGAATCTATTCCTTCCTGAGATGTACATGTACATTCATATGCATGCCTGCTTATGTATGCTGTGCGCCTGACACTATCACAACAAAAACAGCAAATTGAAGTGGCTTCTGGAAGCATAGAAAGAAAAAATATGCTGCCCACCAACTAGGAATACCCGAGTAAACTGTTAAATGAGATAATTTAACTTTTTATAACTGCTAAGTGCTCATAATATCAGATACTTTTTAATGGATCTTAAAGTTTTCATGTAAAGGAATGGAAAAGTTCAAAGTAGAGACAAAAATTGTAAAGAGAGCAAAAACTAAGAACATTTCTATCATTTCTTGGGTATTCTTTTCTATTTAAGAGAGGAATGTGGAAATTCCTCACCACTCACCCAGAAAAATTATGGTTCAGAATTATACTTTGACACTTTATGCTTCTAAGCATGTAAGTGGTTCCTTGAAGATAACTTTTTAAAAATAGATTCTTTTCCATGTTATCTTGAAATTTTTTTCATATTTCTAAGTAGAGGAGGAGATAGTTTCTCATGGCACGTTTCACCGTGCATTTCACAGAAAACAATGAGATAATTGTAAGCCTTACATATTTTTGTCAGATATTCCTAAAATAATTTGAAATGTTTTGTGTACTGATATTGCCTTATCACATAAAGTGATAGTGTTGTATTTTTTTTTTATTATGGAATACAGTTAGTGATTCTCCTTGGAATTCAATAAAACATTCCCAAGTTAAAGTCCACTTCCCATTTTCCTTCAATAGCTACTTTTGGCCTCTTAAATGAGTTCAGTGTCAGTGAGGACAATATTTTTCAGANTGGAATACAGTTAGTGATTCTCCTTGGAATTCAATAAAACATTCCCAAGTTAAAGTCCACTTCCCATTTTCCTTCAATAGCTACTTTTGGCCTCTTAAATGAGTTCAGTGTCAGTGAGGACAATATTTTTCAGAATTACTCTATGTTTTCTCTCTTTTATTTTTTCTTTTTCTTTCAGGTTGACTAAGGTTGAATCCACATAATCTCAGCTTTGCAATATTTTTCAATACAATTCAATCTTTGGAAGGGAATGTGATGAAATTGTTAAGGTCAAACCTTCTGACCCAATAATTTGCATTTGAATTCTAATTCTACTTTTCTTTTGCTGGAAAACTTGAAAGTAATTTCCTAAACTTTCTAAATCTAAGTTTTCCCTTCTAGAAAATGAGAAGGATGGCACCTAATTTAGAGGTCTGTTTTACTAAGTCACTTCAGCTGTGTCTGACTCTGTGCCATCCTAGAGACTGTAGCCTTCCAGGTTCCTCTGTCCACGAGATTCTCCAGGTAAAAATATTGGAGTGGATCACCAAGCCCTCCTCCAGAGGATCTTCCCAACCCAGTGATCAAACCCGGGTCTCTTATGTCTCCTACATTGGCAGGCAGTTTCTTAACCACTAGCACCACCTGGGAAGCCCCAAGAGATCTGTTAGGTGGATTCAGATTAAAGGAGACTGCTATAGCACACAATAGAGTGGCGGGCACAGGGCAAGTGATCAATAAATGTCAGTTATCATTATCATTATCTCCCCTCTAAAATTGTAAAACATTTTCTCCATCTATACATACCATTGACTTTTTAAAGAAAAATATTAAACTGCAGATGTGGATAAACTATTAGTCTTCTGCATATTTCTAGATAAGACGGATACATGTCGAGAGCCAGAATTGAGATATATATCTCTGTTGACAATCCTAACACATATGAGAAAATTTGATCAAGATAGCAAAGCATTCCTGGGAAGAGCTTGACTGGGGTCACATTTTATAGTAAGGGGAGTTCGAAGTCCCAGACCTTGGAGTAGAGCCTTCACTCATGAGCAGAGATAGAGTTTATTCACCTAAAGTGAGGAAGCCTGATCTCAACAGAAGGAAAAATCCCAAATGTAGGAGTTGGCCTAAATATTTTCCAAGTGGTTTATAGTTGCAAAGTTCCTCATTAGAAGTCGTTCTTCTCTAGAGAAGAAAAATCTGATATGCTGCTACTTTGTCTTCAAAGTGATATAAATCTAAAAGTTTTTGGAACTTCACCAGACTGGAAGGAAAGAAAGCCAAACCTTAGTGAAGTCTGAGTTTTCAGGAAATCGAGTAAGAGATGTCTGGCTTTCCTGCTTAAACTATTCTGTTAGGCCCAAGCAATGTCCAATTCTAGGTGATTTATAACAGGAGTGAGGAGGTTCTGCAGGTGGAAACACCTTTTATAACAATTTAGTGAAAGTGGAATTCTTTAAGATGCTTCTTTAAAGAAAGCTGGTGAGATTAGACAATAATCCTTGCTTTTGTGATGTTATGCTGTGAAAAGAAAATTCAAGCTATGTTCTTTTATGGAGCTGACTAAATTTCATTTACTTCCTTCAGACTGTTAATCCTTTTCCAGAAAGACAAGAGGATAAGTGGGTACTTTGGAATTTCCTTGAGAGGTTTTTGTTTTTTTTTTTTTAAATAAGAGTTAATTTGGGGAAAAAAAGAAATCTCCAACCATAGTTCAGGAGAGATTATATGAGTTTTTTGGCTGTTTGACAAATGCTTCATCCCCTTTACATATAATTCATTCCAATCCCACCCCCATACACGCCCGTCTAGTCTGTTACAAATGTAGTCTGAAGGATAAGCACTTGAATTTAAGACTTTTGGTAATAATACAAATGGAAAATTTTTTACACAGTACAAAGTACACGATATGCTTTGACAAAAAATCAGTTCACTACTTTATGCCTAATTTATTTTAATTTAGAAAATCTTTGTGTTTATGTTGCTGTGATCAAAACGCAAACACATTCATGCACACACAGCACACATCCTCACAAGAAACAAAGAAAATAAAATTATTAATGAAAGAGAAAGAGGAACAATGAAAGAAGAGAGCCATAGGAGAAAAAGAAAGAAAGGGAAGATAAGAATGAGAAAAGGAACATGGGAAGAAGAAAGAAAGGAATGAAGGAATAAGAAAAAACAGAATTTGGACTACAATCATTTAACACTAAATATTCTGATGAAAATGGAAATGAACTATATAAATACGATCTGTTGACATTTTAGAGACAAAAAACAACAAAAACACCTATGACAATTATCACATCTCAATCACCTGTTATGGAAAATATCAATTATAATTTTGTTTTATTGCCTGGAGGAGAAAATGGTTCATTCACATCAGGAAAATAGATAATACTAAATATTTATACTTGATTATTTTGGGGGTTGGAGAGATAATTATGGAGGTTGGCATATGGAGGAGTGGAGTAGTTACTGAAGGAAAATGGTAAGTGGAGTTTAACTTGGGAATGTTTTATTGAATTCCATGGAGAATCACTGACTGTATTCCATAATAAAAAAAGTTTTGATTGAACAAGTGTGTGAATAGAGCCACGGACAAAACCTTTCTTAGTGAGTTGGTTTGCAGTAAAGGCGCTGACTAAGGAAGCAGATTGGTTGGCTTTAATTCTTAGTGTTCTACTGGAAAGAGATGAGAGTGTCAACTCATTACTCTGTGAACATTGCATGTAATTATAAACTAGATTAGAGGATTCTTTTTGAAAGCATATGTCAAAGCTCTCATTCAAAGTGCAAAAGACAAATTACAGAATGGTTTTGAATTCTTTACTGTCATTTTTACCAATAGTAAACCACCTACAGATCAAACTGTTTGCCAAGCGTTTTGTTACAAAATTAGAAATAGTGGAAAGATAGAATAAAGCCAATATTTACAGATGCATAAGATATGCATAGTGATATTCTTCCAATTTAAGAAGAGAATTTGATTATTGTTGCTATGGATACAGAATCTTGAAAAACAATCTTTCTGCAGAATTTGCAGACAAGAGCAACAGCCATCAAGAAACCCAAAGGAAAATAGCATAGATATTTTGGTGAGGGTTAGTTCATGTTGATTCGGAGAAGGCAATAGCACCCCACTCCACTACTCTTGCCTGGAAAAGCCCATGGACGGAGGAGCCTGGTGGGCTGCAGTCAGTGGGGTTGCTAAGAGTCAGACATGACTGAAAAACTTCACTTNAGGGTTAGTTCATGTTGATTCGGAGAAGGCAATAGCACCCCACTCCACTACTCTTGCCTGGAAAAGCCCATGGACGGAGGAGCCTGGTGGGCTGCAGTCAGTGGGGTTGCTAAGAGTCAGACATGACTGAAAAACTTCACTTTCACTTTTCACTTTCATGCATTGGAGAAGGAAATGGCAACCCTCTCCAGTGTTCTTGCCTGGAGAATCCCAGGGACAGGGGAGCCTGGTGGGCTGCTGTCTATGGGGTCACACAGAGTAGGACATGACCAAAGTGACTTAGCAGCAGCAGCAGCAGTTCATGTTAATTAATTGTTTAGTAAGAGGATAACATATGTAAAATAGCAAATAACTAAAAAACAAAAAAGAGAGAAATCTTTACATCAAAGTTAGGAAAAATAGCTGAGTCATGGGAAAGTTAAGAAGCACCATGTAAATGATTATAAAAGAAAAAAAGAATCAGCAGTAAACTAATACACATGAATAAAGAAAGACAGTCTTAAATTCCTTCAGTCTTTTTTTTTTTTAACCATTAAAACAACTAAGAAATAAACAAATTTTAAGGTTTGGGGTTCATATGAAGTGTGTATATGCTCAGCTGTGTCTGAGTCTGCCAGGCTCCTCTGTCCATGGGATTTTTCAGAGAATACTGGAGTGGGTTGCTATTTCCTCTACTGGGGAATCTTTAAATTTCCTTATTTCATTTAATTCCTACACTACAAACAAAAGATGTTGCCATACCCACTTTATGTAGGTGAAAATGAAAAAACACAAATTGTCAACTGACTTTTCCATGGTTAGGCATTCACATAGCACCCTGAATTTGATGAATGTGGCCCTGGAGATTGTGCTAACATATGATGAACTTTCTGGAAAGCATTTGATTTTCCCCTTCTGTTTATGAAAAGAATCAAATGGGAGATTATCAAGTGAGAGTCAAATGGGCAAATAAGGCTAGCGCTGGGAATGGAGATTAAGCATCTACTACAATTTCCATTCCCCTGGCAAGAACACTGAGGGCTTGAAAATGTATATGACACATCTAAGACCTCACTAGATATCAGCAGTGAGCCATTATAAGAAATCATTTTTTCTAAATGTATCCCTTGCTAAATAGCAATAAAATTACACAAAGTTATCATAAATGCTTTTATTACAAGTTACATAAATAATATTGATTGTTTTTGGTGTATGCATATTATATTCCCTTTGTGGGAACTGGCGGGTGGGGTGGGGGCAGGATTTGTAAAGGGCATTTAGTAAAGGCCTCCTAACTTTACAGACAATGACTCCTAGAGTGTCACAGGCTACAGGAGCTCTTCAGTCAGTTCAGTCATTCAGTCATGTGTGACTCTTTGTGACTTCATGGACTGCAGCACGCCAGGCCTCCCTGTCCATCACCAACTCTTGGAGCTTGCTCAAACTCATGTCCATCAAGTCGGTGATGCCATCCAGCCATCTTATCCTCTGTTGTCTCTTTCTCCACCTGCCTTCAATCTTTCCCAGCATCAGTGCTTTACCCAGGGATCGATTGGCCAAAGTATTGGAGCTTCAGCTACAGCATCAGTGCTTCCAACGAATATCCAGGACTGATTTCCTCTAGCGTGGACTGGTTGGATATTCTTGCAGTTCAGGGGACTCTCAAGAGTCTTTGCCAACACCACAGTTCAAAGGCATCGATTCTTTAGCGCTCAGCTTTCTTCACAATCCAACTCTCATATCCGTATGTGACCACTGCTGGAAAAACCATAGCTTTGACTACTTTGGTTGCTAAGGTAATGTCTCTGTTTTTCAATATGCTGTCTAGGTTGGTTATAGCTTTTCTTCCAAGGAGCAAGTGTCTTTTAATTTCATAGCTGCAGGCACCATCTGCAGTGATTTTGGAATCTAAGAAAATAAAATCTGTCACTCTTTCCATTGCTTCCCCATCTATTGGCCATGAAGTGATGGACTGGAAGCCATGATTTTAGTTTTTTTTAATTTAGAGTTTTAAGCCAACTTTTTCACTCTCCTTTTCCACTTTCATCAAGAGGCTCTTAAGTTCCTCTTCTTCTTCTGCCATAGGGTGGTGTCTTCTTCGTTTCTGAGGTTGCTGATATTTCTCCCAGCAATCTTGATTCAAGAGATCAGAAAATTTAAAAATGAACGTGTTCTGAATTCTGAAATTGAGTTAAAATTCAGAGTTAACTAGACAGAGGAATAGGAAATCATATAATGACGTTTAGCTATCTGACTTTGAGAATCTCATTTCTTTGTCAATACACGCTTCTTTAGATTGTCTTCTCTAAAGCAGAAGGAATCATTTCTGAGTCCTACATTGGGCTGATACTCTAATATAGTAAGGAATAACTGCTGTTTAGGGAAAGGCATAGACCCCAGAGTCAAATAAGCTGACTTCAACCCATTCTCTTATGAACTTTAGTCTCACCTTTTTTGCATCTGAAAATTACAAAATCACATTGCTAGTAGTATACATAATCATAGTACATGTTGCAAATAGATACTCAAAAATGGTGGCTGCCCTTCCTGCATGGGCATCAGGAGTAAGATATGGGACATTCACAGAAATTGAGGAAGGAATTATNAAGATGGATCGAAATGTCCTTAAGCTGCTGTGCAGTCTAAGGAAAGCACAAAACTTTTCACCGGGGAGTCGTCAAGCTGAAGTCTTTTGGAAGAATTTCTCATTTTCCAGGAATGTTCTCGCCTCTACCACGTTCAGTCGTTCACTGGGCGTCATCTAGATTCTGATGCTGGGAAAGATTGAAAGCAAAAGCAGAAAAGGACAGCAGAGGATGAGATGGTTAGACAGCATCACTGACTCAATGTACAGGGATCTGAGCAAACTCCGAGAGATAGTGGAGGACAGAGGAGCCTGACATGCTACAGTCCATGGCGTCACAAAGANGGAAAGATTGAAAGCAAAAGCAGAAAAGGACAGCAGAGGATGAGATGGTTAGACAGCATCACTGACTCAATGTACAGGGATCTGAGCAAACTCCGAGAGATAGTGGAGGACAGAGGAGCCTGACATGCTACAGTCCATGGCGTCACAAAGAATCAGGCATGACTTAGCAACTGAACAACAAAAGTCCTTGAGAAACATGGTCTCTGTGCAAACACAGCTATACAGTTCAGACCATTGACATGGGGACTGGCAATTGCCTGACTGAACTCGAGATCTGAGCTTTTTAATCTCATGGTGCCCTTGTGTGCTAAGATGCTCAGTCATGTCCAACTCTTTGTGGCTACACAGAGGATAGCCTGCTAGGCTCCTCTGTCCATCGGATTTTCCAGGCAAGAATGCTGGATTGGGTTGCCATTTTCTACTTCAGACTCTCTTCCTGACCCAGTGATCAGTCCCATGTGTCCTGCATCTCCAACATTGGCAGGCACGTTCTTCATCACTGAGCCACCTGGAAGCTCTGTGGTTCCCTTAGGTTGCATAATATAAAAGTAATTTCACTCAAGTGCCCCAAACCTTCCATTTTCTCCCTCATCCCCTTTCACCATTCTTACTACTTACATCTGGACAAATTAAAGGTGATAAAGAAATCTGAAAAATCAGTTCATATGAATGGTAGGCACAGAATGGCTGCTGGGAACGCAAAATTAATATTAAGAGACCCTCTCCACCTTCATTCAGAGAAGGCAATGGCACCCCACTCCAGCACTCTTGCCTGGAAAAATCCCATGGACGGAGGAGCCTGGTAGGCGGCAGTCCATGGGGTCGCTAAGAGTCGGACACGAATGAACGACTTCACTTTCACTTTTCACTTTCATGCATTGGAGAAGGAACTGGCAACCCACTCCAGTGTTCTTGCCTGGAGAATCCCAGGGAAGGGAGAGCCTGGTGGGCTGCTGTCTGCGGGGTCACACAGAGTCGGACACAACTGAAGTGACTTAGTAGCAGCAGCAGCTCAACCTCCATTCCCGTTAATATACTGATATATAAGATAAGACTGTTCTTCATGGAGAAAAGGAAGATATTATTGTTAGAAGAGACAAAAGGTCATCTTATTTCTTTTTCAATGCTGCAGGTGTAATTCCAACACTCTTTCTCTGTGGTCCTGTCTACTGAAAGGAATTCCAATGTGAGTGTAGAGAATGCGTTTCTCCAGACCTGGTGATTCCATTCTTTCTTTCTTTCTTTTTTCCATCCAAATTTTGCTTTTGCTTGGGCAAGTATCTACAATATTCCAACATCAGTATTCATACTCTCTCCCATGACATTCCTCAAGCAGTCTTATTTCAGGTCAATAAGCATCTCTTGAGGAGACAGCATAAGCTGGATCCTGGGCTAACATTCAGTGGTTTTCACAGAGAAAATATGTGGTCGCCAATTTTAAGATGCTGGAAGATATCTAGGAGACACTGAAGCAGTGAAGTCTCAGTGAAGTGTGATAAGCACAGTGTGAAAATAGTTCCAGATGTGTCTGAACACAAAGATGAGCAATCAAATCAGCCTAGGTGAAGGGCTAGTTATCCCAGAATATTGCCTACTACCTCGAGACTCGTACATCATATAGTTTTCTCAATCATGGACTTATTTGATATGTTTTTCAGTTGAACCCTCCCTCTTACCCCCAGAAGGTGGTTTGAGTGTCCAAATTTTTTATTAGTGCTCTAAATTGTTTTAAGGAAAAATAGAACCTATTGCTTCATATGATGCCCAAGTCACCTGGCCACTTAAGTGTGAATGAATATCGCTTCCACACTGTCTAGCAACACATAGGAGCAGCTCAAGTTACAAAACTATTTAACTGTAGAGAAGGCACACAATTAGCATATGGATTATGCTCTAATGTTACTCTTTATATAAATGGTTTTGAATGCATAATACAATTTTCCCATAGAATACAAAGCTATATATTGCCAAGCTAGTCCATGAAAGTCTAATTGGCTTATAATGTAGCTGGTATATTATATATTTGTCATGAAAATCATTAAAATCTAATTATTCACCAAAAATCTGGAGAGATTAAATATCCAATAACAGTGGCTTAATAAAATAAATTTTGTTTTAGCTAATTAGCTGTATAATAGAATACTATAGAGCCATTGGTGATTACCCTGCAGAAGAATAGTTTCAAGCCTTATGAGTTCTCTGATTTAAAATATTCAGTAATATAAAAATGTAAAAAGCACAATGCAAAAGTTTCTCATCATTCTGCCTTCAAGAAACATACAGTGTTAATACTTCAGCCTGCATTCCAGATTTTTTTTAAGTAAAATTATTACTAAGAAAGGAAAAATAAACTGTCAATGCTATATTATTTATGAAAGTTCAAATTTTATAAAATTACAAATATTACAAAATGTTTCCTAAACACCTTGATGTTAATCTAAAAATGTTTTAAAAGTATTTGAAGAATGGTTAATTTTAATTTTTTTAACTTTTCTGAGTTTATTTCACTTTATATATTCATTTGTGCCTTTCCAAAATTTCAGAATTTCAATTTTTTTTTTCTTTGAAATCGGCTTAACTGTCACCTATTCAGAGAAGTTTTACCTGAAATCATTTTATAAAATATCTATTCTACTCCTCCTACCATGCTTTACTATGGAAACTTATTATTCCCGTTCTCCTGCTATAATTTTTGGCGTCACTTGACATAGGTCTCACTTATTCTGGAATGCCTATATCATGAAGGCAGAGGCTGTATCTAGTTTGGTTGCTGTCTTATTTCCAGAAACCTACATAAATATTTGGAATGCAGAAGGTACACAGCAAGTATTATTGAAATAATTAATTGACATAAATAGACTATATTATAAAAAGAACACTATATTTTCAAATTCTGTGCATACACTGTGGCTTCCCCTGTGACTCAGTGGTAGAGAATCTGCCTGCAATTCAGGAGACAGTCAGTTCAGTTCAGTCGCTCAGTCGTGTCCGACTCTTTGCGACCCCATGAATTGCAGCACACCAGGCCTCCCTGTTCATCACCAACTCCTGCAGTTTACTCAGACTCATGTCCATTGAGTCCTCGATGCCATCCAGCCATCTCATGCTTGGTCGTCCCCTTCTCTTCCTGCCCCCAATCCTTCGCAGCATCAGAGTCTTTTCCAAGTGAGTCAACTCTTCGCATGAGGTGGTCAAAGTACTGGAGCTTCAGCTTTAGCATCATTCCTTCCAAAGAAATCCCAGGGTTGATCTCCTTGCAGTCCAAGGGGCTCTCAAGAGTCTTCTCCAACACCACAGTTCAAAAGCATCAATTCTTCTGTGCTCAGCCTTCTTCACAGTAGTGATAGTTATATATTCTTGTCTCATAAATAGAACAAAGTGAAGGAATAATAGAAGAGAAGGCAAGAAAAGAATGGGGATTTATAGGATTTTGAGAAACTTCTGGGCAAGATTTAAAGGCTCTGATGTAACTAAGTGCATCATTCAGGATAAGCTAAGTTATGCAGAGGCAACAAATAATACTAGTGCATGTGAGTGTGCTCACTCATGTCTGACTCTTTGCGACCCCATGGACTGTAGCCTGCCAGGCTCCTCTGTCCATGGGATTCTCCATGCAAGAATACTTGAGTGTGTGGTCATTTTCCAGGGGATCTTCCTGACCCAGAGATCGAGCCCGTGTCTCCTGAGTCCCCTTCATTGGCATGCAATTTTTTTTTTTATCACTAGTGCCACCATACTTTAGAGAATATTACTGCATCATTGACTTAAACTAAGAAATGTTTATTTTTCACTCATGCTGTGTGTATCAAAAGTTGAAATTTTCTCAGTTCCATATTCTCTTTTCTATTCTTCAAGACCTAGACTGAAAAAAAGAATCCTTTGCAAATGGCATACTATGAACTGACTCTCCCCCCACTCCCCCGCCTTTTTGTAATAGTTATTTACTTGGCTTCACTGGGTCCTAGCTGTGAGTAGGCTGGGTTGACCCCCCTGCATGTGGGATCTGGCTTTCCTTGTGCTGCTGTGCCTAGTTGTTTCAGTCACGTCCAACTTTCCGTGACCCCATGGACTGTAGCCAGACTCCTTTGTCCCTGGAATTCTCTAGGCAAGAATACTGGAGTGTCAGTCTATTCCTTCAACTCAGGGATAGAACTGGAGTCTACTGCCTGCAAATGGATTCTTTACCAGTTGAGCTACCAGTGAAGCCCTTCCGGGGATCAAACCAGCATCCTCTGCCTTGCAAATGGAATGGTACGCACTGGACCACAAGAGTAGTCTCCATGCTAACTCCAAAGTTCTTTACCCTGACACCCATCTCTTCTATATATATGCTACACAGATCACCTGACCTGCCTCTTGAGAAATCTGTATGCAGGTCAAGAACAAACAGTTAGAACCGGACATATAACAAAAGACTGGTTTCAAATCGAGAAAAGAGTATGTCAAGGCTGTATATTGTCACCCTGCTTATTGAACTTATATGCAGAGTATGCTGGGCTTGATAAAGCACAAACTGGAATCAAGATTGCTGGGAGAAATATCAATAGTCTTAGATATGCAGATAACACCATCCTTATGGCAGAAAGTGAAGAAGAACTAAAGAGCCTCTTGATGAAAGTGAAAGAGGAGACTGAAAAAGTTGGTTTAAAGTTCAATGTTCAGAAAACTAAGATCATGGCATCTGGTCTCATCACTTCATGGCAAATAGATGGAAAAACAGTGAGAGACTTTATTTTGGGGGGCCCCAAAATCACTGCAAATGGTAACTGCAGCCATGAAGTTAAAAGATACTTACTCCTTGGAAGAAAAGTTATGACCAACCTAGACAACATATTAAAAAGCAGAGACATTACTAAGCCAACAAAGATCCATCTAATCAAAGCTATGGTTTTTCCAGTAATCATGTATGGATGTGAGAGTTGGACTATAAAGAAAGCTGAGCGCAGAAGAATTGACGCTTTTGAACTGTGGTGTTGGAGAAGACTCTTGAGAGTCCCTTGGAGTGCAAGAAGATCAAACCAGTAAATCCTAAAGGAAATCAGTCCTGCATATTCGTTGGAAGGACTGATGCTATAGATGAAACTCCAATACTTTGGCCACTTGATGTGAAGAACTGCCTCAACTGAAAAGACCCTGATGCTGGGAAAGATTGAAGGTGGAAGGAGAAGTGGATGACAGAGGATGAGTTGGTTGTATGGCATCACTGATTCAAGGGACATGAGTTTGAGTAATCTCTGGGAGTTGGTGATGGACAGGGAGGCCTGGCATGCTACAGTCTGTGGGATCACAAAGAGTCAGACATGACTGAGCGACTGAGCTAAACTGAACTAAGCTGGTCAATTTCAGACACATGGTCAATAACAAATTCGTTCTGGTGCAAAAAGTCCAGAAAGAGAAAGAATCAAATATTTTCTGGACTGCTTTAATGACTGCAAGATTCTTCTCTGGTGACTCAGACGATAAAGCGTCTGCCTATAATGTGGGAGACCAGGGTTCAATCCCTGGGATGGGAAGATCTCCTGGAGAAGGAAACAGCAACCCATTCCAGTATTCTTGCCTAGAAAATCACATGGATGGAGAAGCCTGGAAGGCTACAGTCCATGGGTTTGCCAAGAGTCGGGCACAGCTGAGCAACTTCACTTTCACTCTAATGACTGCAAAGATGAAAAATATTGAAAGGAAGCTATATGTGAGAATGTGCATGATTTATAGGAAAAAAGAGTACATCTACCATCAGCCCAGTTCTCCAGCCAGTGTTGTGGCTAATAAAATCTGAGCATGTTTCCTCAAACAAGGAATGAGTGAGCATCCTTATTTGCAATATAGCATGAGTTATGAGACTGGGGAATAATAATAAATACTATTATGATATTTAACATTATATTTCCATCTTTTCTGTTAATGTGCTTCAGACACATTCTATTCACACCTGTACACAACACCATGCTGAATGAATAAATATAATTTTAATATTAATGCCATCAGCTTCTTTAGTCATGGGATTAGAAGCACAATGAGACCAATATGTCCTACTGATTTTAAGCACTTTATGTTTTTAGTAACTGAAGAAACCACAGGGCATCAAACTTTACAATGTACTACACTTAATGGTAAGTAACTCAGGCTTAAAAGGGGTATTTAGATTAATTTTCTTTCAAAATTCACTTATTACTATATTCAAGTAATTTGCCTATTGTTTCCTAGCTTTAGCACCCATTTGTCTAGAAACCAACATATAACGGGCACTTCTCTGATTTCTGTGATTCTTAGTTCCCAATATTAGCCTTCTTTTTCCATTTTTCCTTTTATTGTAATTTGCTAATACATTAGTTAGGTCCCTCTGGATATGAGCACAATGCAGCTTTTAACTCTGTTTATGGGATACAGGAACACACATCCTGCCAAGAGATTTCACATTGAGCTACAAATTACCATCATGAGTCATTATTTCCATTTCATTCTTCCCCTTCTGTGCATGGAATTAGTGTGAAGATCCCATTAGCAACAGTGCCATTACAAGCAGAGTGAATTTTTTTTTTTTTTAAGAAAAAATTCAAACCAAACAATTTTCAAAATGTACAGGCATAAATGAATATAAAAATCTTTAGAGATCATTTTTATCATGAAAGATAAGTATTATCTAAAGAAACACAATGGGGCTTTTGGTGCGGGTATTTTCCTTAACTCTTATACCTGAAGAAATAGATATATTACCCCAGAATAGAATCAAAAGTAGACAGCAAATCTATAATGAGTACACAAATAATTTTTAAGTGGTCTATTTGCTTCTTCAGTGAATTTAACTGGCATATCCCCTCTCTATTATAAGCTAGCAGAATTATTTTTAGTTGTATGTTCATATTACTTGAGTGTTTTTAAATTAAATTTAAATTTTTTATCTTTGGAAGAAGAAAAATATTCATCAGGCAATATGTGTCCAATGCTTCATTTTTTTTTTTAAATTTGAAATGTTTGAAGCAATCCATTGAATTTGTGATGTTGTTGTTGTTTAGTCACTAACGTGTCTGACTCATTGCGACCCCATGAACTGTAGGTAGCCTGCCAGGCTTCTCTGTCCATGGGAATTCCAAAGCAAGAGTACTGGAGTGGGTTAGCATTTTCTTTTCCAAGCTATTGAGTTTAATTGAATCTAAATGGCTGCAGTAAAGATTCCTAGTCCTAGAATAAGTTTCCTTAGTAAGTCAAGTATGGTCCACATGTTGTTACTGAGCATCTCATATGTTCAGACATTTTCTAATCACAACACAGACTTAAAACCTTCCCTGATTGGAGCTGATATGCCAGCATGGCGGGTAGGCAATACACAAAATCAACAGTACAATATACATCCTGAAAAAAAGGGAGAAATGCTACCAGTGATGAAAGAGGGGAATGCTGTAGTGATTTTAAAGTAAAAGCATGATAATATCAGTTCAGTTCAGTTCAGTTCAGTTGCTCAGTGGTGTCCGACTCTTTGCGACTCCATGAATTGCAGCACGCCAGGCCTCCCTGTTCATCACCATCTCCCGGAGTTCACTCAGACTCACATGCCATCCAGCCATCTCATCCTCTGTCGTCCCCTTCTCCTCCTGCCCCCAATCCCTCCCAGCATCAGAGTCGTTTCCAATGAGTCAACTCTTCACATGAGGTGACCAAAGTACTGGAGTTTTAGCTTTAGCATCATTCCTTTCAAAAAAATCCCAGGGCTGATCTCCTTCCGAATGGACTGGTTGGATCT
>SJYV01036562.1:23925-45224 GCA_006410875.1 Neotragus pygmaeus
ATATATATATATATATATATATATATATATTCCCAGGAGATTCCCAGGTGACACAGTGGTAAAGAATCCACTGGCCGTTGCAGGAGACACAAGAGATGGGAGTTTGATCTCTGAATCAGGGAGATTTCCCTAGGAAAGGAAATGACAACCCACTCCAGTATTCTTGCCTGGGAAATCCCAGGGACAGAGGATCCTGACGGGCTAGAGTCCAGGGGATTGCAAAGAGTTGGATGCAACTGAGTGACTGAGCACGTATACACATAGATATTCAAACTTGTATTTAAGTTAAATAGATAATTTTTCACTATGACTTGTTAGTGGAACTGGTTTATTGAATGGAAACTTGTCTTTGCATCTGTTTTCAAGGAATTTGTTGGGTTTGCTTCCCAGTTTTGGAGAGTGGTTAAGGCAATCCCAACACTTTCTTGCCACTTTTGAATATTAGAATTGTATTAATTTATGACCTTAAAATATGCATTTCACTTATACCCTCATATCACATTCAATTAAGGATCTCCTGCTTTCTCCCATTTAAGCTTCAATTATTCCAGAGGCTCACAGGGGGCAGGTATGAAAGAATGGGTCTCAGGGTCAGTCCATTCCCTCTTCTTGCGCTGGCCAACAACTCCCCATAACTTCTCTACCTGTTCATGCCGTTTGAGGCAAAATAAGTGGAAAGCATCTCAATCTGATATTCCAACGTATTGATTACATGCAATGCTTCAAAATGGGTTTCCCTGGTGGCTCAGATGGCAAAGAATCCATCTTCAATGCAGGAGACACGGGTTCTATCCCTGGGTCAGGAAGATCCCCCAGAAAAGGAAATGGCCACCCACTCTAGTATTTTTGCCTGGGAAACCTCACAGACAGAGGACCCCGGCAAGCTATAGTCCANCTCAGATGGCAAAGAATCCATCTTCAATGCAGGAGACACGGGTTCTATCCCTGGGTCAGGAAGATCCCCCAGAAAAGGAAATGGCCACCCACTCTAGTATTTTTGCCTGGGAAACCTCACAGACAGAGGACCCCGGCAAGCTATAGTCCATGGGGTCACAAAAGAGTTGGACATGACTTAGTGACTAGACAACAACAATGGTTCAAGACAAATATAAAAATAATGAATATTTTCATATGAGAGTCAAAGATACTTTCCTTCCCTCGGATTCCAAGGGGCACTTACAAAGTGAGCAACAGTGTGGGGCAACCTCAGGCAACCCTACAGCTAAGGAGCATTTCTGGTTGTCCTGGCGTGCGGTCCCTCTTTCATTCAGTGGTTTCACTGAAGCCCTCCTTATTTCACTTCAAAATGAAAGCAAAGCCACTTCACTTTTGTCTCACCAACATTCAACAATCTTTAAAAGGAGCAACATTTACGCTGATGAATCTCTGCTCTGCGTAAGTGTCAGAGATGGCTTTGTTCTTTCTTAATAGGTCTCATAGCTATGTCTGTTTTCTGTCTTGAACCGATCTGCAAAGCAGAAATAGAGACACAGAGGCAGAAGACAAAGTTGTGGACACCAAGACGAGGGAAGGCGTGTGAGGTGGGTTGGGAGACTGGGACTGACATACAAACACTGTTGTTGTCTAGTCACTAAGTTGTGTCTGGCCCTTTTTAGACCACCGGGCTCCTCTGTCCATAGGATTTCTCAGGCAAGAGTACTGGAGTGGGTAGCCATCTCCTTCTCCAGGGAATCTTCCCAACCCAGGGATCGAACCTGCCTCTCCTACATTGGCAGGCTGGTTCTTTACTGCTGAGCCACTAGAGAAGCCCATATATAAAAACTGCAATGTATATNCCAGCTTTCCTAAACAGAGTTTACATCCTATCATCATCACAGAACGTCTCTTCTGAGCCCCATAACAAACACTACGGAGTTCAGGGCCATTCGTTTTGTCCCCTCCAGAGGGTGCATGGTGTCCAGAACCCGTAGTTACAGGGGAGTAGGGTGCAGAGAAGCTGGCTGTGCCCCTACAGCGCATGCTGCTGGCCAGCCCCCAGGCAAGGACCGAGGACTGTAGGAGACAGTTCCCAGCAGCAGGGACTGGAGACACAGGACTCTACAGTCTCTGGACGTGCAGCCGGGAGTCTAGTTTTGAAGCCTCTCTCAGGGAATGAGGTCCTGAGAGAGCCCCAGGGTGGGGGTCATCCCATCCTAGAGGCTGCCTCCCGTACTCCTGTTCCTTGAGGCTCACAAACCTTGAGAGATACGCATGCCGTGTCCTAGGCATGGGGCCAGGAGAGTGTCATTGTGTTCGAGTCACCAGTTCCTAACAGCCTGCCATGTGCCCAGCAAGTTATTAGGTCATAGCTTACCAGTGGCACTGCAGAGACCCCGATTACTGAAGTGTTGAGGTGGTGGGTACCAAGTGGGTGCCGGGGGAGGTCAGGGGGAGCTTCCTGAGGAGATGGGCTTGGGCTGGACTTGAGGGGATAGGCTGTATTTGAATAGGCAGAGTGACATTTCCCTACCAAATGTCATCCGGGCGCGGGGCGCTAGTATCTGTGGGCAGTTGGTGGGAGTCTCTCCATCTGTGCGCAGAGGCGCCCCTCCCTGACAGGCACCTGCTTGCAGGGAGTTCTACTTGTCCAGCTTCTGAAAGAGGACGGAGGCTGCCCTTAGGCCACAGAGCAGTGCCTGCCAGCTGACCTTCAGAAAAACACCTCTTCTGCCCCAAATCTGGTCTGAGGAAGGCTTTTGTGTGTCCACCACTTGCTCCTCCAGCAGGCCTCTGGTCTCCAGCTCCATCCCCTCTGCCCTGAGCTGGACAGCAGGAGGGCAAGGTGGCCTCAGGACTCAGCTTTCCCCACCCCAGCCAGTCCCTGGGCTCCCCTAGACCTCTCTGCTGCTGACTGCCCTACCATGGGGTTCCATGGGCTCTGAACTGGATGGAGGTGGGGTTGGGGCCCTGCACTGGACCTAGGAGCCTGGGAGAGGTGGCCGTTTCCAGAAGGAAAGACTTCTTTTTTCAGGTTATCCGTGAAACAAAGGCTGAGCGATTCCCTTCTCTGGGGGCACAGAGGCTGCAAGACCCAGGATGGGGCAGTAGGAAGAGAGGGTTCCTCTTGTGGGGTCCTCGAGCTGTGCATTCCAAACCCACCCCTTCACAGCTCCCATCAGATCTGACCTGACCTCCAGGCCACGACCTAATCCCTCCCGCACTGTGGAGTGGGCCCAGCTCCCTTTTCAGTCCTGCTCCCCCTTCCCCTTGTCTCCCGCCAGGCATAGTGCAGTCTCACCAGCCTGCTGTCCGCCTCACCCCTCAGCCCTCTCCTTTCCCTTCCAACTCTGGGAGCCTGTTTCGGCTGCCCAGAGAAGGCCGGGCACCGCAGGGAGGGCTGACACTGCTGGGTAAACTGGAACCACCTGAGTTTCCTGTCCAGGACCGAGCTCCAGTGGAGGAGATATCTGAGCCACTTGATAGATCTGATGAGGAAGATGGAGCTGGGGATCACTCTTAAGCAGCATCGGAGTTCGAGGAAAGGAATGGGGTGGGGTCTTGACTTTCTGGCTAGCTTCCGGTGGAGGTGCCAGGTTTTGGCATGCTCGGGCTGGAGTGGGGCCTCCTGGACAGGCAGGCAGCCTGCCTGGCTTAGCCCTCTCTCCTCTCCCTCCCCTGCCCCTCCTCTTCTGGCAGCTGATTCACTCCATCTCTCTTCTCTGTACAGATGGGACCCAGGTGAGCCCGGCTGCCCCCTGCTCCAGCCCCCCCATCATAGGTAAGAGTATGCCTCAGGGGGAGTGTGGTGGGGAGTGGAAGATGAAGCTGGAAAGGACAAAGGAGGGTGAGGAGCTGAAAAGGACAGAAGGTGGTTCAGCAGCGTGGCTGGAGGATGGGCCAGGGAGTCGGGAGATTGGGGTTCTGGGGGAGGGGGCAAAGTTGGGGTTTTGTGGGGAAGAGGTGAGGGTGGGGGATAAGAGAGGCAATTCTGGGTCCAGGCCGGCCCCAGAGCTGGGAAGCACAACCGGAAAAGGAAAGGCAGGATGCTCTTGTCCGCGCTGGGGCAGCGAAACAGGAAGGCAAGTAGGAAGCTAATATTTATGCTCAGGTCCCTGCCTCAGGGGATCCGGGGAGGGGGTGCATTCTTGTTTGTCAGCTCTGAGGTCCTCATGCTGGCCCTGCCGGGTGGGCACAGCAGCCCTTGCAGGATGGAAGGATGCCTCGTGGTGCTTGGGTGGAGGTCGTGGACCCCCTCCATGATCCTCTCAGCGTTCCACACCCCCGCTGCTGTCAGGCTGTGTTGGGCAAGGAGGGGGTGGATGCCCATGGCTTAGGATGTGCCCGTGGTTGGGCTGGGGTCGGGGAGGCTGGACTGATTGAGAGCTGCTTTGTCCTTAATTTCAACCAGATCCACTGAGGGCCTTCTGGGTGCAGGTTCCACACCTGACACCCAGCCTAGGGCAGCGAGAAAGAAAGGGCATGTCCTCTTTGCTCCAGTCCTAGCTGTCAAAAGGAGAGGAGATACACAAGTAAAGAGTGAAATAATGGTAGAATGTAGTATGTGATCTGTGTGAAAGGAGGCAGCAGCTGATTAAGGAATTCATCCATCCATTCAAGAAACATTGAGTTCACCAGCTACTGTCATTTAGTCCTCCTAGCTGTGTAATCAGAGAAGGCAATGGCACCCCACTCCAGTACTCTTGCCTGGAAAATCCTATGGATGGAGGAGCCTGGTAGGCTGCAGTCCATGGGGTTGTGAAGAGTCAGACACGACTGAGCGACTTTACTTTCACTTCTCACTTTCATGCATTGGAGAAGGAAATGGCAACCCACTCCAGTGCTCTTGCCTGGAGAATCCCAGGGACAGGGAGCCTGGTGGGTTGCCATCTATGGGATCTCACAGAGTCAGACACGACGGAAGTGACAGCAGCAGCAGCTGTGTAATTTTCTAAACATTGAAAGACAGAAATTGGAAAAAGACAAAAAAGCATGAATGAACTCCATCTCTATTCCAGGACACAGAGGACATAGAGATTTACTTATTGATTCAGACAATATTTGCTGAGTGCCTGTCATGCGCTAGGTCTTGGTTCTAGGTGCTGGGATAGTGAGCAATAGGGAGAGGCAAGTCCCTGCCCTTGGAGTGTAGCTCAGATTTGGTACCTGCCTTGCTGGTGCTTTCAGGGGACAGAACCACCAGCATGATGGAAATCCAGAGGAGGGCTGGACACGGGACCCTGGGCTGGCTTCAGAAAAGGGGAAAGACTCCAGCAAGGCTTGGAAGTCTGGCAAGATCTAGAAAAGTGGAATTGAGGGGTGAAGACAGCACCAGCAGGGGGACTTTATGAGCACAAGCTCAGAGGATGGAAGGTACATGGGCTGTGATGTGACGGGAGCTAATGGCTTAGGTGGAGGGTCCGTGTTCAGATGTGGGAGACAAAGCGGAGAGAGACCAGCTTAGCACAACTGTGGAGACCCTCAAATGCTAATTCACCCTGAGAGGGGTTCCCAGGGTTGAAGGCAGGGCCCCTCCCACCTTCCCAGCAGCCTGTGCTCTGGAGACTGAGGCAGGGAGGGAGAGAGGAATGGGCTACTTCTACTCTGTGTGGCCAAAGCTGCTGGCCGCAAGTCCAGGAGGCCTGCCCTGAGGATCCTCGTGCATCACTGAGGGAGTCCCCCCAGGAACCAGAACACCTGCCATGAGAGGACTGAGACCCTTCCTGGGGCAGGAGTGCAGTGGAATCAGGGCCCAAACTCAACCCAGAATGAGAATTTGGGGTCCCTGAGTGGAGGCATGAGCACGAAGTGGGGACGTCAAAGTGGTGCGTTGCCTGCTGTCGTCAGCATCTGGGTGCCCAGCTGCCCGCTTTGGTCTCTTGACATCCAGGGAATGGTACAGGCAGCTCCCTGCTCTGCTCCTCTCTCGTCTCCATCTCGCAGTCAGAGGACATAAGAGCGGGCACCACTTAGTGACCACCTACTGCAAGCCCCTCTGCCTTTCTCCAGCGAGAAACTTATCCTGGGGTGAGAGACGGGGAGGCGACTTCCTGAAAGTGGATGGGGAAATGGAGCCAGAGCGCCTGGCTCAGCAGGACAGAGCCTGAGCTCACTGTGCCCTGGGCTGGTGGCCTTGGCCAGGTCCCTTCACCCGAGCCTCAGTTTCTTCCTGTGGGAACAGTATTAGCTCCCTTCCAGGGCCCCAGGGTGATGAGGTGAAAGGGTTTGCAGCAAGTCTGCACATGTGCTGTGGATGTTAAGATAATGGTTCAGCTGGACCTGGAGGCTGTGTTTCCTGAGTCCCTGGCTGGTCTTTGCCCCAGCGCCTTCCAGTCCTCCTCAATGCAGGCCTGGAAGACAGCCCATGGCTGCCTCCACTGGGGATGCCCAGCACTGCATTAGCTGAAGGAAGCCTCTCTGAAAAGGTTCCTCCGCTTGCGTGCTCTCACCTGCTCCCAGCCCCACCTGCGACCTCTTTTCTAGGATAACTGGGAATGTCTGGCTGCTGAGCGCAGCCTGGCCCAGCTGGCGGTGCTGGCGTGGGACCTAGTCTGGCAACTGGTTATATATAGCCCCTGCGTCCATGGCCTTGGCAGGGTGCTCCTGGCGTGGGCGCAGGGGACACTCGAGAAGAGGCCCTGAAGCTGCCGTCCTTGCCACACCCGGCCCGGAGCTGGCGTGAGGGTACCTAGGAGCTCCCTGGGCACATGGGCTGTGCAGGCCTAGGGTGCTGGCCAGGGCTGGCTGTGGGTTTGAGGCACCTCTTCTTTATCTTGTGGCCTGGGATAAAGTAGGGAGGATGGCGCTGAGGGCCTGGGGTGCCCTTTGGGCTTGGAGGCAGAACAAAGGGAACCGCCTGTCCTTTCGCTGTTTTTGAGGTCAGTTTATCAGAGGGCATGTGTGTCCAATCCTCCTCCAGGGGGAAGGAGAGGTCAGGGTCCAGGATGTATCACTAAAGGGTCCTCAGCCCATTCCTAAATCCCATAGCCCCCAACCGTGGCCTGGAGAGGCAATATATTTAGTAGAAAACTACGCTTGGGGTCAAAGGCTCAGCTTACCACCACCAGCGATAGACTAAGGCCATGGTGTATGTGACCTCCTTTCTCACGAGTGAAACAGAATTGAAAATACCTACCTTGCAGGACTNAAAGAGGATATATGTACCTGTATAGCAGATTCACTTTTCTGTACAGCAGAAAATAACACAAATTGTAAAGCAACTAAACTCCAATAAAAAACATGTTCTGAAAAACGGGCCCCCCAAAATGCGGTGATACTTGAAAGCCATGGGTTCCATCTTTGGGCACTCGCCAAAATTCTAAGGTAACAGAAAATTCCATTTCACATCCTATTACTGGAGCACTCACTTTGGGGAATACTTGAACATAATGTTTCCTAAGAATCTATTGCCTTATGGAGATAAAAATAATTTCCCTTGTTGGTGAATCACATGGAGATAAGAAATACATCTTATCTGACATAAAAATGAATGTCTTTATTTTTTTAAATAAGCAAGTAAGAAGCATGATGATTAGTTATCCTGATAACCACCTATTAGAACAAAAGTATAATTTTTTGTGTGTTTGTGTCTTAAAAAATCAACTCTAGCATTAGATTCTAAATTGTTCATAAAGCATTTCCAGATTGTGTTTGAAAATCTCCAGTTTGTTATAAAAATACTGGTAGTATCTTCATTATAATAGTGCTACTGGGCACCATTAACCCCTTTCAGATCCATTTCTGTTGAAACAAATGGAAACTGCAAGCCATCAACTTGTTAAATAAACACAGGTGTTGCCTAGCCCCTGCTGGCATGCCATGTACAGAAGAATCATTCTTTGGAAGCAGTCAAGAAGAAAGGGAGAAAAGAGAAAGGTCACAGGGCCAACTGTAGATCTGCTGAATGTTGTTCAAAAACAAAAGCGGCTTGTCACAAGGCTGACCGGGCAGAGGCAACCCTGATGGCCAGGGTGGGACAGGGCTGCCTGGGTGAGCCTTCAGAGGGAGTTTGCGTGTGATTTTATGCTTTCAGTTAAAAAAGAAGTGAGCTTGACTTGTCTGGGTTAAGAGGCGTACATACTCACATATGCATGCGTAGACTTTCTCCCTCTTCCTCCCTCAGATGTGCTGGGTGAATGCACTTACTGCTGCAGTTGAAAATGTTGGGCTTGCCTATAAGAAAAACAATGAATTGAAGTTTTCGCTTCTTCAATTTTGAAACCCTTCATTTTAAGTATCTGTTGAGGAATATTTTCCTGTTTCCTTCATGCAATAATGAAAAATCGTGATGCTTAGATGAGCCCTCAGTTTGCCCATGACCCAAATGCTCTGCAGCGTTTGTCTTGATACCCATTTACAGGAGAGGATTGAGACATGCGTAAGCACAAGGCATTTCCACTAAATGAAAGTGCTGCTGGGAATTTTTTTTTTTTTCATTTGTCTCCATAGAATCACCTGTGAGAGCGGAATGGAAGCAACCCAAAGAGCAAGAGATGGCTAAATGCTAAAAGGCGATTCAGGTTAATCATTCTCTGTAAAGTCCTTTAACAGAGCCATGTTCTAGCCCTAACCTCAACCCTGGGCTAGGGGTTGGCACTAGGGGTAAAGAACCTGCTTGCCAATGCAGGAGATGTAAAAGTTTCAGGTTCAATCCCTGAGTCAGAAAGATCTCCTGGAGGAGGGCATGGCATCTCACTCAAGTATTCTTGCCTGGAGAATTCGAGGGAGAGGAACCTTGTGGGCGACAGTCCACAGGGATGCACAGAGTCGGACACCACTGAAATGACTTATCAGGCACAGACACAACCTCAGCCCTGATTAATGGCTCACCATACATGGTAGTCCATTCTAGCAACTATGGAGACTCAGCCCACCTCACTCACATACACTGTAGCCTGGAGAATAGGTCGCAGGCTTGTTCTGTCATTTTTCTTCCCGTGCCCTCTCCTCTCTGAGCATCTAGTGATAGAACAAAGCCTTCCGTGTGAGGGTCCCTGCAAACGTGCTGTGACCTTGTGTGACATTGTAATACAAGTCTGGGGACAACCCTAGGCTCTTGCTTGTTGCAAACATTTTCTGGCCATTTGCTTCATGATCAATTGGGGGAAGGGAGGCAGGAGACAAGAAGGGCTGTGAACAGAATAAAGCAATCTTGAATCCTAGACATTTAATAGCAACAGATTTTTTTAAAGTCAACTTGAGCAAATTGTATTTCAGTAGCTAATTATAGCAAATTGTGATCTTGCCTTAGTCCTACCAGAGAAAATGTACAGGATGAATTGAATCTGGATTACATTCTCAAGTTCAGGACCATCAGATAGTGGGAATATCTGCTCAATCAAAGCACCCAAAGGGAACCAATTGTTGATAAAGGTACAGACAGCCAAATGCACTCTGTCCTTCTTGATACAGGAAGTCAGCCCAGATTAAACAGAGGAGGACTTCTGAGCTGATTCTCACTGATTGCACTCCCAGCAGTCAGCCTCTCTTTGTGCTTATGTGCACAAGACTAGAGTCTGGTGCCTGGTGTGTGTCTGTATTTATAAAAGCAACTGGCTGTGAACCAGGGAGTTTCTCCTAACTCAAATACTCTCCTTTCAAACACAATCAAACTGTCAGCCGGTTGGCATTGGTTTGGTACATCTCACAGACGTTTTCTTTTCAGTACACCAGTAGGGTCACAGACCACAATCACAAGCCTCCAGAGCTGAGTCATTAGGCCTCTTTTGATCAGCAGCTTATGGAGCTGATCCCTGTTTTAAGTTAATGTCTCTGTGTTGATGTAAATTGCAAATGAACAATTGGATGCCATGAGACTTTCTTTTGTACCATTAGTTGGACTTAAGGAATGGGTCACAACTGATGCCTTAAAATAGTCTTAATTATATATAGCAATATTCTCAAGTCTGCTTTATTTTTCTTTCTCCTGTATTCATTTAAAACACTATGATTTGTTTAAGTAAGCTAACATAAGATTTCCCTATATAGATGATATTAAAATGACAACCTCCTAATTTTACATTCTGTTGAATACATTCTAGGAAATGTGTGTATATGGGTGTATGTGATGTGTGAAGTTTCTCCGTAGCCCCTTGGTTGATAAATTATCTACCTTAAAAACCCTCTCTCCTCTTGCCTTCTTTCTGTTAACTTGTCAGATTTTATACGAGGGCAGAAGACAAGGATTCCTTACTTTGCCATCTCAAGGAAGTGCAATGCTAGGTATCATGTATCCTGACTGGGACTCTGAAATTACTAAGAAATAGATCAAGTGGATTCATGTCGATGTATGGCAAAGCCAATAGAGTATTGTAAAGTAAAATAAAGTAAAAAAAAAAATGATTAAAAAAAAAAAGAATCAGAGAAGAACAAAAGAAGAGAAAATAGAGAACTGAAGCACAAAGATGGAGAAGCTTTGTTTTGGTGGAACTCTGTGTTAATCACTATTTTCAAGGCAAAATGCCTTCTAAACATAGCACTGGCCTGTGCAGCGAGGAGGAAGCTGGGTGGGGGAGCTGGAAGGATGGATCCCACCTGATTAGTGCTTCTAGTCTGGCACAGTGCTATGTTCTCCACGTATTTCCTCTCCTTGATATGGGCTAGGTCACACCTACGTGCTCCAGGCCCCTGGGGGCCCTACAGGCTAATATTAGGAGTGGCAGCTGTCAGGAGGCTCTGCTGCATTATTGACTTTTCCACTTCAGTTAGGAAGAGTCAAGTTATTTAGTATTGAGCATACTGTCTAAACCTTGTGCCCCTCCATTCTTTTTCCCCTTTTGCAGTGACAGTTCATTCTGGTGAGCTCAGCAAACCCTCTCTATGATGACCACAGCTCTGAAAGTGCCTCTTACGGATGATTCTTACAGGCTCCACACACGGCACAGGCATAAGAGGTGCGCACAACTGAACTATCCTGACTCAAGAGGTTTAAGAAACTTACCTACCGGGACACATACAGTAAGAGACAGATCTTCAAAGGAACCAAGATCTTCCAAGTTCTAGTGCAAGTTGTAAGTGTGTTTCAAAAAGAGTGATTGGCCCTGCTCAGAATTTTAGAAATAATTTCTAGGAATGATGAATTTACATACAATCCAAACATCCTTGGAAACTGTGCATACTTGGAGATGATCTTTCTCATTCTCAGCCTACTAGTGTGACCTTCTGCCCTACTCAAGTCCCAGATTCAGTGCCCATGTATGGCACAGCTGTGCCTGGGCTCTTGGGTAGGCATGCATTTCCAATGTAGGACCTGGAAATGCTTTACAGAGCACTCATTTTTTAAGAGACTTTTTATGCAGACAATTTTTAAAGTCTTTATTGAATCTCTCACAATATTGTTCCCATTTTATGCTTTGGCTTTTTGTCTTCAAGGTATGTAGGATCTTAGCTACCCCACCGGGACTGAACCTGCACCCTCTACATCGGAAGGTCAAGTTGTAACCACTTGACTGCCAGGGAAGTCCCCAGAACACTCTTAGCAGCTCTCTGATGTTGCCATGGAATGTAACAATTTCCGAAGCTTTGTCCTGCTCACCTATTCATGTCTGTAAGTGGCTGCATCTGCTGTCCCTTCAGTCGTGTCCAACTCTGTGCGACCCCATCGATAGCAGCCCACCAGGCTCCCCCGTCCCTGGGATTCTCCAGGCAAGAACACTGGAGTGGGGTGACATTTTCTTCTCCTTATAAGTGGCAGATAGACTCATATTAGTTATAACTCTCAGAATATGTAGCTCTGAATTCCTAATAGGGAAAATGCCCACATCTAAGAGAATCACACATCTGATAGGAATTTTAAGAGATTATTTTATTCCCATCTATAGTTGTCCCACCAATGTCACAAAATACTGAGGAAGATTAATGCTTAAATTTACACAACAGCATTGAACTTATTATTGGAATGACTGAGATTGGGGAGGTAAGACAGGCCTATAGTTAGTAACATGGCCTTTCATCATGAATGTTCCACTTGTTGGGAAATGGAAGGCCTGAACAGTGTGAAAACTAACCTGCTTTATGAGTGGTGGCAATCTGCATGTATGTTCATCTTTCTCAGGAAACTTCCATAATGGTCTTCATTTCTAATTCAGCATTCAAGAACAGAAAGGTGAGGCTTGCCTAAAGGAAAGGGGGAAAGGGTATGTGTGTTTTCCCTTTTATCTAACATATTTCCCTTTTTTTTTTTTTTTTTTCATCTTTACGTGACAGACTGTAGTGATCTAGCTCAGTTCTTATGCCCTGCAAGNTTTTTGTATTTCCATACAAATCTTGAAATTATTTGTTCTAGTTCTGTGAAAAATACCGTAGGTAGCTTGATAGGGATTGCATTGAATCTGTAGATTGCTTTGGGTAGTATACTCATTTTCTCTAGCTCAGTTCTTATGCCCTGCAGGTCATGTAACTGAATGGTACTGGGAATGGGCAGGTCAGTTTCATCACAAGTGACATAAGCATATCCTCAAAGTTTGAAATTAGTGCAGCTGAAAATATGGTGAGAAAAGAATCCCTTCCAGACGACATTTTTGCCAGTCCTACCCCGTCTGGTACCCTATTGGGTTGTTTCTTTTCAGTTTCCTCTTGAGTGTGCTAAGGTTTGTGAATGTAAATGGAATCTGCTAACAGTTCTCCAGGCTAGAAAGGTAGCACATAGCTTCCATAAGGTGTGGAGATCTTCTGATTAAATTTTACATTGCCATGTCAATCTCTTTCCCCCTTTCTTTGTTTTGATGAATCTATTACAATTAATCTGCGGTAACAACTTTGTTTTTAAAAACAAAGTTTTAAATCTGACTCATATCCATTGCTATCTTCCATATCTTTTAAGATACTATTTAAATAGTAAATTTCTCTTTAAATATGCACATATCACTATCATCATTATAATCTGTCTCTTTTATCTATTTTTACAGCTATAACACTCATTTTCAAACAGTATTTCATTTAGCAGTATCTGATAGTGACTCTGAAATCTTAAAATGCTCAGTATACTTTAGTGAGTGCAGATCCCACATAGAACATAATCTACATTATACCTTTCAGGAAAAATAACTTCACTTTAGAACTACTCAAAAAACATTTATCACATATTTCACAGTTTTCCTCAATGAGAGCCCTCACATATTTCAATTTTCTTCAATGAGAGCCCATGAGTTCATTTTAACTCATGGGCATGAGTTAAAACAATTCTTTTCTTCTTTTTTTAATAAGTTCTCTTCTCTTTCAAAAGGCAGCTTTTAGCATTTATGTCTATGGTTTGTAACTTCTGTATTGCTACAATAATTGTAACTTAATCTTTTAACTCCCAAAATAAATTAAACATTTTTGTCTGATTACATCTTGGGCTTCTACAAAAGAAATTTTGTTCATGTGAAGTGGACTTTTAGAAAAACCTATAGAATGCTACATATAATAACATGTGATATTTTTATTTTATATGTAGAACCATTAATTGGTGCCTACCTAGCAGAGGTTACTGCTTAAACCTGATACCCGAAAGTATAGATAATGACCTGTTTACCTCCTAATGTATCCTGCTTTCATTGGTTTATCATTTCTGCTCTTGAACTCTTATAACCTAAGAAAGTGCTGATTTTTCTCATTTTTTAAATAGTTCAAACACTAGAATTTAATTACTTTAGGATATGTGTTTAAACATAAATCTAGTTTCTATGGCCTGAGAAGTTTAATATTCTGTTATAGCAACAGAACATTAAATAACATGATGTCTGTCTGGAAATATGATGAATATTAGGCAAAAACTGTGTAGTTACCAGATCAGTTTGCAACTAAATGCAACTCTCAGAAGAAAATGCTAATGTTAATTTCAGTTACATGTGAAACGTAAGATTAAAAAAATTGAAATATAGTTGATTTATAATGTGGTGTTAGTTTTAGATGTACAGCAAAGTGAATCAGTTATGCATAAGCATATATACACTCTTTTTCGATTCATTTCTCATATAGGCCATTACAGAATATTGAGTACAGTTCTCTGTGCTGTACGGAGATGGGTAGGTGGGTAGATGGTAGATGGGTTCTTAGTTATCTATATATAGTATTTTTGAACTTCCTAGGTGGTACTAGTGGTAAACAACTCGCCTGCCAATAAGGAGACATGAGAAAGAGACATGGATTCAATCCCTGGGAGGGGAAGATCCCTGGAGGAGGGCATGGTAACCCCCTCCAGCATTCTTGCCTGGAAAGTCCATGGACAGAAGAGCCTGGAAGGCTACAGTCCACGAGGTTGTGAAGAGCTGGACATGGCTGAAGCAATTTAGCAGTCAGCAGCAGAAGTATGTATTTTGATAGTTTTAGAGATTATACATTCTGAGAACATTTGTGGAGTTTGTGTTTTTCAAAGAAGCCTTTAGAATAGAGTTTACTTAGATCATCTCTAAATTCAAGAGCTAAGGTAGTAAGTTTACTGAGAATGCTTGTTGTGTCAGTATCTAACAACCAAGCTTCTTTCCGTTAGCTGCGGCCTTTACCTTCAGTTACACCAATAGTAGGCACAGAATCTTAGAGGCAGGAAAGACCATCTGTTAAAACCATAATTTCACAGATGTTCAAGATGAGCTTTAAAATATGTGGTTCTTGTTATATAAGACGTCATCAGTTCTTACCTCAGCATAAAATAGAACTACTCACAACGTGATTTGGAGATCACTGTACATTTATGGAATGTTTATTATGTGTCTCCTATGAGACAAATGCAGACACAGTGTTTCAAACAACTTAACAATTTTACATTGCCAGGATATTCAAGTGCCTGATCAGTGGGCTTGTATTTTGTTATGTCTTTTTTTACACAGAATTTTTCTAACAGTTTATTTTTTTGTATTGACAAAAATATTCATGATAGGTTGCAATGTTTTTAAGTAGTAGTTTGAAGAAGTGTCAATTTAGTGGCTTCATATATTTCTAACTGTCACAACTTTTCTATTCTTTTAATCTTACTGTACACACTTTGAAGATATCCAGAGCAATTTTATACACTGTGTAAGCTTCATTGTTTAAAGTGAACTTTGGTACAAGTGCAAAACAACAAATCCTTCAGCTGTTTTCTTAACTTTGAGATGTCTTTGCAATTTGAAGGGACAGGAATACCCTTTTTGATCCTTAGAAAGGGCAAGCATTCTGTACTCTCAGGGTTTTGTACTTTTGGATCCTAGACAGTCATTGATGAGGTAGCTCTCTATTTTGGACTACATTTCTGCTGTCCTTGGTCCTCCATAAATACTTAACAGCTAAAATATTACAACTTAAAACTTCTGACTCTCTATATCATCAGTTACTCTCCTTAGAAATTAAGAGAGTTGGGAGAAAGTCCTTCCTTGTATTTGGACTAAGCAAGGTAGATGGGATTACACATTATGGGGTCCTGTGGAATGAGTACACCAGGGATAATTTGTCTCAGCAGAGAGAAAACAGCTGTGCGTCATGGTTTGCTCAGTTACTCCAAGAAACACACCTCATTTTTCTTGCCAAATCTATTAGGATAAACTGCTGCATAGTAGAGGCTGATATTTTTCTTGGCTGGAAAAAAAAAAAAAAAAGAATGTAGGCCTTTAGTAAATCTTGAATGTCTAGCTAGAACATTAAGTAACAAGTACTTAAATTGTGGAAATATATTAGATAATATTTTTGCATGCATTCATAATTGCAAAATATACCTAACCAGTCTGAAATTTGCCCATTTTTACATCAGACTTCAAATGTGTTAGCTTAATATTCTCCTTGTGGTTTCAAAGAAATAATAGCTACTAGTGATATCATTTCATCTGCTTTAGTAATTCTATTTGCATACAATTATCTGTATATCTTATGCCCTCTTATGTATTCTTGATATTCACACAATGTTATTTGATATATGTTTTATTAGTGTGATGGACATTGTCATATCTGTCATTTGGAAAGCTATAATCACATGATTAGTGATTTGATTTTGGAATATTATTTCAGATTTATAAATCATTTGTTTCTCATTTTTTTATGATATCATTGAGCTACTTTTTTAGCCTACATGCTATAGCTGGATGAAAACAATGGTTGCAAAAATCATGGGTGACACAGTTGTTTAATATGCTGCACTAAATTCCTGAACAAAAATAGATCTAAGTCCATGGGGTTATTTTTTAATTTTTTTAATTTCAAATGCACCTAAAACAGAAGCCATTCAGTTCAGTTCAGTCACTGAGTCATGTCGAGCAACTTTTCAATCCCATGAACCACAGCACACCAGGCCTCCCTGTCCATCATCAACTCCCAGAGTCCACCAAAACCCATGTTCATTGCATCGGTGATGCCATCCAACCATCTCATCCTCTGTTGTCCCCTTCTCCTCCTGTCCTCAATCTTTCCCAGCATCAGGGTCTTTCCAATGAGTCAGCTCTTCACATCAGGTGGCCAAAGTATTGGAGTCTCTGCTTCAACATCGGTCCTTCCAAAGAACACCCAGGACTGATCTCCTTTTGGATGGAATGGTTGAATCTCTTTGCAGTCCAAGGGACTCTCAAGAGTCTTCTCCAACATCACAGTTCAAAATCATCAATTCTTCGGTGCTCAGCTTTCTTTACAGTTCAACTCTCACATCCATACATGACTACTGGAAAAAACCACAGCCTTGACTATACAGACCTTTGTTGACAAAGTAATGTCTCTGCTTTTTCATATGCTGTCTAGCTTTCATGCATTGGAGAAGGAAATGGCAACCCACTCCAGTGTTCTTGCCTGGAGAATCCCTGGAACGGGGGAGCCTGGTGGGCTGCCGTCTCTGGGGTCGCACAGAGTCGGACACGACTGAAGCGGCTTTGCAGCAGCAGCAGGTTGGTCATAACTTTCCTTCCAAAAAGCAAGTGTCTTTTAATTTCATGGCTGCAATCACCATCTGCAGTGATTTTGGAGCCCCCCAAAATAAACTCAGCCACTGTTTTGCATCTATAGTGAAGTGTTTTTAAACTCAAAGTAGTTATTAATCATGTGATAGTTAGCATACCTAAATCTTAGCAAAACATCATCATAATAAACTGATTTTCAAATGTACATTTCGTACAAACATACAATTAATTCTGATTTTTTTTTTCATTGTCGCACTTCCTCAGTTTGAATTATTTTACATGGGATGCAATTACAAAGTTTTCATAGTCTTAAATTGTAAAGGCAAAGAAAAACCTAAACTGTTTTCCACAATGCATACATAGCTTATTTATCCACACACTCATTCATTCAACAATTATTTCAATGAAAATCTAACAATTGGCAGACAGCATTCTATCCAGTGAGGAGACAGCAGTAACTAAAGAAATGCCAACTGTCTTCACAAAGTATTACTTTCTAAAGTCCTATGCTTTTTATTATTCTTTATTTTAATCACTATGCTCTGCTATATGTTTAAAGGCTAAAAAAGCAAATTCAAGTTAAGAATCTAGATAGAAATAGTAATGTTTGACTCCCAGAGTAGAGTTGAATTCTATTCAGTCTTCATTATGACTGAAGTTGCTTATATATGAAAGAATTTTATAATATTGGAGAACTTTGAACTTTATTTCCAGGGTTAAGCAACTACTTTCTATATAACTTCATCATTAAGATTTGTTGTTATTTCTGTGTTGCTATTTTACATATGAGGTTAAAAGGCTAAAAACATGCTACCAGTGCCCCAAATGGTATCATCTAAATGTTTAGTAATGACATTGTAATGTCATAGTAATGACATTGCTTTATGTAAACAGAATACACAAGCACACTTGTAAAATGTGAACAATATAGCAAGTAACTATTTTTTAAGGAAAATTTTCTTTCCTTCTTATTCCAATTAACCATTGTTAGCAGGTTCTTTGGACCCATTCCTCTCTAAGAAATACTAATTTACTAATAAATAAACTCATATACCACCACATAAATATTCAAGTATCTACCTTTTATTCTTCAAGTGTGTTTAAACAAAACATCGTATTATACTATAGATATTCTGTGCTTTGCTTTGTGTAATTAACACTGCATTTAATCTTCACATTGCTATGTGGGATCATCTAATCCTTTTTGCTTATCATTTTGCTTATTTTCTATCATATGCATGTAGCATCCCCTTTCAAGGTCACTTGGATTGTTTCTCCATATAAATAGTTCTTAATGAAGCTGATAGCTCAACTCATTGCAGGAACTCAAAGTAAAACCCCCAAATTGTTTGTGATTTCAGGTTTCCCCAAGGTTTGTCCATGCATGCCTACCTTTCCCTCCAAGAATCCTTAAAACGTGGGTATCCTATTCTAGAAGCTATCCTGGCCTTTCTGCATAGGAAGGATGCATCCAAGGACTACAGAAACTCCCTGACCTCCTTCCCCTGTGATGGTTCAGGTCGGCTTCACAAGAAAAAAGAAAAACATGTTAATCTGGTGGAACTAATCCTTCCTGGGCCCTGGTCCAGCAGGAAAAAATCAGCTCTCAGTTATGTGTGACAATAAGTGTTACTGTGGAGCGGTAAAGACCTTGAAAACTATATATATATATACATACATACATACATACATAAGATTCTGAATCATATTTCAAGAATAACTTTTGTTTCACTTATATTTGTTCCTCTAAGAGCTAACAATTGGGAGTAAGACTGACATGTATACTCTATGGTGGCGGTTTAGTCACTAAGTCATGTCCAACTCTTGTGACTGGACTCCTCTGTCTACGGGATTTCCCAGGCAAGAACCTTGGAGTGGGTCACCAATTCCTTCTCCAGGGGATCTTCCTGACCCAGGGATGGAACCCTTCATTGCAGGCCGATTCTTTACTGACTGATCCAGCAGGGAAGCTCACCATGTGTAAAACATCGTTGAGGGGAACACTCTGTATAGCCCAGGGAATTCAGCTCGGTGCTCTGAGATGACCTAGAGGGGTGGGATGGGGGTGGGTGGGAGAGATTCAGGAGGGAGGGGATATATGTACACTTATAACCGATTCACTTCATTGTACAGCAGAAACTAACACAACACTGTCAAGCAATTACACATCAATTAATTTTTTTTTAAGTAAGTGCTAACAGTGAAGTTCGGAATAAAAACTGAAAAGTTTAAAAAAAAGGCAGGATTATAAACTTGGCAGAAAAGACTGGGATAAGGTATTAAATGAATGATTTACTCTTATCAATGGAAGTTGATAGTCATATAAAGAAATACCGGGGACAGAGTCATTTCATGATGATTTACCACCACTCATGACTATTAAACATGAATGCTTATGCTATAAATGTTTAGGAAGGCAGCAAGAAGACATTGAAAAGCTATGATTTTCTCTAAGGACATCTTGGCAGCTGCAGAGAGCTTTTGGTTTCTAAGAAAAGCAATGGCGCATTATCAGTATAAAACTGCCATGTCACTGTAAATTGTGAGATAGAACATATCATTGGATTTGAAGGAAATTTCTGATAAGGGATTTGGTTGGAAGAGATTGCTTTTGGCTTCTCTGGGTTGACGACAGCTGCTTCTGGGAGTCCAGACTCTCTCCCCTCTCACTGACCTCAGTCATCATCACTGCTGAGCTGGCAGGACTGGAGAGTCCCACTGGCAACTCTTTCATCATTGCTAGCAGCCAGATACTGCGCTGTAACTACCAGGAGGTCACTGTGCAGAGCTCAGGATTAAACACGTACTTTCTGAGGCTCACTGACAAAGACCCAAGCACCTCCCATCCCACCCATGGCTGGTAGAAGAGGTCAGCAACAGGCACCTCCAAGAAGCTCTGTTTTAACAGTACAATGCATTGACAATTGTTGTAAGCTATTTGCTTTTAAGATTTTTACTACTTTTAAAATCATCTTCCATCTCATTAGAATGCCATGGAAAGTCAGCTAATTCTTATTCATTTTTTATTTGCTAATACAAGAGTAGCAAAGTTCAAATATGAAAGCTTTATTGGGGGAAATAAAATGAAATACACAGTGGTCTTAATGCTATTTTAAGGACAAATTATCTACTAATTGAGTCCATGCATAGCAGTGATCATAAAATAGGTGGAGGACAGAGCTCAGGAAGGGTACCCTTAAGGAAACCCTTACTAGCCTTGCAAAATCAAAAAGATGAAAAGAACTGTGCCCTGAACTATGATATTATAACAGAGGAATAGAAGAGATCTGTATTTATAACAGGAATAGAAGGAATATAACAGGAATGATTTCTTAAAAAGAATGAGCCAATTTTTCAAATATAAGATAGATTTATAACAGAATGACTATTCATGTTCCATAAGTGACATATTTTTTTACTCCTTTATTCAAGATAAAAGGTAGATTTCAAGTTTCTGATAACAATATAACTGAATAATCATACCTTTATTTTCTTTTTTAATTGGAAATCTATTCTTTCCTGCAATCATTTTACTTTATAGTGGTTTAGCCAGTAAAATAATAATTACTCCCTTGGTATAGAATTTTCACACTGTTTTTTGAGCAACACTGTTTATGGAGACAAGGTGTACCCAGCTGGTATTTACTTGGAAAGTAGATTTCATAGAGAGGCAAGTTCTTTGGTTAACTTGATGGCATTCTGAACATATTCATTTTGGTTAACTTGATGGAATTCTGAACATATTCATTCATATACATGTGTATGTGTGTGGGGTGTGTGTTTGTGTGAATGGGAAATTTGGAAGGTGCATTTTAATCTTATTTGGAAGACACTGCACAATGTTAACAGGCATTGCTCCTTAACAGAAAAGAACAAGGAGAGAGTAAAGAAAATTGATTCTTGTTCTTACAGAATTCATAGGAAAACAAAGATGGCTACAAAACAAGTGTTCCCACATTTGTAAATGGAATTTACAATATGCCAGGGAGATAGACAGGATGTGCTCGTAAACTATCCTAGGGGCCATGAAAGAGCCCTTTCTGAAGAAAGTGACACTTCAGTCAACTTTTTAGTTAAGATCAATCCCCAAACCCTCGCCTCCAACTTCAATTCCAACTATACCAACTATAGGTACTACATTAAATTGCTGTGGCTGCCATACCAAAGGACCACCAACTCCATGGCTTGAAACAACAGAAATGTGAACTAGACGTCTTCCAGCCAGGTCTGCAGGCTAGAAGTCCAAAACCAAGCTCCTGGCAGCGCCTTGCTGCCTCTGAGCCTCCGGGGGCAGTGATGTCCTTGCCTCCTCCAGCCTCTGGTAGCCCCGCCCTTCTTTGGATTGTGAACGCACGGCTGCAGGCTCTGCTTCCCTGGTCTCGGGCCTGCCTGCTTTCTCTCTTTCTGTGTGTCTTCACGTGGTACTTCCCCTGCACATCCTTGTCTGTGTCCACATTTCCCTATTTGTATGAGACTAACAGTTATGTTGGGCTAGAGTCCACCCTAATGATCTCATTCTTTTTTTTTTTT
>SJYV01036562.1:51401-155097 GCA_006410875.1 Neotragus pygmaeus
CACCAGCCCCAAGCATCTTGCATCCTGCATCGAACATAGACCGGTGCCTCGTTTCTTACATGAAAGTATACATGCTTCAATGCCATTCTCCCAAATCATCCCACCCTCTCCCTCAGAGGCCAAAAGTCCATTCTATATGTCTGTGTCTCTTTTGTTGTCTCACATACAGGGTCATCATTACTATCTTTCTAAATTCCATATATATGTGTCAGTATGCTGTATTGGTGTTTTTCTTTCTGGCTTACTTCACTCTGTATAATCTGCTCCAGTTTCATCCATCTCATTAGAAATGATTCAAATGTATTCTTTTTAATGGCTGAGTAATCCTCCATTGTTTATATGTACCACAGCTTTCTTATCCATTCATCTGCTGATGGACATCTAGGTTGTTTCCATGTCCTGGCTATTATAAACAGTGCTGAGATGAACATTGGATATAAAATAAACACACAGAAATCCCTTGCATTCCTATATACTAATAATGAGAAAGTAGAAAAAGAAATTAAGGAAACAATTCCATTCACCATTGCAACGAAAAGAATAAAATACTTAGGAATATATCTACCTAAAGAAACTAAAGACCTATTATAGAAAACTATAAAACACTGATGAAATCAAAGAGGGTTGCTTTTTAATTAGTAAGTTTCTACTTTCAATAATCTACCGACTATAATTTTTGACAAAATTTTGCTCAACCTAATTTCTGTAGCATGAGGTCATAAATGGTGCTCCCAGACATACTATCCTTTTCTGAATATATCTTTGCTTTAGGGAGAATTCAGAGAGCAGATGAGTGAGCTTCATGACATTAATTAAAACCTAGTAGCTCAGCATTTAGAGTCAGGTCATACACATTAACAGAAAAAAAAAAAAGAAGAAGCATGAAAACATGCTCTTGAATGAGCATGATTGAAAAGAAAAATTCATAAGAATGACATGTCTGCTATATTTGTACCATCTCAATTTCTGTGAAGACCAGAAAATCTCAAGACATATTTTTCTAATGATATTTTAGAGTTTCCCCCTGATTATGACAGCAAGAACAGCTGAATTTTAACTCATTTCCTTTTCAAAGCACAGAAGTACACATAGCTGTACTCATTACATTCTCTTGAGTGATAGTCACTGATTTGCGAATTTCACAAGCAAACTATGTTACTAATATCTAAAAGGTGTTTCAGTACAGGACAGATTTGCCTTTTGCCCATATTTTTTAACACATATAATTGATGGATTCATGGTTTCTATGAAGTAAGTACTATCATGGTCTCCATTTTACACATTAGGCTCAAGGAAGCTAGTGAACCAGTGAAGTTGCTGAGTCAAGTCTGACTCTTTGTGATCCCACAGACTGTAGCCTACCAGGCTCCTCCATCCATGGAATTTTCCAGGTAAGAGTGCTGGAGTGGGTTGCCATTTCCTTCTCCAGGGGATCTTCCTGACCCAGGGATTGAACCCAAGTCTCATGCATTGCAGGCAGAATCTTTACCATCTGAGCTACCAGGGAAGACCTTCAAGTAAGCTAACTACCTAATTTAAAGTCACATGGCTACTGAAGGGTCAAGGTGACATTGATCCTGCAGACACTTCATCTTTGGAGTTCACTAAGTCATACTGCTTCTTTGAAAACAAAATTCAGATGAACTCCCCTTAGCATGTAGACACACTACTAAAAAGTTGCGATTGTGGTATTGCTTTTATTAAAGTACCTGAGCTCTTTGCTTGTAACCCTTAGATGCACTTCCTCTCCCACCAATCTAATGAGTTTGATTTTTACTTCCGGTACACCTCATACTATTTATTTAAGTAATAGAAAGACATTAACATATGTATATGTAGTTTTGATTTGAGTGGTTTTCATGCAAAAATAGTACATGTTCGTTCAATATTTTTTAAAGTAAAATGTATTTCATTGGCTCTCTAGTCTTAGGAGTTGGGAAGCAGCCTTCATACAACTGCTTAAGAGGGATTTTGAGAAACTGTAGAGGATTTGATCTGCTTCAAGTCAGAGTTGAAGAGGAAGCTCTTCTCGCTAGCTTTGTGAAACAGCATGTAAAACATGGACCAACTTAACTTAATTTTGCTCCCTTAAATTCATTGATTGATTAATTAAATCTCAAGCTACTTTACAGAGATGGCACTCCCTCCCATATGTTAGATGGGAATCCATGTTCCCAGGATGACCTGGGAACTAAGGACCTTTCCTCTAGGGAACCGAAAGAATAGAAAGGTCACCACAGGAGGCCTTCATGAAATGAGCAGTTCTTCAAGAAGGAAAAGTCTGTTTTCCAGAACCAGGAGTAGCTTATATGGACTAATCAGCTTCCAAGCATGAATCTCCTCTAACCCTTTATCTTTTACCCCAAACCATGAATAAGGGAGATCGGACTGAATCCTGCCTTCTGTCTTCTTACCAGCTGACTTCACAATAAGGCCCTTTCTTTTCCCTAAATCTAGCACCATGGTATTAGCTTCTAGGTATGTCAGGCAGTGAGGCCTTGGAATCAAAAATGTTTTGCCAGGCTTAGGACAAGTCTTGGTGGAAACATCTGGATTGGTACCTTTAGCCGGGACATTCTTGTGCAGCGAGTGGACCAAGTCAGGCAGGAACTGAAGAATAGACTGGGTGCCAGGGTAGATTTCAGATCATGGGTTTACTTGTGGGACTAAGTGGAAGTGGAAGTGTTGCTCAGCTACTCAGTCGTGTCCCATTCCTTTGTGACCCCATAGACTGCAGCCCGTCAGGCTCCTCTGCCTATGTGATTCTCCAGGCGAGAATGCTGGAACAAGTAGTCATTCCCTTCTCCAGGGGATCTTCCCAACCCAGGCATTGAACCCATGTCTCCTGCATTGGCAGGCAGATTCTTTCCTATCTAAACCACCAGGGAAGCCCAGGGAGTAAGTGTGTAACATATTAAAAATAATTGCAAGACACCCTGGAAAACCCCAATTTCTATTCTTTTTAAAAGCAGAGCCATAATGACAAACATGAGGTCATTTAGAAAAGTAAAAGTGACATTATTTTGTAAACATAGATTAGTGAAGCTTGCTTTATACGGATTACTCAGTGTTTACTCTCTTGGCTTTTGAAGGATTTTCATGGACATTAAAAGTGGCTTATTGTTAAACACACATTCCTTAAGGGTCAGCAAACATGTTAGCAAGGCTAGTTTACACCTCGCACAGTATTCAAAGCCATGTGAGCACAAGCACATTTCTAAGGAACTTGGGGTCAGGTGGCTTGCAGAATGAGGGCTCTGAGAACAATGATGGGTGTTGGAAGATCAATCCTGGAGATTTGGCATCAAGGCAAAAATGTCCTCTCCATAATTTCATAGTCGTCTCTGCTGATATGCAAAGTGATCAGAGGGAAAGAAGTAACTTTTACATCTCACATATGCTTCACTATGTTTTCTGAAAGAAAAATAATGGCATTTCACAGAAGTTTTCACATCCCAGAAGTTGATCCTCCCAATTCTTGGACCAGCCCTGTGTTGTTATGTTTCTGGCAGTTCCTCAGCCACCTGTGCTATGTTCTAAATTTTCATTTCACAAAGCTGAGGCAACCTCTTTATATGCTTAATAAAGTCAAACATGGTGAACTTCAGGCTTTAGGGATAGATGAATTGGGAAATTAGAGAGCAAATGCATATGGAAGAAATAATACCAAGTTGTTATTCTAGCAAATGGTCACATTTGTTTTCAATATGGTTTTGAATTCGGTGTGCAAGACTGAAATTTGACTTTTCTTCTAAGTCAGTCTCAACCCAACTATGAATGGAAGAAGTTATTGAAGGTTGCAAAGAATATCCAGAACAAAGAAGTACTCAGATATGAGTAATTTCCAAGACATTATTTAGGTTAATTTGGTTACATTTTTCTCAAGGGTAAAATAAACATAGCAATAATTGCCATGGCCTGGTAAAGAATGTTTTCAGTGAATAAACATTTTTAATTCCTGTATTACAGGTAATATCACTGTTATTTTAGTCAAAGCCTGGCTTTAGTTGAAACTGAAAGCTGTGTGACCGGTAATGGCAAAACTGAAGGGTAAGGGTAACATCTTTGATTCAAGAAGAACGGTAATTCTGTGATGAGAAGCTCCAGATAAGTTCCTCCCTAGTGATATTTGCTAATTTTTTACTCTTTGGTATGCATTCATTTTTAATCATGGCAGAATACTTAGCTGTACCATATGAATATTTCCCTTGACTTAGGGAATTCCAAAGGGAAAATCACTTTTGCTTTTTATTTTTGTAAATATAACTTTAAAGACCACATTATGGAAATTTTTCAATAGTAAATCTGTCCAGCCTATAAATACATTGGTGCATTTCATGGCCCCCTCCCCAGACCAGGATACAAAGCCAAAGTGAACTTGGGATTGGCTTAATGTCTTGGCATAAGAGCCTTGGCATTTGCAATTGAATTTCCAGACCCAAAGCTAAATGGGTGTTTTCCTCTACAGTTTGCTGTGGTGGTTTGGGGAAAGTGTATGTCAAGAAATAAACTGCCAACTTCAGTGTGCCTAATTGTGCAATTAGGTGAACCATTGTAAACTTTATAGCATTTCTGGAAGAAAGCAATTACTTGTTGCCATACAGCACTCTGGAGTGGAATCAAACAATGTCCCCACAGCCAAATATGAGGACCCTGTCTTGCCATGAGGTGCACGGAAATGAAGCACCCATTAGAAGTTTCTGAATACCAGGCAAGTGAGCTGATGGAGGGAAGGCTTTCCTGAGTGTGATATCAAAATGAAAGCCACAACTTTGCCTTTATCCCAGGACAACTATGTGATCATTACTCTGGTGGCTCAGACGGTAGAGAATCTGCCTCCTCTGTAGGAGACCCAGATTCAATTCCAACTGAATATGTTTTCCTGCCTCAGCAGATGGTTGAAGTAACATGTATGACGTATGCTCGTGTGTGCTCGTCACTTCAGTTGTGTCCAGCTCTTTGTGATCCTATGGATTGTATCCTGCCAGGCTCTCTGTCCAGGAAATTCTCCAGGCAAGAATACTGGGGTGGGTAGTCATTCCCTTCTCCAGGGAACCTTCTTGACCCAGGGATCAAACCCAAGTCTGCATTGCAGGCAGATTCTTTACTGTCTGAGCCACCAAGGAAGCAGATTTTTCCGTTCTTTATTAACTGAAGTATAGTTAATTTACAATGTTTCATTAGTTTCAAGTGTGCAAAAAAGTGATTCAGTTATATACATATATATATACACACATCAATATACTTTTTCAGATATTTTTCTGTTACAAGTTATTGTGATATAACTCTCTGTGCTAAAGAGTAGCTCCTTGTTATTTACTTATTTTATATACAGTAATATGTATATGTTAATCCCAAACTCCTAATTTATCTCTCTCCCCAACTCCAAAATTTTATTTTATTTTTTTTATTTTATTTTACTTTACAATACTCTATTGGCTTTGCCATACATCGACATGAATCCACCACAGGTGTACATGAGCTCCCAATCTTGAATCCCCCTCCCAAAATAGATATAATTTAGGGAAAAAATACAAGACATGTAGCAACAATTAAATATTCTTCAATAATTGCAAGCAGCTCATTATTATGTGTTAGTATGGGAGATCAATGGGACAAAAGCATAAGCAGCACATTATAAAAGGAAAATATAACAGAAAAAACTTAAATATTAATGACCAAAATATTAAGAATAAAATATTAATATATTTCTAGTCCTAAAGTAGCAAATACTAAAGTAAATAATGGTACTCACTGTTGGCAAAGGCAAGAAATGCATAGACCTAAGGTAAGAATCAAGTTTTCAACCTGTCTGGGAAAGAATTTGGCAGTGTATACCTGTGATTAAAGTGACACACACAGGGTCAGAAAGCCTACTTCTGGTGATTTATCCTTATAAGAGTGCAATAAACACATAATTGCACAAAGGTAGGTTTCAAGGCTGTCTAGAAATGTTTAAAAATAGTAAACTTTTAGAGATAACGTAAATTCTCTTCAATTTGAGACTGTTTATATGAATGTGGTAAATTCATATGGCAAAATACTATTCAGTAATTTAAAATGCAGAATGGGAAGTTCAGGTATCTAATATGTGGAGTCAGCATACTCTACCCCATCTCTCCCATTGATACAACTTATAAAATTTGAACAGAATATGAGAAAGAATTATTTAAGAACTCAAAAAAAAAAAATAAAAATAATGGGCTAAAATCAGAATTCAGGAACTGCTGAAATGGAGTGGGGTTTACCTTTCTGTCCCCATCTCTCCTATTCTCTAGTCTGAATACCAACAGCCAGAAACTCATACGCAGACAGAGCTCCAGGGAAGATCTGGTTTGGCTTTAGGAGCAAAAAAAGGAACTTTCAGTGGTGAGAGAGTATAGAAATACCTTGTTTTTGTTGTTATTTATTTTGCTTTGCTTTTTTCCATTTTTTGACATCTTACCCTCCAAGCTATGCCCTGGAAGTCTGAAAAAGGCCCATCTGGATCTCAGAGGAACATAAACTTGAGTGAGAAAAACCTTCTTCCCTGATCCCAGGAGCTTTGATTTCTGAAGAGTCAGGGGGAATCCCTGTTGCTTTATTTCTCTCTCTGTCCCCTTGCTATGAAGTCTTTTGCAAAAGTGAGCAGCAAAGTGATATAATTAAAGGCCAGCTGTCTTAAACTGGAGGACTGAAAATAGAATTCCCAGGGAACTGATAAGTACCAAGAAGATCCCAAAGGGGAAGAGCTCAGGAAAGCATGTCTCTAAAGGAATCTCTGAGATAACCCATAGTTGTGCATGAGTAAATCTCATTCTAAGTAGCACAAAACTTAGAAGATTGAATAAGCAGGTAGGTAACCACCCAGACACCAGACTGAGTCTCAGAAGGCCAAAGAAGACCTAAATGCATGGAGAGAACTACCCTGCTAATGGTTTGGGAAAACTTGACATAGTAAAGATGCCAATTCTCCACATTGATAAATAGTTAACATGATTTTTAATCAAAATTCCAGAAGATGACATGTACATTATTACATTAGATACATGCATATATATTGTATATAATATACATTTATATATATATAGTTTTTCTATATAAAAGCAAGCTTATTCAATATCTATCTGGACTTTCAAATAAACTGTAGTAGTTAAAACAGTTTTGAAAAGAAGAATACATTTGGATGAATTAAGCTAATTTTAAGACTTAGCTTGAAATACTGTAGTCAAGATACTCTGGTATTTGTGAAGAAATGGTCCTATAGATGAATGGAACAGAAAAAAGTCCAGATGTAAACACATAAAAACATAGGCAATTGCAAAAGCAACTCAATAGAAAAAAAATAATCATTTCAACAAATTTTGATAAAAATTCAAATGTGCCTATGCAAAAAGAAACCTTGATCTAAACCTCACTCCCTTATAAAAATTAAATCAAATTGGATCATATGGCTAAATAAAAAAGTTAAAATCATAAAGCTTCTAGAACAAAACATAGGAGCAAGGCTTCTTGCCCTGGGCTACACAGAGATAGACACAAAATAAAAACAAATTCATAAAAGAAAAAATTAATACATTGAACATGACATTGAAGCTGATACTCCAATACTTTGGCCACCTGAGGCAAAGAGCTGACTCATTTGAAAAGACCCTGATGCTGGGAAAGACTGAAGGCAGGAGGAGAATGGGAGAACAGAGGATGAGATGGTTGAATGGCATCATCAACTCAATAGACATGAGTCTGAGTAGACTCCGGGAGTTGGTGATGGATAGGGAGGCATGGTGCACTGAGGTCCATGGGGTTGCAAAGAGTCGGATATGACTGAGTGACTGAACTGAACCGAAAACATAAGAAAATGACTTTTTTTTTTCCTCCATGGAAAAAAAGGACCTGAAATGGCAAGCCATCAACTAAGAGGAAATATTTCCAAATGACTTATAAGAAAAAAAATTGTATACTCTAAATTTATAAAGAACTCTCAAAATTCAACAGGAAAAAAATCAAACCAGTTAGAAATAGACAACACATTGAAGATACTCTACCAAAGAGGATATAAACATAGCATGTAAGCATATTAAAAGCACAACTGAAGTTTCTAGAGAAATTGGAAATTAAAATCATGATAAATACCTCTATGAATGTTTTACAGCAGCTGATTTTTCTAGAATTAATTTTGTTATAAAGGGATAATATTAAGTGCTGAGATGAATGGAGAGCAGCTAGAATTCTCAGACTTTGATGATAAACAAAATGCTATAGCCACTCTGGAAAGCAGTTTCTTATACCTATGCCATATGACCTGACAATGATTTGTGGGGATATTCAACTTAGGGAAATGAAAAATTCTGGTCACCCACAGATGTATGCCTGAATGTTTATGGTAGCTCTATCCGTAATCACCCAGAAGTGAAAACAGTGTACATAAGTTTCAACAGATGTACGTGTATGAAGAAACTATGCCACATCTACTATTATAGAATATTAAGTAATATTATTGCTTAATATTATATTATATTGTAAATATATTATCTATATAATATATATTGTGGAATAGATATATAATATATGGAATAAAATGGAATTATATATATATAGTGGAATATATATATATTATATTCCACTTAATATTATTAAGTGGAAATTATTCAGTAATAAAAATGAACAAACNGCTTTGCCATACATCGACATGAATCCACCACAGGTGTACATGAGCTCCCAATCTTGAATCCCCCTCCCAAAATAGATATAATTTAGGGAAAAAATACAAGACATGTAGCAACAATTAAATATTCTTCAATAATTGCAAGCAGCTCATTATTATGTGTTAGTATGGGAGATCAATGGGACAAAAGCATAAGCAGCACATTATAAAAGGAAAATATAACAGAAAAAACTTAAATATTAATGACCAAAATATTAAGAATAAAATATTAATATATTTCTAGTCCTAAAGTAGCAAATACTAAAGTAAATAATGGTACTCACTGTTGGCAAAGGCAAGAAATGCATAGACCTAAGGTAAGAATCAAGTTTTCAACCTGTCTGGGAAAGAATTTGGCAGTGTATACCTGTGATTAAAGTGACACACACAGGGTCAGAAAGCCTACTTCTGGTGATTTATCCTTATAAGAGTGCAATAAACACATAATTGCACAAAGGTAGGTTTCAAGGCTGTCTAGAAATGTTTAAAAATAGTAAACTTTTAGAGATAACGTAAATTCTCTTCAATTTGAGACTGTTTATATGAATGTGGTAAATTCATATGGCAAAATACTATTCAGTAATTTAAAATGCAGAATGGGAAGTTCAGGTATCTAATATGTGGAGTCAGCATACTCTACCCCATCTCTCCCATTGATACAACTTATAAAATTTGAACAGAATATGAGAAAGAATTATTTAAGAACTCAAAAAAAAATAAAAATAATGGGCTAAAATCAGAATTCAGGAACTGCTGAAATGGAGTGGGGTTTACCTTTCTGTCCCCATCTCTCCTATTCTCTAGTCNTGATACAACTTATAAAATTTGAACAGAATATGAGAAAGAATTATTTAAGAACTCAAAAAAAAAAAATAAAAATAATGGGCTAAAATCAGAATTCAGGAACTGCTGAAATGGAGTGGGGTTTACCTTTCTGTCCCCATCTCTCCTATTCTCTAGTCTGAATACCAACAGCCAGAAACTCATACGCAGACAGAGCTCCAGGGAAGATCTGGTTTGGCTTTAGGAGCAAAAAAAGGAACTTTCAGTGGTGAGAGAGTATAGAAATACCTTGTTTTTGTTGTTATTTATTTTGCTTTGCTTTTTTCCATTTTTTGACATCTTACCCTCCAAGCTATGCCCTGGAAGTCTGAAAAAGGCCCATCTGGATCTCAGAGGAACATAAACTTGAGTGAGAAAAACCTTCTTCCCTGATCCCAGGAGCTTTGATTTCTGAAGAGTCAGGGGGAATCCCTGTTGCTTTATTTCTCTCTCTGTCCCCTTGCTATGAAGTCTTTTGCAAAAGTGAGCAGCAAAGTGATATAATTAAAGGCCAGCTGTCTTAAACTGGAGGACTGAAAATAGAATTCCCAGGGAACTGATAAGTACCAAGAAGATCCCAAAGGGGAAGAGCTCAGGAAAGCATGTCTCTAAAGGAATCTCTGAGATAACCCATAGTTGTGCATGAGTAAATCTCATTCTAAGTAGCACAAAACTTAGAAGATTGAATAAGCAGGTAGGTAACCACCCAGACACCAGACTGAGTCTCAGAAGGCCAAAGAAGACCTAAATGCATGGAGAGAACTACCCTGCTAATGGTTTGGGAAAACTTGACATAGTAAAGATGCCAATTCTCCACATTGATAAATAGTTAACATGATTTTTAATCAAAATTCCAGAAGATGACATGTACATTATTACATTAGATACATGCATATATATTGTATNATGCGAACTACCCTGCTAATGGTTTGGGAAAACTTGACATAGTAAAGATGCCAATTCTCCACATTGATAAATAGTTAACATGATTTTTAATCAAAATTCCAGAAGATGACATGTACATTATTACATTAGATACATGCATATATATTGTATATAATATACATTTATATATATATAGTTTTTCTATATAAAAGCAAGCTTATTCAATATCTATCTGGACTTTCAAATAAACTGTAGTAGTTAAAACAGTTTTGAAAAGAAGAATACATTTGGATGAATTAAGCTAATTTTAAGACTTAGCTTGAAATACTGTAGTCAAGATACTCTGGTATTTGTGAAGAAATGGTCCTATAGATGAATGGAACAGAAAAAAGTCCAGATGTAAACACATAAAAACATAGGCAATTGCAAAAGCAACTCAATAGAAAAAAAATAATCATTTCAACAAATTTTGATAAAAATTCAAATGTGCCTATGCAAAAAGAAACCTTGATCTAAACCTCACTCCCTTATAAAAATTAAATCAAATTGGATCATATGGCTAAATAAAAAAGTTAAAATCATAAAGCTTCTAGAACAAAACATAGGAGCAAGGCTTCTTGCCCTGGGCTACACAGAGATAGACACAAAATAAAAACAAATTCATAAAAGAAAAAATTAATACATTGAACATGACATTGAAGCTGATACTCCAATACTTTGGCCACCTGAGGCAAAGAGCTGACTCATTTGAAAAGACCCTGATGCTGGGAAAGACTGAAGGCAGGAGGAGAATGGGAGAACAGAGGATGAGATGGTTGAATGGCATCATCAACTCAATAGACATGAGTCTGAGTAGACTCCGGGAGTTGGTGATGGATAGGGAGGCATGGTGCACTGAGGTCCATGGGGTTGCAAAGAGTCGGATATGACTGAGTGACTGAACTGAACCGAAAACATAAGAAAATGACTTTTTTTTTTCCTCCATGGAAAAAAAGGACCTGAAATGGCAAGCCATCAACTAAGAGGAAATATTTCCAAATGACTTATAAGAAAAAAAATTGTATACTCTAAATTTATAAAGAACTCTCAAAATTCAACAGGAAAAAAATCAAACCAGTTAGAAATAGACAACACATTGAAGATACTCTACCAAAGAGGATATAAACATAGCATGTAAGCATATTAAAAGCACAACTGAAGTTTCTAGAGAAATTGGAAATTAAAATCATGATAAATACCTCTATGAATGTTTTACAGCAGCTGATTTTTCTAGAATTAATTTTGTTATAAAGGGATAATATTAAGTGCTGAGATGAATGGAGAGCAGCTAGAATTCTCAGACTTTGATGATAAACAAAATGCTATAGCCACTCTGGAAAGCAGTTTCTTATACCTATGCCATATGACCTGACAATGATTTGTGGGGATATTCAACTTAGGGAAATGAAAAATTCTGGTCACCCACAGATGTATGCCTGAATGTTTATGGTAGCTCTATCCGTAATCACCCAGAAGTGAAAACAGTGTACATAAGTTTCAACAGATGTACGTGTATGAAGAAACTATGCCACATCTACTATTATAGAATATTAAGTAATATTATTGCTTAATATTATATTATATTGTAAATATATTATCTATATAATATATATTGTGGAATAGATATATAATATATATATGGAATAAAATGGAATTATATATATATATATAGTGGAATATATATATATATTATATTCCACTTAATATTATTAAGTGGAAATTATTCAGTAATAAAAATGAACAAACTATGGATGCCTACAATAATCTGGCTAAATCTCAGCAACTTTATGCTGAGTGAAAGACGTCAGCCTCCAAATTCCATGTGTTTCCAGTGGAACGCTGTTCTTGATAACACAAAGCTGTGGTTGTAGAGGACACAGCCATGGTTGGCCCACGTTAGGGGTGGGGATCAGGTGTAACAGAAATGAGAAGTAGGCGAGAGCATTGTAGGCTGATGGAACTATTCTGTATCCTGATTATTATGCTGTTACATTGATCTATATGCGTTCAAATTTACAGATTGTATATCAAAAGACAATTTGTTATATAATTTTAAAAACTAAAATTAATTTTAAAAACTGAAGGGTCAAGCTACTTTTGTCAACAATGCACAGTGTTTGCAATATATTATATATTTTCAAATAAAAATACTCCAAAGAACAATTTATAAATTATATATAGTAGCACTAATGAAAAATATACATGTATATTTATATATGCATATAAAACTATATATACATTTACTTATATATATTACCTGGAAAATACATGTTTTAGTCACTAAGACATGTCCAACAATTTTGGAACCCCATGGACTGTAGCCCATTAAGCTCCTCTTTCAATGGGATTTCCCATGCAAGAATATTGGAGTGGGTTGCCGTTTCCATCTCCAGGTGATTTTCCCTACCCAGAGTTGGGATCAAACCCACATGTTCTGCTTGGCAGGAGGATTCTTTACCTCTGAGACACCAAAGAAGCCCAGTTTAGGGGGAGGGTAAACTTTGTTGGATTTGCCTTGTAGATATGAATTGCTATTCTAAAAGTGTAAGGTCTTCATAGTCAAATGAAGTTGTATAAGTAGGCTGAAAAGAGGAGAGAAAGCAAAATGGTGGGATAAAGATATGATATGACTAGAATCATTGCTTTGGGAGCATATGAGGTGAGGTTAGGTGAGGTGAAGTCATTCAGTCGTGTCCAACTCTTTGTGACCCCGTGGACTGTAACCTACTAGGCTTCTCCGTCCATGGGATTCTCCAGGCAAGAATATTGGAGTGGATTGCCATTTCCTTCTTCAGGGGATCTTCCCAACCCAGGGACTGAACCCGGGTCTCCCACATTGGAGGCAGACGCTTTAACCTCTGAGCCACCAGAGAAGCCCTTGGGAACATATAGATAACAAAAAATATTGTATGGAGAAAGCAGGATTTATCTGAAATTTCAATTCTCTTTTCCTTTAAAGAGAATGGTCCTCTTAATGAGAAAGGTAAATCAAATACTTCAGAGGAAATTAATCCCGAGGATTAGAGACATATTTGTAAGAGAGCAACAGGTACCTTTAATGTGTTGAAATTTCAAGAGTCAGTTACATACTAAAATAATTTGTGGCTAGGATTACTGATACACTGTCAGCAATTCAAGGTATTATAAAAAGCCAAGAATAAGCAAATATGCCAAATCTTAATAAAGTAGTAAGAGATTAATTCTGAACCTCATAAACCAGTAATCTTGTTGTCGGCATCTCAAGGATTCTTGAAAGACTTATTAAGTAGGTGTTTGGGGAGTAGTTGACAAAGATAATAGAGATATGGATAGGATAACAGAAATGCTCTCTTCAGTTCAAACAACAGTTATAAAACATTCATCTAAAGACATTCTTTTAGGTACAGTGTGAGTGAAAAAGATAAAAATAACAAGATTTTTCCCTTAGTGATTTACCAGTCTAGTTGGGATGATCATTGTGACTTTGTCAGGGCTCTCCAGATAAAAAGAAACAATAGGAAATTATGTATATGAGATTTATTATAAGGGATTGGATCATTCAAATACAGAGACTGAAAAGCCCCACAATCTGCTATCTTCAAGTGGGACTTGACAAGTATAATTCAGTCCAAGTCAAAGATCTGAGAGCCAGGGGAGCCTGAAGTCCTGAATGCAGAAGGGAGAAGGCGGGAGAAGATAATTGTTGGAGATCAAGCCATCATGCCAGAGGATCTGAGCTCTTCCTCTTTTAGGCCCTTGGTTTAATTCAGACTCAGCACACTGGATGATGTCTCTCCAAAGCAGGGAGAACAAACTGCTCACTGAGTCTATGGATTCACACCGTGGTTCAGTGGCTAGGACTCTGTGCTTCCAATACAGGGGGCCCAGGTTCCATCCCTGGTCAGAGAACTGGATCCCACATGTCGCAACTAAAGATTTCCCAAGTAGCAATGAAGATCAAAGATCCCACACACTGCAAATAAGACCCAATGCAGCCAAAAAAATAAATTTTAAATGTGTATTTCATCTGTAACCATCCTCACAAACACACCCAAAAATAATGTTTAGCTACAATATATGGGCATTTGTGATCCTATGAAGCTGACACATAAAATTAACCATCACAAACAGAAAGATAAAATATATATGACATAATACAAGTCAGATTGCTTGTAGGATTGTAAAAAGTTTAACTCCTTCTGTGAAACCTTCTCCAATATCCTTACTCAAAATTAATTGCTCCCTAATTCTGGTTTCATGAATCATCACTCAGAACTTGCATTGAAATTAAAGGATCGGATAAAAAATTTTAAGTACTTTTAGTTAAAATATCATAAGAAATGCATTGAGGTTTAAAGTACATAAAGATGTGTAAATCTCCAACATGACTAAATCACAGTATCTATAAGTAGATTTTTATGAAATATACAAGCACAGAAGGAGCAGATTGAGAAGCTTCTGTTTGTAGACCATGAGTAGTGATCAAGCATAGTTGTATAAGTGAAAAAGTTTAGAGAAAGATGGTTTGGATTGGGGAAATATTGAAAATAATGAGCTAAAGTAATAATCAGCATTGGAGCTTATTACCATTCTAAATGGGCTTCTCTGGTGGTTCAGATGATAAAGAATCTGCCTGCAATGCAAGAGATCTAGGTTTGAACCCTAGGTCAGGAAGATCCTCTGGAGAAGGGAATGGCAATCCACTCCTGTATTCTTCCCTGGAGAATTTCATGGACAGAGAAGCCTGGAGGTCTACAGTCCATGGGGTCACAAAGGAATGGGACACAACTGAGTGACTAACACTTTCACACTTTCAATTTCACCATTCTAAACACTTCATGGCAAATAGAAGTGGAAACAGTGACATTTTATTTTCTTGGGATACAGAATCACTGCAGATAGTGATTGCAGCCATAAAATTAACAGACACTTGCTCCTTGGGAGGAAAGTCTTGACAAACTTGACAGCATGTTAAAAAGCAGAGCCATTACTTTGCTGATAAAGGTAAATGTAATCACAGCTATGATTGGGGGCTTCCCTGGTGGCTCAGACGGTAAAGCGTCTGTCTGCAATGCGGGAGACCTGGGTTCGATTCCTGGGTAGGGAAGATCCCCTGGAGAAGGAAATGGCAATCCACTCCAGCACTCTTGCCTGGAAAATCCCATGGATGGAGGAGCCTGATAGGCTACAGTCCATGGGCTTGCAAAGAGTCGGACACGACTGGGTGACTTCACTTTCACTTCAATCACAGCTATGGTTTTTCCAGTAGATTTCAAATTGTGGTGCCAGAGAATACTCTGGAGAGTCTTGTGGGCTGCAAGGAGATCAAACCTATCAATCCAAAAGGAAATCAACCCTAAATATTCACTAGAAGGACTGAGGCTGAAGCTGAAGTTCCAATGCTTTGGCCATCTGATGTGAAGAGCCAATTCACTGCAAAGACCCTGATGCTGTGGAAGACTGAAGGCAGGAGGAGAAGGGGACACAGAGAATGAGATGGTTGGATGGTATCACCAGCTCAATTGACATGAGTTTGAGCAAACTCTGAAGGACAGGGAAGCCCAGTATGATGCATTCCATGGCGTTGCAAAGAGTCAGACATGACTTAGCAACTAAACAACAACCACCATTCTAACCAGGATGTTGGAAGAGGCAAGAAGAAAGAAGGGGCATTTCTGAGATATTTTTCAGAAGGGCAATACATTCTAGATCATTAGAAATATCCAGAGAAAAACATACATGAGTAGATTTCTTTGATGTTGTCATTTGTGATGACTATCAGTAGTCTTGGTCTCCAAAATCACTGCAGATGGTGACTGCAGCCATGAAATTAAAAGATGCTTGCTCCTTGGAAGAAAAGCTAAGACTAACCTAAACAGAATTTTAAAAAGCAGAGACATTACTTTGCTGACAAAGGTCTGTCTAGTCAAAGATATGGTTTTTCTAATACTCATGTATGGATGTGAGAATTGAACTATAAAGGAAGCTGAGTGCCAAAGAATTGATGCTTTTGAACTGTGGTGTTGGAGGAGACTCTTGAGAGCCCCTTGGATTGCATTGGAGTCCATTCTAAAGGAAATCAGTCCTGAATATTCATTGGAAGGACTGATGCTGAAGCTGAAGCTCCAATAACTGTGGCCACCTGATGCGAAGAACTGACTTATTGGAAAAGACCTTGATGCTGGGAAAGATTGAAGGTGGGAGGAGAAGGGGATGACAGAGGATGAGATTGGTGGATGGCATCACCAACTCAATGGATGTGAGTTTGAACAAACTCCGGGAGCTGGTGATGGACAGGGAAGCCTGGGATGGGCAGTCCATGAGGTTGCAAAGAGTCGGACATGACTGAGCAACTGAGCTAAACTGAAGTGATCAACAGTCTAGCATACTGATGAAAATGGAGGTCACAAAGTGCAATGGAAGATATTTTAAAGAAAACTGGCCCAGATCTGCTAACCTAAAATAAGTATATAATTATAAAAATCACCCCTAAGCCTGAGTAACTTAACACATTTCTCACTCACACTAAATAGATCTCACTTATATTTGTAGATCAGTAATTATTCTCTGTACCATGGCTCAAGGATTTAGGCTGATAAAAATCCAGTATTATACAGTTTCAACATTCAGAACAAAATATCTCTCACATCCCTGTATCAGGGAAAGAGACAATATGATGATCCATAATTTCTTGGTTATGCTTTGGTGCAGAGGTGAAATCTGTCACTTCAACTTATAGCCAATGCCAGATGTAGTTAGAGGGCCCTCCCTAATTCAAAGAGGGTACAGAAAAGCACTTGGATTTGTAGGAAACAAATCACATCTCTGCAACAAGAAATCAGGTTTACAAAGATGGAAGCATGAATAACTAATATAAAAGTTGTTGCTGGGCCTGTAAAAATAAATAAGGTAACTCATGATGAGAAGGGTAGTCAAGCAGAGTCAAATTTCCTACTGGAAGCAAAGCCAATGAAGGAAACTGAAACAGACAAGGAGTAAAGTAGTGAACTAGGAGAGGCTATTGTCATTGACATCAAAAGAGAAAGTTTCTAGCAGTGGACAGGTTCCATTGATGTGAAATACAGTTAAGAGATCAAATTGTAAAAAGACATAGAGGAGGTTTTGGATTCTCACTTGGAAGTCAGAAGAAATATTTTAAGAGAAAAATTTTAGAAGAGTTGTGACAATGTCATTTGTATTTCAGGCCAGGGAGGAATAAATGGATAAAGAGAAAGTGGAGACAATGAATACAATTTATATTTTCTCTTGATAAACATGCAAAGGAAATCCCAACAATCTAAGTCCCTACGTCAATGTCTTCATTCAATGTCTCTTGAATGCAATTGTTTGTGTTATCAAATGAAGGATTTTAAAGAGCTTCTTCATATGGTAGCTTTCAGCTTCCAGGGAAATAATAATAACAACAATGATGACAATAACAATAATTATAATTATTTATCACCTAACATGAAACAGGTATTGCACTGTGCATTTTCTATGTGCTAAATAATGTATACCTACAAACGCATTTTAAAGAAGAGACTCATGACATTTAGATTAAACGAGGTGTCCAATCATACATTCATTAAGTAGATAAATTTAGATTAGAGTTCAGATCTGTCTACTTCAAAGCCATATGTTACCTTATCCATAATTGATGGCAAATTAGATGCATGCCACAGATAAATTCTACCTTGCTGCTGCTGCTAAGTCGCTTCAGTTATGTCCAACTCTGTGTGACCCCACAGACAGCAGCCCACCAGCTCCCCTATCCCTGGGAGATTCTCCAGGCAAGAGTACTGGAGTGGGGTGCCATTGCCTTCTCCGAAATTCTACCTTAACCATAACCAAATATTTGAATTTTGATATATTGTTTGTAAGTTGTCAAAATATAGATGATAGTATTAATAGGTGATTGAATAACTATTTACAAAATGTGATGATTAGCATATAAATCGGAGAAGGCAATGGCACCCCACTCCAGTACTCTTGCCTGGAAAATCCCATGGACAGAGGAGCCTGGCAAGCTGCAGTCCATGGGGTTGCTAAGACTCGGGCACGACCGAGCGACTTCATTTTTGCTTTTCACTTTCATGCATCAGAGAAGGAAATGGCAACCCACTCCAGTGTTCCTGCCTGGAGAATCCCAGAGAGAGAGGAGCCTGGTGGGCTGCCGTCTGTGGGGTCGCACAGAGTCGGACACTACTGAAGCGACTTAGCAGCAGCAGCAGCATATAAATGTTAAACTGGAGAGAAACTTGAGTGTTTCATTGTCCTCTTTAAAACTTGAATTAATGACTTTGATGACCATGCATGAGTTAGCATTGATAATTGGATATTAAATCTAGTCACTCTTTCTGTGAGGGAAGCAATTTTGTTGAGTTTGGGAATTATTGAGGCTACACAAGCAGAGAACAGCGGTGACTAGCTCAGTATTTTTTCTAAAAAAGACTCAGGAATTTAGTTGACTGCAAGCTCAGAACAGCCAGCACTGTTATTGTTGATCGCACTGGTGGATTAAATTAATGCATGGGTAGAACCTAGCTAACGGGCACCAACTGTGCAATTAAATATAGTCTGAACTGAATAGAAAACACTTGGTCTTAAGCTATTGGCACCATATTTAAGAGTGACACTGAAAACCTGTGGATGGTTCCAAAAAGAATTACTTGGATCATCTAAGCACTGGAAGTCACATCTTACGGAAAAAGTTGGAAGACGCGGAGGATATTTCACTTGGCAAAGCTAAAACCTGAGAAGTTGCAAATGTTTGTAGGAATAACATGGAAAGATATTACAAAAATTAGAAAGTATCTTCACTTGTATTAAGAATGGCATTTTATAATTTTCAACATTAGTCTTCATGTCTGTGCTCTGCAGTAAAAATAAATCAGACACATAAATTACTGTTGTCCAATGGAAATGTGCTACCATTAAAACAACCTGAGATTTTTGAGTGGAACATAAATCAGTTCAGTTCAGTGGCTCAGTCATGTCCGACTCTTTGCAACCCCACGAATCGCAGCACGCCAGGCCTCCCTGTTCATCACCAACTCCCGGAGTTCACTCAGACTTATGTCCATCGAGTCCATGATGCCATCCAGCCATCTCATCCTCAGTCATCCCCTTCTCCTCCTGCCCCCAATCCCTCTCAGCANGGCACAAGAAATCCAACCAGCAACCAAACATAAATTTCTGATTTAGTAGAAGGCAGGCTGTTGTTCAATACCTTGCCTCTGACTATGTGGATTCAATCAGTACTTCTTGGGACTATGATAATGACATGAACAAAGATGTTTTCAGAGTGGCAGTGGCTGTTAGAGTTCAGAGAGGAATAAATGCACACACTGGATATTTGAGTAATACAACAAACTGTGATTCTCCTTTTGAGATATTTGTGATCGATTTTGGTGGTTTAGTCACTAAGTCATGTCTGACTCTTTGTAACCCCATGGACTGCAGCTCCTCTGTCTATGGGATTTCCCAGACAAGAATACTGGAGGAGGTTGCCATTTCCTTCTCCAGAGGATCTTTCTGACTCAGGAATCGAACTTGCATCTCCTGCACTGAAAGGTGACTAAGAAATACATTTTCAGTCATCACCCAAAGTATCATGTACCAGGTATGAACTAGAGTGACCTTTAGGGTTTCAGCTCATTCTATAGAGCAGTTTTTGTAATGGCCTTGTATTTGAAAATCACGTCTGACATGTGTATAGATTCCTGAGTCTAGATCATCCAATGTGTATATCTCTGAAGCCACTGCTGATGGGGTTTCATTATATTACTAAACCTGTTGTGCTCCTGTTCACTCAAAATCTTTTCAACTCTTAATGTGCATTTATATCTAAAATCTCCTCTTTCCTTTTAGTGGAAAAAGCAGAGTGTAACCCTGCAGGGAGACTGTTTGTTAAGGTCTAACTTGTATCACAAACATGTTTTATCTGGTCAAGTGCATGCTGGAGAGCCCAAGACGCTCTAAGCCATTTGTCTCTGCGGGCTCCTCACAATATCAAAGCCCTGCATCATCACTGGGTCACAGAGCAACAAAGAACACACCTGGTAGGAATGTTTAGATGTGTTTCTAAAATCCTCAAGGTTCAGACAACTGTGGCCTACTTATATGAGATAACTGTAGAAGGTCTCTGGAATATTTTACATGTAGAGAGAGCATTTGCATTGAGTTGGTCTGAGAGATAGCTCACACTGTGTTTCCTGAATGTTGAGAAGCGGATTTATGAAAGAGAGAGACTTGTTGGCCTGAAGGAGAAAACCCTACAGCTACTGTTTGCTGCCCTGGCATGAGAGGCCAGCCACTCAAGGACTCCAGACCCCGCTCCAATCAGCACCAACCTGAGTCTTACCTGTTCCATTTTCCAAAAGTTCCCACAACCGATAAACACATATATATTATTCCCACCTTCTGCCCAATAGAATCAGAATTGGGATTGTTACTGTTACAAATATCCATTTATTGAGCTATAAGATGTATATTAAAGTTTTATTTTAATATAAAAAAATTAGGACTACCAGTCAAAACTGTTGAGCAAAAGAAAAAAAAACAAACAAACCAGTGTCAGAAGTCTTACCACATGAGTTTATCAAGTGTTCAGGCAAACGGAAAGGCATTTTCAAGGTGTAGGAAAGGTGGGGAAGAATAGTTAGGGAGTTTGGGATTAACACGCACATTCTGCTACATTTAAAATGGGTAACCAACATGGACCTGCTGGACAGAGCAGGGAACTCGGCTCAGTGTCATGTGGCAACCTGGATGGGAGGGGAGTTTGGGGGAGAGTGGATTCATGCATACGTGTGGATGGGCTCCTCTGCTGCCCTCCTGAAACTATGATCATGTTGGTGATCCCGTATGTACTCAGTCACTCAGTTGTATCTGACTCTTTGCAGTCCCATGGACTATAGCCCACCAGGCTCCTCTGCCCATGGAATTTTCCAGGCAAGAATACTGGACTGGGGTGCTATTTTCTACTGCAGGGGATCTTCCTGACTCAGGGATTAAACCCGCATCTCTTGTGTCTCCTGCATTGGCAGGCAGATTCTTTACCACTAGCATCACCTAGGAAGCTCCTTAATTGGCCGTACTGTGATATGATACAAAATGCTAAAAAAAAAAATAGCATTTTGTTAGCTTCTATCACCATTAGGGTTTGAAATACTGTGGAATTTTACAGGACTCATGGTTTACAAAAGCCAAGTAGTAACCTTTGGGAGTAAATGATCAACAGGGTCCTTTCTCTCCTGCCTGATGATCTGCATTTATTTGCATGCTCCTAGTTAAGGAAATGAGAGATGTGTATAAGAGACAGGTGAACTCCTGGTCCTAAGACTCAGCTGACAATTTATAATGATGGGTATTGCTTTAGAGATATTTAGCTGTTCATTTCATAAGGAGCTACAAATGAATTCAGGTTCAGCTGTCTGAATCATAAGTCCATTCATAGACAGTTATACAAATGACAGACTAGTGGCCAAGTCCCACTTGCCACATGTTTTGTTAGGGCACTAAACTATTTAGATACTTAAGTAGATAAAAAGTATTTGGAAAATAATGTGTTATGGCACATGAAAATCATAAGACAGTCAGGTTTTGGTGTCCAAATACAAAATTTTCTTAGAACAAAGCAATGCTCCTTCATATGTATTGTGTTTGATGTTTTTATGCTAAAGCAGCAAAGTTGAATAACTGTGACAGAGAACAAATGACTCACAAAGCCTAAAATATCTACTCTCTGGTCCTAGCAGACCATGGTGTATCGTAAAGGATACTAAATTTGAACTAAGTTCAAGAGATCTTGGGCCTGGTCCATGATCTGTTACATACTAGACATGTAACTTTGGGAAAAGTCTTTGACCTTAGTGAGACTCAAAATTCTTATTCATAAAATGAGATAAATGGTAAAGTAAAATATAAGGAAGGTAATGTTGACAGTGCATAGTAGACTCTGAAACAATATAATATGAAAGAGAATAACATATTTAATTAGACAAGTTCATCCATTTGTGCCAGGCAAGTAAAACAATGACAAGTTGGCCAAGGCTTTCCTAAAGAGATGTATCTAACTTTAGAAAAGCAAGGGAAAATAAATAGAAGAAAATATCCTACAGCTTACCAAATTCAATTCATTAATTTATCTAGCAGAAGCAAACTTGCTCCTTTCTTGATCTTTCCAAAGACTCCGCAGTCAGCTTGTAAGTGAGATGCATATAAAGGTTAATTTCACCTTTTCGCTTCAGGTTTGAGAGATAGGTGCATGCACATTGACAGCGTGTGAAGAAATTGCTTAATATATGCAGATGTAAAGAGAGGAAGAGTACCAAAGGGACCCACTTGTCCTTGATGACTCAACTGACCTTGTAAAATAATAAAAATCCTCCAATTAATAAAACTGTCAGTGCAAAAGCAAGCAGGTTGGAAATAAATCAGGGGAAGATTCATTTTCAGCAGAGGGCTGAAGGCACGGCTGTTGTGTCTTTAGGTGGGTGATGACCTCTGTGTGGGAAGACAATTGAAGGAAGCTCCAGGAAGCCTGGCTCCTCGACCCGCAGGCAGCCCACTCACGAGAGGCAGACAGACAGCCCCGGCATTCCGCGCACAATCACAGCCTTTCCGGTGACATTCCTCCTTCAGGAGTGATGCCACCTCTGTCAGAGAGCCAAGTCCCCGGGAGCACCGGTTCACTCTGAGCACAGGGGAGCACCTGGGCAGGCCTGTTTGGATAGGCTGCCTGGCTCCTGCGGTGGCTGCGGTCCAGGGAGGATGTGGACCACAATGCCTTTGATTTGGATCCTCAGGGGGTAAGAGTATCATAAAGGTGGAAAACGTGTCTCCAGGACTGGAGACAGGAGGAAAAGTGACTCCTGAGTTGGCTGTAACCCCAAGGCAACATTGCAGAGTCAAGGAGTCATTGATGGGTCAGAAGTGACCCCTAGTGGGGTCTCTTTCTTCCGCACAGTTGAAATAATTTCTGCCATAATATAGCTCAAGTACCATTTGGTGAAGGCAAAAAGAAAATAAATAAATAAAAATTTGGGGGTGAGGAAAAGAAATAGATTTATAATTCAATAAAGTGACAGAAAATAAAAGAAGAAAAAAGGGAAAGTTAAGAATACGAAAGAGAAAGAAAAAATCTACTGTCTCTTTAGAAATTCATTTGCTTTAGTGAAGAAGACATTAATCATGACTGAAATAAATACAATCATATAATTCTCCAACTTAAAATCTCCTCAGAGGCTACTATTGTACTTAAAAGGAGAGCTCAAACTCTTGCAAAAACCTGCATGGTCTGAATATTGATCACCTACTATATGAAGAGCATGTTTATAGAAGGACCCTGCCTCTCATAGAGTTTGCATTCCAGTGGAAAAGACATACAGCTGACACTGAATGACTGACAAGATGAGGGCAGGGTGGGATGAGTGCAGGCTGAAGGGGCAGTTGCAAAGGTCCTAAATCAGGAAGGAGTTTACTTATAGGAATCAAAAAACAGCCCATGCCCCTAGCCACTAGAAGGACACACGTTAAGCTGGGACTGGAAAGTTGCAGAGTACATCATGAGAAACGCTGGACTGGAAGAAGCACAAGCTGGAATCAAGATTGCCGGGAGAAATATCAATAACCTCAGATATGCAGATGACACCACCCTTATGGCAGAAAGTGAAGAGAAACTAAAGAGCCTCCTGATGAAAGTGAAACAGAAGGTTGAAAAAGTGGCTTAAAGCTCAAAATTCAGAAAAGGAAGACCATGGCATCTGGTCCCATCACTTCATGGCAGAAAAATGGAGAAACAGTGGAAACAGTGGCTAACTTTATTGTTCTGGGCTCCAAAATCACTGCAGATGGTGATTGCAGCCATGAAATTAAGATGCTTATCCCTTGGAAGGAAAGTTATGAACAACCTAGATAACATATTCAAAAGCAGAGACATTACTTTGCCAACAAAGTTCTGTCTAGTCAAGGCTATGGTTTTTACAGTGGTCATGTATGGACATGAGAGTTGGACTATAAAGAAAGCTGAGCACAAAAGAACTGATGCTTTTGAACTGTGGTGTTGGAGAAGACTCTTGAGAGTCCCTTGGACTGCAAGGAGATCCAACCAGTCCATCCTAAAGGAGATCAGTCCTGGGTGTTCATTGGAAGGACTGATGTTGAAGCTGAAACTCCAATACTTTGGCCACCTGATGCGAAGAGCTGACTCATTTGAAAAGACCCTGATGCTGGGAAAGATTGAGGGCAGGAGGAGAAGGCAATGATAGAGGATGAGATGGTTGGATGACATCATCAACTCGATGGACATGGGTTTGGGTGAACTCTGGGAGTTGGTGATGGACAGGGAGGCCTGGCATGCTGTGGTTTGTGGGGTCACAAAGAGTTGGACACAACTGAGCAGCTGAAATGAACTGAACTGAACTGAACTCTAACAGCCACTGCCACTTTGAAAACGGCATTGTTCATGTTATTATCATAGTCCCAAGAAACACTGATTGAATTCAGTGTCAGAGGCAAGGTATTCAACAACAGCCTGCCTCCTACTAAATTAGAAATTTATGTTTGGTTGCTGGTTGGATTTCTCGTGCCTGAGCACAATCCTTTCTACATAGGCTTTACTGCTGATGAAACTGAGATCAGGGCATCCTTGGGGGTCCACAGTGTTTAAGTTTGCATGCTTCCAGCGAAGGGGACACAGTTCCCATCCTGGTCAGAAAATTGTATCCCACATGCAACAGTGTAGCAAAAAATAAAAAAAAAAAAAAAAAAAAAAAAAAACCTGAAACTGAGACACTTAGCATTCAAGTGACTTATACAAAGTCTTACAGTCTATTTGTGGCAAAGATAGTTAGAACCAAGGCAACTTAGTTTACTCATCAGGTTAAGGTTAAGCACTGAGTTTCTGGTTTAAAAAATGAGACTGGATGGGCATTTCTTCACAAAGAGATGCATGTTGCAATGTAAGGATAAAGTTTGAGGAAGCTATTAATGCCATTTATGTACTCTAGATAGAATATGAACAAAATAAGGATGTATAGCTAAATTAAAAAAAGAGAGAGTTATAGTTCTGTTATTTGACACAAGATTTGGGAAATACAGAGTGCAGAAAAGGATTGGTGGCATGATTCTAAATTCAGTGTTTTCCAGGAGAACGATATTTTCCTTGTATAGTTAGGAGGGACCACATTTATACTAGAACATCTAGGCATATGAAAAGGCAGTGTGTTGCCCTAAAAGCTTAGTAGACTAAGATGGATGCAATGAATGTCATCAGTGGAACCTCTGTTTATAAAATAGGTGAAATACTGACATATCTAGAAAGTATCCAGTGGTTGGGCTTCCCATATGTACTTGAGATAAGCCAGGTACAAGTTGCTCACTTGTTCTTAAGATGTATAGAGGAATGCCAACTGCAATATTATATTTTAAATACAGAACCTGCATCAGTCAAGCTCCTCCATCCATGGGGTTTTCCAGGCAAGAGTGCTGGAGTTGATTGCCATTTCCTTTTCCAGGCGATCTTCCCAACCCAGGAATCGAACCCAGGTCTCCCGCATTGCAAGCAGATGCTTTACCGTCTGAACCACCAGGGAAGCCACTGATTTTCTAACAAAGTACCAAAAGCTAGATGGCTTAGAACTGCAGATATGTTATCTCAGTTCTGGAGGCCAGAAGCCCCAGACTAAGGCATCAGGTAGGATGGATTCTCTGTGACACTGGGAGAAAATCCATTTTGTATCTGTTCCCTAGCTTCTGTTGGTCTGCTGAGAATTTGAGGTGGCTTTTTTGTTTGTTTGTTTATAGAAGCCTTCAGCTTCACATGGCATTCTTCCTGTGTAGATGTTTGCTTCCAAATTTCCTCTTTTTATGTCTTCACAAGTCATATTGGATTAGGGCCCATCCTAATGATCTCATCTTAACTTCTTATATCTTGAATAATCCAAATTTCAAATAAAGTCACATTCTGAAGAACCAGGGTTAGGACTTCAAAATATGATTTGGAGAACAAAGCAGATTTAGTTTCAATCACTCTAGGGACCAACTACTGTAGAAACACAATCTCATTACAAAAGTGCATTTAGTTGATGGGGGTGAGGTTGGTGGTAAGGGTGGGGGTGGTGTTGGTGGTGGTAAGTTCAGAGACTCCTCTTAACAAATCATTGATTTAATTCCAACCATTTATTTTTTCTTACACAAAATTGCTCTCAAATTATGAAGGACAATTCAAATAACTTCATTGAGCCCCTGTCTCTGGCTGGACACTGCTCAGGCACAAGAAATCCAACCAGCAACCAAACATAAATTTCTGATTTAGTAGAAGGCAGGCTGTTGTTCAATACCTTGCCTCTGACTATGTGGATTCAATCAGTACTTCTTGGGACTATGATAATGACATGAACAAAGATGTTTTCAGAGTGGCAGTGGCTGTTAGAGTTCAGAGAGGAATAAATGCACACACTGGATATTTGAGTAATACAACAAACTGTGATTCTCCTTTTGAGATATTTGTGATCGATTTTGGTGGTTTAGTCACTAAGTCATGTCTGACTCTTTGTAACCCCATGGACTGCAGCTCCTCTGTCTATGGGATTTCCCAGACAAGAATACTGGAGGAGGTTGCCATTTCCTTCTCCAGAGGATCTTTCTGACTCAGGAATCGAACTTGCATCTCCTGCACTGAAAGGTGACTAAGAAATACATTTTCAGTCATCACCCAAAGTATCATGTACCAGGTATGAACTAGAGTGACCTTTAGGGTTTCAGCTCATTCTATAGAGCAGTTTTTGTAATGGCCTTGTATTTGAAAATCACGTCTGACATGTGTATAGATTCCTGAGTCTAGATCATCCAATGTGTATATCTCTGAAGCCACTGCTGATGGGGTTTCATTATATTACTAAACCTGTTGTGCTCCTGTTCACTCAAAATCTTTTCAACTCTTAATGTGCATTTATATCTAAAATCTCCTCTTTCCTTTTAGTGGAAAAAGCAGAGTGTAACCCTGCAGGGAGACTGTTTGTTAAGGTCTAACTTGTATCACAAACATGTTTTATCTGGTCAAGTGCATGCTGGAGAGCCCAAGACGCTCTAAGCCATTTGTCTCTGCGGGCTCCTCACAATATCAAAGCCCTGCACCATCACTGGGTCACAGAGCAACAAAGAACACACCTGGTAGGAATGTTTAGATGTGTTTCTAAAATCCTCAAGGTTCAGACAACTGTGGCCTACTTATATGAGATAACTGTAGAAGGTCTCTGGAATATTTTACATGTAGAGAGAGCATTCGCATTGAGTTGGTCTGAGAGATAGCTCACACTGTGTTTCCTGAATGTTGAGAAGCGGATTTATGAAAGAGAGAGACTTGTTGGCCTGAAGGAGGAAACCCTACAGCTACTGTTTGCTGCCCTGGCATGAGAGGCCAGCCACTCAAGGACACCAGACCCCACTCCAATCAGCACCAACCTGAGTCTTACCTGTTCCATTTTCCAAAAGTTCCCACAACCGATAAACGCATATGTATTATTCCCACCTTCTGCCCAATAGAATCAGAATTGGGATTGTTACTGTTACAAATATCCATTTATTGAGCTATAAGATGTATATTACAGTTTTATTTTAATATAAAAAAATTAGGACTACCAGTCAAAACTGTTGAGCAAAAGAAAAAAAAAAAAGTGTCAGAAGTCTTACCACATGAGTTTATCAAGTGTTCAGGCAAAAGGAAAGGCATTTTCAAGGTGTAGGAAAGGTGGGGAAGAATAGTTAGGGAGTTTGGGATTAACACGCACATTCTGCTACATTTAAAATGGATAACCAACATGGACCTGCTGCACAGCTCAGGGAACTCGGCTCAGTGTCATGTGGCAACCTGGATGGGAGGGGAGTTTGGGGGAGAGTGGATTCATGCATACGTGTGGATGGGCTCCTCTGCTGCCCTCCTGAAACTATGATCATGTTGGTGATCCCGTATGTACTCAGTCACTCAGTTGTATCTGACTCTTTGCAGTCCCATGGACTATAGCCCACCAGGCTCCTCTGCCCATGGAATTTTCCAGGCAAGAATACTGGACTGGGGTGCTATTTTCTACTGCAGGGGATCTTCCTGACTCAGGGATTAAACCCGCATCTCTTGTGTCTCCTGCATTGGCAGGCAGATTCTTTACCACTAGCATCACCTAGGAAGCTCCTTAATTGGCCGTACTGTGATATGATACAAAATGCTAAAAAAAAAAATAGCATTTTGTTAGCTTCTATCACCATTAGGGTTTGAAATACTGTGGAATTTTATAGGACTCATGGTTTACAAAAGCCAAGTAGTAACCTTTGGGAGTAAATGATCAACAGGGTCCTTTCTCTCCTGCCTGATGATCTGCATTTATTTGCATGCTCCTAGTTAAGGAAATGAGAGGAAAAATCAATCAATATTGCCTTGAGAGGTGAATCATATATGGAACCAACCCTGGGGACCCTGACTAACGATGTTATTTCTGAGTCTTTATTACTGGAATGGGGACTCTATCAGGGTTATGGGCACCACCTGTGTGTTATTATTGGATAAATTATAACCAAACTACCCCACACTGAAATAATACTTTTTATCTTTTGGCATGGTACGGAGAACTCAAAATCCCTTCTATCAGGAACCAATGCCTTATAGCAACCATTAACATGCCTTCCTGGATTATCCTTAAATATCAACATACCTTAATTTTCATGATATATTAGCTATTCATCAATCTAAAAAACAGTTATTAAGCACTTTCTGGGGGACAGGCTCTGTACTGACACTAGAAACAAGAGTGTATTAATCCCTGCCTTCAGCAAGTTTACAATCTAGAGATATTTGTAGATCAGTCAAGTGACAAGGTGTTAAGAAACAAAAATAGAGAGGAGAAAAGATCTGAGTTTTTAATGGAGAGTAACTGGGCCTGGGTGTTTACCATGCAATGCTAGTGGTAAAAAACCTGCCTGCAATGCAGGAGACATAAGAGATGTGGGCTCAATCCCTAGGTTGAGAAGATCCCCTGAGGAAAGGCATGGCAACTCACTCCAGTGTTCTTTCCTGGAGAATCCCATGGACAGACAAATATAACAGATAACAGTCCATAAATTCTCAAAGAGCTGGACACAACTAAAGTGATTTAGCATGCACAGATGCACAGCTGGGCTGAAGAGTAGATTTGGAAGAGGGTGAAGTGGAAAGATCAAGGAAGCTGGCCATGAATAAGGATATAAAAGAGTGGATGATGGAGGCAACAGAAGACAGAGGCTAAAAGCAGAAATACATAGGTCCAGTAGGTCTGGAAGACACCTTCACCTCTGCTCAATTTGATATGATCAGGGCCACTCAATTTTATTTCTGAAGACACTGAAATATTACCTTGTTCTGCTGGGTAATGTTGTGACTGTCCTCTGAGAAGCGGCCCGGGGAAGGCATCGAGGGTCCACTGGCTGTTTGGAGCACACACTATAGGGAGAGTGGTTCCTCTGAGAAAATAAATTTGGTCTTTAAAGAAACAAACATCATTTCACTATAATTCATTCAGTGCAAATTTATAGAATTGTGTCCCCTGGAAATTTTATCCACCTTCCAGATTCAACCACAGCATCTATGTGTTTATGTTATAAATCCAACAAAGGCAAGCGACAAATTGCTTCATTTTCTCCTCCACTGGATATATTCAAAATTAACTAGAAGTCTAGAAATTGAAGTGGTGGCATAGTTTAGTGAAGGGGAAAGCAAGTTTGGGATGGAAGTGAAATATTTCTGCCTTAGTTCCACTTCTGGAGCAGGTTCTTTCTAAGTGTTTTGTTTGCTTTAGGGAAGTTAATGTTTATAGTCTTTATTTTCTTTCCTGAAAGTGAAAGATCTGAAATGAAGTTTGATTTCTAAAGATACACCCAGCTCTATCATTCTATGACTCTAGTTACCTGAATTTAAATTACCGAGCTCAGGAATATTCCCAACAATTTATCACGGACCTCTCTGCACATGGAAGTATGCTAGGAGTTATATCAAACTGGATAGAAAATGTTAAAGATGTCTGCTTTCCTGCATTCTAGAAGTTTAATACCAGTTGGCAGTGTCTATCAAACTATATACGCTGCAAGTAGACGCAGTTGAAGACTGCATACTGATTAAATTCAGCTGACCATAAATCATTACACTGTACATAATGTAAGTTCAAAGATGGTGTGAGCGAGGACAGCCTAAATGTTCCCTGAAATGATGATGTGTTGGGACAAGGTGGCAATTGAGAAAATCAGTGTCTCTTTCCAGCCCCTCTGGGAGAAATGGTATGAAGAGATGAATGTTTGAGATCTGCTTTCAAGAAGGTAGGGCTTACCAGTGAGAGAGGAGCTATTATTAGACAATGCACTTCCTTTGGAAGTGAACACAGAATGAGTGATATCAAGAAAATCTTCCCAACAGGAGCGGATGAGCCCAGCATGAATTAAAACATAGTAAGTCCCCTACATACAAATGAGTTCCATTTCAAGAGCTCATTCATAAGTCCAATTCATTCTTAAGTCCAATAAATTTAGCCTACTCAACTAATACAATCAGCTATGTAGTACTGTAAGAGGTTTAAAATACTTTTCACACAAGTAATATATAAAGAACAAACATAGAAAGTAAAGGAAACACTTAATCTTACAGTACAGGACCCTGGAAAGTACAGGAGAATCTACAACAGCTGGCATACAGGGGATGACATCAAGTGAACAGCCAAGGAGTGTTCCTGACTGGGGGTGGCTGTTGGGGTGGGAGATGCTAGAGGTGAAGAGTCGTCAGCAACAGGGGATGCAGGGGAGTGCAATGTCTCTCATACTTGGTATTGATGATACTCGTCCAGGTTCCTGGATGGATTCAATTCTATCCACCCTCCTGGAAAACAATCCAGGGATATCTGGGCAGTAGTTCCTTTTTTATCATCGGAGATGGCATGCTAGTCCTGGATTGCATTCTGAACGGCTGCTGCAGCCTTCACGCTTCGCTCAGGTCCTGCATCTCAAAAGCTCATAATGCTGCCTACATAAAGAAAACCCCCTTGCCATTTCCTGCATCATGAATCTCTTTGGTTCTTCAGTTACTTCTTTCTCTTATTTCTTTCCATCCATTATCTGGGTACATTCACATATCTGAACGTTCTTTTGAAGGTTCACATGCAAGGGACTTACTGTAAAGAAAAATAGTGATTATCACTCCCAACTTTAGCCATGTGTTGGGAACTGGGTGAAAAGAGATCGTCACTGTTCTCAGGTGATCCTTGTAGAGTCCTTACTGTCAGATTTCATGGCTTGAATTAATTACAAGGGAATTCACTTATCAAAGTATTTTTTAAACCAATACTTGATATATAATAAATAAATTAATAAATCAAAGTGTTATCAAATAGAACAAAGAAGAAAGAGACATTTCTAAGCAATTCTAAGAGAGAAGTAAATATCATATAAGCTATCTGTGAAATCTAAAATATGACACAAATAAACTTATTTATGAAACAAGAGCAGATTCACAGACATAGAGAGCAGATTTGTGGTTGTCATGGGGGAAAGGGGTAGAGAAATGGTGGGTTGGGAGTTTGGGATTAGCAGATGTAAACTATTACATATAGTATAGATAAACAACAAGGTCCTATATAGCACAGGAAACTATACTCAACATCCTGCAATAAACCATAATTAAAAATAACATGAAAAAGAATGTATATACATGTGTGAAAGTGAAAGTTGCTCAGTCATGTCCAACTCTTTGCGACTCCATGAACTATACAATCCATGGAATTCTCTGGGCCAGAATACTGGAGTGGGTAGCTGTTCCTTTCACCTGAAGATCTTCCAAACCCAGGGACTGAACCCAGGTCACCCACATTGCAGGTGAGTTCTTTACCAGCTGAGCTACCAGGGAAGCCCATATACATGTATAACTGAATCATTTTGTTGTATATCAGAAATTAGCATGAAGTTTTAAATTAATTGTACTTCGTTAAAGTAGATTTAAAAACTTCTAAGCAATTCTTTCTGATATTACCTAAAACTCCTTTATCTGAAATCAAGAAACAGAAAATCTAAAAATTTAATATTTTATATATAACCTATAGTAATCCTAAGATCTAACTTGGTGCTTATTTATATGTGAAAGATATGATACTATATATGTTTGTGTATATATTTAAATATGTATATGTGTAAACATGTAAATAAATGCATATACAAATATACATACATATATACTCTCATTATGCATAATCTATCTCATGGCCCTAAGATTTAATGGGAAACTACTTTCTAGGAAAAAATATGTAAATATGTCCCAAGAACAATGAAGGAAATTCATATAAATCATAAGAAAAAGTTCACGAATTTAAAAAGTCTTAAAGGTAGAGAAAATAAGTGGTTTCCTCAACATACATTATATTCTAACAAAATAATTCAATTTATTTCAATAAATATAGTCTCAACTGACAAGCAAAAAAAAAAAAAAAACTTGAAGAAAAGGATTTGGAAGAAGACCAGAGGAAAGTATTATTGAACTGAAATAAAAGGACAATTTTGATCACAGGAGTGTTACATATTAAAATAACTCTTTTATAGTAGTTGAAGTCTTCTCTTCCAGAGTGTGTAATGAAAGCATGTATTTATTGCTTCATCTGCTCAGAGCTCTTTCTTTCTTGAGAATCAGCCATTTCTTCATTTTAAGGAATTTATTCCAATTTCTGGTGTGTAACACTGGAGAAGGCTGCTCATCTATACAAGACCCACTATGTATTCAAGTGGACATTTGAATGAATGTGGGCCAATCAAAATCCATTTCGAGGACGTTCTTAATTGAACTTACAGGAATAGACAGAGATCCCCTCTGCTGGTGGCCATCAAAGATTTAAGCATCAAGGTTTCTGAGAACTGGGGTGAGGGTCATTTATGTGATTATGACCCATGTCTGGGACAGTCAGCACCTTGGAATAAACTGAACAAGGAGCCTTATCAATTTTTCCACCACTGGCTTCAACTGTTCTCTGCCTAATTTTCACCCCCACCCTCTCGCTTCTTTTTACGACAGTTCAGTCAGACTCCCTAACTCCGTGACTTTCGGCTCAGTTTAACGAGCCTGCCCAAGTCCAGCTTGAGAGGCCCCGTTAGCATTCTGTGTAAAGCTCTTCCTTTTGCTCTCAGGTCATGTTTGACTGACAGCCTTTTCTCTCCCACCTCTTCCAGTTTTAGGCCAGGTGGTGAAAGATTGGCGAACAAGACAAATGCCTTTTTCTTTAAAGGGCATCACCTTCCTCTTCTCTTGTTTGGTAATGCCTTGTGTCTCATGATCATTGCCCTGCGACCTGTGCGTGAGCTGTGTCAGGACTCTGCTCAGTATAGCTCTGACGTGTGAGAGTTTTCTGCTCCTCTTCTGTGCTGGTAGCCTTCTCTCCATAGGTCAAGCAGCCCTCTAAAGTGAGGTGCAAGAAACTTTGCTCCAGCCTGTTTCCTCACAGACAGGAGGATCATGGATCTCTCCCATTCTATCTTGTGGGAGTGAAGAATACAGGATTCCCCTATAGCTGTGAAAAGAAGAGAGGCGAAAAGCAAAGGAGAAAAGGAAAGATATAAGCATCTGAATGCAGAGTTCCAAAGAAGAGCAAGGAGAGATAAGGAAGCCTTCTTCAGTGATCAATGCAAAGAAATAGAGGAAAAAAACAGAATGGGAAAGACTAGAGATCTCTTCAAGAAAATTAGAGATACCAAGGGAACATTTCATGCAAANTGTGCTGGGGTGTGTGTGTGTTCACAGAGTCAGGGATGACTTCCGTTCAGTTTCCCAGGAAGTTTGGAAGCGTGGAGATGTACGAGCCGCCCTCATGGCATATTAATGGAGGCAATTTGAGCCTCAGTGTTCACCCTGAGCCTGGGATCCCTGGCTCTAAAGCAGAAACAACATCTCATCACTGTGTACAGAATGCAGATCCCTCACGGAACCTGGCCCCAGACTGTTCCCACCCAGACCCTGGTGTTCAAGGCACAGCCCAGTCATCTGCTTGCTAGCACCTCAAGGGGCAGTGCAGACCCTGGGCAGATTCCTGCCGTCTTGGAAACAAGGTCTGCCTGTGCCTGACCGAGGAGAAGGGACGGGGCAGTGGTGTGGGACACCCTTCCCCCGCCCCTGGCACCCGGGTGGGCACGTCTACCTGCAGCTAATGCAGAGGACACAGAGCCAGGGTTCAGAAGAGACTGGATTTGGGGAGCAGAACGCAGTTGAAAGCAAAGTAAGGTTGGCACCATTTGTGTGTCTCCCTTGGAAACGCCGGTGTGTCTTCCAGGAGGCTGGTCTCAAGGGCTGTGGGAGTTTGTGCTGGGCCCACAGCCCCTTGGTCCAGCAGCCAGACCCCACTGCCCTGCAGAACAGCCCCTGGGGCACAGCCACAGACATGTCAATGTCGCTTGTACGTTCAAACTCGTGGCTGGACGTGGCTCGCCGTGGCACTCTGCGGTAAGGCCAGGACCTGTAGAGGCCACCTCTTCACTACAGCTGGGCTTCCCACCAAGTTGATCCTGCGCCTCCTCAGCATCATGATGCAGGGTCCCAGAGAGGTTTCAGGGGGCAGTCACCCNTCCCTTGGACTACAAGGAGATCCAACCAGTCCATTCTGAAGGAGATCAGCCCTGGGATTTCTCTGGAAGGAATGATGCTAAAGCTGAAACTCCAGTACTTTGGCCACCTCATGAGAAGGGTTGACTCACTGAAAGAGATTCTGAGGCTGGGAGAGACTGGGGGCGGGAGGAGAAGGGGACATCTGGGATGAGATGGCTGAATGGCATCACAGACTCGATGGACGTGAGTCTGAGTGAACTCTGGGAGATCGTGATGAACAGGGAGGCCTGGCATGCTGTGATTCATGGGGTTGCAAAGAGTCAGACATGACTGAGCGAGTGAACTGAACTGAACTTTCCACTTTAGTCATGTATGGATGTGAAAACTGTACCATAAAGAAGGCTGAGTGCCAAAGAATAGATGCTTTTGAACTGAGGTGTTGGAGAAGACTCTTGAGAGTCCCTTGGACTGCAAGGAGATCCAACCAGTAATTCCCAAAGGAAATCAACCCTGAATATCCATTGGAAGGATTGATGCTAAAGCTGAAGCTCCAATATCCACCTGATGTGAAGAGCCAAATCATTGGAAAATCCTCTGATGGTGGGAAAGACAGGGCAGGAGGAAAAGTGGGTGACAGAGGATAAAATGGTTTGGTGGCATCACTGATTCAACATACATGAGTTTGAGCAAACTCTGGGAGCTAGTGAAGGACAGGGAGGCCTGGTGTTCTGTTATTCATGGGGTCACAAAGAGTCGGACACTACTGAGCAACTGAACAATGACAACAACCACTTTCTTTCTGGCTTCCCTGGTAGCTCAGTGCTAAAGAATCTGCCTGTCAATTCAGGGGATGTGGGGTCAATCCCTGGGTCAGGAAGATACCCTAGAGTAGGAAATGACAACCCACTCCAGTATTCTTGCCTGGAGAATCCCATGGACAGAGGGGTCTGGAGGACTACAGTTCATGAGGTTGAAGAACCAAGCACAATTTAGTAACTAAATGGCAACAACAACATTCTCACTTTTTTTTTTTTTTCCCCAAGTCTACCCCTCTCTGTACCAGCCAGTCCCTGCCTTCTGAAGTCTTCTAGCACCAAGAAGCCACTACTCTGGTTCACGTACCAAACTCCTAAGGATGTATTGTCAGCTTCTCCTGACAACTCTCCTTCTGAGTACCCGGTGGCACCACTAGGCAACTCTCAAGCTTCTCATTTCAGCAAATATGCAGCCACAGAGAGATGCCAAACCCACAACTAGGGTCATTTTCTGCCTATCAAGTTCCATGAGGATGTGTGTGCTGACTCTCAGCTTTAGAGCTTCAGTAGAGCATCTGAGAAAATGAGGGGGAAAATTAAAAAAAAAAAAAAGTTTGCCAAGGGAGAAAATTAAGCCAAACCTCAAGGAAAAGCAAGAGGCAGAGAAAGAGTGAAACCTTGGATGTGTTTATATCTCTTGTTCTGATGGGTTAGCACCAGTTTTACCTCAGACTTCCCACAGTGTCACTGCATGAGGCAGAGAGTTTTCCTTTCTGCTTAAGCTAGTTTGTGTTTTTAAACATAATTTAGAGCTCGCTTCTGGGAAAGCATTTAAGTGTGATTCTATTCACAGTAGAACCACCTACAGCTCAACATCAGAATTCAGAGAGAGAGAAGTATTCATTCTAGGATGTGTACATAGAGGCTATAATACAATAATTTCAAGTTTGGACTGAGACTTCATATTTGTTCTCTCAAAACTTCCTGGCTTTTTCCGAAGCAGAGAAATGCTCAAAGATATCCAAACTTAGTAAATTCGACACTGAGTACACTCACAGTATTTTATTCACTTTTACATTATACCCATTAATGCCTTTTTTACAAGTGACTGAAACTATCATTTACACGATTTTTTTTTTAAATCAAGCTCTGACCAGTTTTATTAAAGAAAAATTGCACATGATTTTTTTAAACAATATCTCCATTTGTTTTAAAGTACACACACACACACACACACACACACAGAGAGAGAGAGAGAAAACAAAGGCATCCACTTAGAGGTTAGAAGGGATATTCTGGGTCATCCAAACCATCACTGAATAAAATATACTACAATGCTCTTAAAGTGTTCAGGGTAGTTAATTATCTCGTCTGGCCATGAAAGGCTCCAGAGATCAGGCCCCTGCTGCCTTTTGTTCCACTAAATATATCGAAGAGTTTGCATTCAAATCAGCAGTCAGAGGAGTTGGAACAGGAACGATGAAAGAAAAATATTTTGCTCCTCCTTATAACATGAAACATCATTTTGTTCCAATACATACAGATATTATTTTGAAAGCCTGACCCCCATTCCATTTTGTTTAGTTTCACACATTTCCCAAATTCCAAGTTCCAGTTCAGGAAACAAGACTGCCAATTGTTAGCTTGTGAACACTGAAGTCATATCAAATTCTGCAGCACTCACCGGGGGAAGGCTGATGTATTTTTGCCCCTGAACTATTTATTCAAATTTAAGTCTGGTGAATAAATAGACTGAACACAAATGATTTAAGAACAAGACAAAATGATGTGCGGTTCTAAGTGAAAGAACTGCAGGATCCTGGGAGCTGTTTATTTAAGTGTGCGTGGACATCCAACAACAGCTTCTGACCTCTGGCTGAGATATGGACCATGGGATTGTTACCCCCTTGTGTTATCTGCGCCCCAGCTGTATTGTGATTGACTCCAAAAGTGAGGCTGCTCAAGTATAAATGGTAAAGCCCTCTGTTCCTTTCTTCATGTCCTCTCAAGCTTATCCACAGAGCTAACAGCTTACTTCTTGGAAAACCCCAATCTAAAGCAAAATAGATACTTCCACTCTGAAGAGGACTCTATTTTCTGCTACAAAAATCTGTGCCATAAATATATCTACTCTCAAAAGCAATTTGACTTGCTTTTGCTTCGAATTTCCATTATACTAATAACTGTGCCTCTTTGAGGCTACATCTTTAAAATAATTCATGATCTCCTCACTACAAATAATGTAACTCAATTTGCAGCTTGGATGAACCTAATATTAGGCCACAGTGAAGCACAAACTTTAAAACAATCACAAGATTAAAAAAGAATCCAAAAGTTTTCCCTTTATTTCCTTATATTAAAGAATTAAATCTGACCACATAAAACTGTTCTCATGCATGATGGAGAATTTAGGAGACAGAGGGCACGTCTGGTTCCATGAAAGATGGAAAGTTAAAGTAAATACTACTTATAGAAATTTAGTGCTTAAAAGCTTTCTCATGGAACTGTAAGGTGGCCTGTGCTTTGGGTCACAGTGTTTTCTTTAATGGATCTTTTAGTTAGTAAGACAACGAACTCATTGTTACTGGACAATAAGCCTACTTGCAAAATAATAGTCTAAAGGAGGAAAATAAATGTATTTTTAGGTGTTCTTTGATCAAAGAATGTTAATGATGGAAAAGTCTGTGAGATCACCAATCTACAAATACTAAAATTAAATCTCAGAGAGGAGAGGTGTCTGTCAGACCACAGAATTGGTTGGGTCCGTTGTTCCTTAAGTGATATCACTTTTCCTTAAGGGATATAAAGACTAAATGCACGATCTTGAACATGAATTACAATATCTTGTGAAGAACAATGAAAGAGTTTATGAAATTTCAACTGGTTGGAGTTAATTTGCTTTTTCAATTGTTCATTTGCTTTTCTCAAAATTGCTAGGCAAACTTAGAGGTTGTGACTATATATGATTGATTTACCTATCTACGGAAATTATAGAAATATTTTTAAAAATGTGTACCAAAAATTATTTTCTTGAGTTCAATAAAACTTTAATTTTCAAAGAACCAATGAATATAGTGAAGAATAATCGACTGGGGTCTCTGTCTCTTCTTATTCCTCTTCATCTTCTCTTCTTTCCCTTTATCTTCTTTTTTGAACAAATTCCCACTGAAAAGCCATGGGATCTGGCGAGGAAAGATGACTCGGAAGAGTACAGTGGGACCACCACGGCCCAGAGTGTGGCAGACTGACCAGTGAAGGAAGAATAGCCTCTGTCTGGGGGTTGTGGTGTTGCTTGTGAATTTGAGGTTCTTGCTTCAGCAAGAAAGAATTTGAACACAAAGTAATAGATAAGAAGTGGATTTATTTAGAGAGAAACACACTCCACAGTTAGTGAAGGTGATGGAATTCCAGTTGAGCTATTTCAAATCCTGAAAGATGATGCTGTGAAAGTGCTGCACTCAATATGCCAGCAAATTTGGAAAACTCAGCAGTGGCCACAGAACTGGAAAAGGTCAGTTTTCATTCCAATCCCAAAGAAAGGCAATGCCAAAGAATGCTCAAACTACCACACAGCTGCACTCATCTCACATGCTAGTAATGTAATGCTCAAAATTCTCCAAGCCAGGCTTCAGCAGTACATGAACGATGAACTTCCAGATGTTCAATCTGGTTTTAGAAAAGGCATACTAAGCAGAGATCAATTTGCCAACATCTGCTGGATCAGGGATAAAGCAAGAGAGTTCCAGAAAAACATCTATTTCTGCTTTATTGACTATGACAAAGCTTTTGACTGTAAATCACAGTAACCTGTGGAAAATTCTGAAAGAGATGGGAATACCAGAGCACCTGACCAGCTTCTTGAGAAACCTATATGCAGGTCAGGAAGCAACAGTTAGAACTCTGGACAAGGAACAACAGACTGGTTCCAAATAGGAAAAGGAGTACATCAAGGCTGTATACTGTCACCCTGCTTATGTAATTTCTATGCAGAGTACATCATAAGAAACGCTGGGCTGGAAGAAGCACAAGCTGGAATCAAGATTGCCAGGAGAAATATCAATAACCACAGATATGCACATGACACCACCCTTATGGCAGAAAGTGAAGAAGAACTAAAAAACCTCTTGATGAAAGTGAAAGAGGAGAGTGAAAAGTTGGCTTAAAGCTCAACATTCAGAAAATGAAGATCATGGCATCTGGTCCCATCATTTCATGGGAAATAGATAGGGTAACAGTGGAAACAGTGTTAGAATTTATTTTGGGGGGCTCCAAAATCACTGCAGGTGGTGATTTCAGCCATGAAATTAAAAGACACTTACTCCTTGGAAGGAAAGTTATGACTAACCCAGATAGCATATTGAAAAGCAGAGACATTACTTTGCCAACAAAGGTCCATCTAGTCAAGGCTATGGTTTTTCCAGTGGTCATGTATGGATGTGAGAGCTGGACTGTGAAGAACGATAAGTGCCAAAGAATTGATGCTTTGAACTGTGGTGTTGGAGAAGATTCTTGAGAGTCCCTTGAACTTCAAGGAGATCCAACCAGTCTATTCTAAAGGAGATCAGGCATGGGTGTTCATTGGAAAGACTGATGCTAAAGTTGAAACTCCAATATTTTGGCCACCTCATGCGAAGAGTTGACTCATTGGAAAAACTCTGATGCTGGGAGGGATTGGGGGCAGGATGAGAAGGGGACGACGGAGGATGAGATGGCTGGATGGCATCACCGACTCAATGGACATGAGTCTGAGTGAACTCCAGGAGTTGGTGATGGACAGGGAGGCCTGGAATGCTGTGATTCATGGGGTCACAAAGAGTCAGACACGACTGAGTGACTGAACTGAACTGAACTGAACACTCCACAGACAGAGGGTGTGCCATCTCAGAGGGTAAGAGAGAGATCTGAAATACAATGTGGTTATAGATTTATGGGCTGGTTGATTTCATACACTAACAAGTGAGAGGATTATTCCAACTATTTCAGAGAAGGGGCAGTAATTTCCAAAAACATGACCACTGCCCACATTTTGGCCTTTTGGTGATGATTTCAGAATTGTAATGTGGATGTGCCATTTAGATGCTAATGTATTGTAATACAGTGAACATAAAATGAGACTCAAGGTCCACTGGAAATCGAATCTTTCACCATCTTCAACCTTGTTGATTCTGAGTAGTTTTTGTCATGTCAGTCCTAAAGGAAATCAACACTGAATATTCATTGGAAGAAATGGTGCTGAAACTGAAGCTCCAATCTCTTGTCCACCTGATGAGAAAAGTCAAGACCCTGAAGCTGGGAATGATTGAGGGCAGGAGGAGAAAAGGTTGACAGAATGAGATGGCTGGATGGCATCACTGACTCAATGGACACGAGTTTGAGCACACTCTCGGGAATGGTCCAACAAAGAGTTGGACACAACTAAGTAATTGAACAACAATGATGATGGCTACGTCATTTTTTTCAGTGTTCTGCCCTGCCCCCTTACTTCCTGTTTCAATGGAAGCCTAGCACAGGGTGTTGGATAGCATGTGTGGAGAGGTAGACGTGTCCAGGGGAGGCAACCTGATATGAATCATAAGAACCCAAGTGGAGTGAGTAGAGTGGCCACATGCATGTAAAAGGACAGCAGAAGTGACCTGGCCTATGCGGTTAGGTTTCAAGTTGGAAACGGACTATCTTCTCACAGTGGGGTGTTCTGAGAGACTCTTCCCCAACCTAATAAGAAAAGTGTCTGCACCAAAGGGTGGTCTAGATTAGGAAAGGAAAAACTTTTTTTTTTTTCTTGTGGTGTTGGCTTGTAATTGGAGCAATAATTCAAAATATTTAGCTCTATTACTAAATATAGGGCTTCCCCGGTAGCTCAGTTGGTAAAGAATCCACCTGCAATGCAGGAATCCCAGTTCAGTTCCTGAGTCAGGAAGATCCACTGGAGAAGTGATAGGCTACCCACTCCATTATTCTTGGGAATGCTTAACATAAGATAACCAGAGGATTGTATCAGTCAGTCAGTTCAGTTGCTCAGTCATGTCTGACTCTTGTGACCCCATGGACTGTAGCACGCCAGGTCTCCCTGTCCATCACCAATTGCCAGAGCTTGCTCAAACACATGTCCATTGAGTCAGTGACGCTATCCAACCATCTCATCCTCTGTCATCCCCTTCTCTTCCCACCTTCAATCTTTTCCAGCATCAGGGTCTTTTCCAATCACAGCTCTTCACCTCAGGTGGCCAAAGTATTGGAGTTTCAGCTTCAGCGTCAGTCCTTCCAAAGAATATTCAGGACTGATTTCCTTCAGGGTTGACTGCTCCTGGCAAGGGGATTGAACCAGAGGATTGTATGAGAAGAATCAAATTTAGACTAGAGCACAGACACTCTCTGAAGTTGGTTTGTGGAAAGAGGAATGTTCTTAGTGTTCTGGCAGGAGGGAAGTGTCTGCCTGCAGAAGAGGAGTTGAAGGGAGGGTGATGGATTTCACTTTTGTGAGCATGACATCCCCTGGGCTGGGTGGAGTTGAAAGCAGACCGGTTTGTATGGAGTGCTCTCTTGTTTCTGCAGAACTCCTGCCACTGCCTCGAAGCTCTGATCCCGCAGGTGGGACACTCACTTTCGTTGTCTTCATGGGGCTCCCCACAGTGGTCTTGGTTGCTACGCTCTTTTCACACAGCCCTGCTCTCGAAGGTCCTTTTTGACCTTCTAGGCAGTTCTGTTCCCCGAAGGCACTTCAAGAAGGCTCTAGAATGACTCACTTGCTCCTGCATTCCTTGCTCTCTCTCTCTGTTTCGATCAATGTGGTTGACAGCAGGACCTCAGCTCCGGAGACACAGTGCCTGGCTCTCAATCCTGAACACCCTGTGACCCGATTCTGCGTTCTGAATAAGTTGCCTGACCACTCTGTACTTTTGTTTCCCCATCTGCAAAACATGAGTTATTACAGTTCCTATCTCATAGGTTGTTATGAGCATCATCAGAATTAATATTTTTAATGAGTTGGATTACTGTCTGCCAGAACAAATTCTAGGCTGCATATTCACAGATAAGTGCAGTTCTGTTTTTAATGTCCATCTCTCTTTGTCGATAGCCAGGCACAGCTGAAATGTCGCCAGCTTGCTGCTCTTCACTGAGATGCCAAAGTGTGTCTCTGACCCCCTCTGCTGAAAGGTCACATGTTTGAGTCAGGACATTTATCACTATCCGCAGGTTTTAAATTATTTATCCAACAATTGCTCAGAGTTTCAACCTCAAATACTTTTCAGTTCTTATCACATCAATTTCTATAACTCTTGCCACTTGATTTCTATTTAGACAAGACCTGCCCAATGCAGAGGTATAGCAAACTTCCTTGCAGGACGCTCTGAAAAATGTCCAAGGCAGCTACTTTATTATGGGAACTGGGCACACTTTTACATTTACCTTTATCTATGATTCGCCCTAGTTTCCACCTATCACAAGAGAGCGTACTTTGCTCTAGAACTTAGTGGGTGGGATGTGGGATAAACTTTCTGAATTGGTTTGACAATGAGAATAGAGTTTTCTTATTTTTATTTATTGAAATTATTGATAGAATTGAAATATTGACCATGCAGTGCATTCAGACTCGTGTTCTTGCTGCATTTAACTAGTGTGGTTACCATTTAACCATTCATTGCTAATATCAAATAGGGTAGATAGGCATGGATTGATATTATGGAATTCATTAAAAATCATGGGAGTTGGTAGGAAATGAACTAGCAGAAAAATGGTAAGTCTTTTTGGATATGGTACTTGTTTTGGATACACTATGTTATTTGTTGTTTTTACACATTTTCCCACTCCATTTCTACTAACAATGATGCTCAGAGTCTCATGATTAGAATTTACATTTGACAAGAAATCATAGGTAATTCTGCAGTGATTTAAACAGAATAAAATTTCTTCTGTGAATTGTTGCAATATCTTTCTTTTCCCACTTTTTATGTGGGGACTTAATAGAAATGTTTCCATGAAACCCAAGATAACCTTGGAAAGAATCTACTCTCTTAGTGTGTATGTTCTCCTTGGACATTTATTAGGATTCTAACATTTTATTCTGCTGTAAATTTTAGTTGCTACCCTATCCTTTACAACCAACTTTTCAAGGTTTAATGGCAATTCCTAATTTGACTTTAAACCTGGCAAGTTTTTGAGTGAATGTGATATAATATGAGCTTCCAACTTCCCTCATTAATCTTCCCTGCTTTTGTTGAATTCCTTGGGGAAGCAGAAAAGACAACAAGAGGCCCATCGACACCAACTGTAATGGTTATTTATTGGGAAGAGATTGCTCAGATTCTTGCTTAAAGGGCACTGTAGCTAGCTCTTAAGTGAGGAACTGCATAGAGAAATATTTGCTCAGGAGGTAAACGTTAGATTGGTTTTTAAAGTCATTGATTTGTATGTTTTCTGAATAATACAGTTCATTTTATCAAGTATTATTTTACACATGCTATCAAAGAAAAGATAATTCATAGAGCTATGTTTCACAGAACATTTTCAGCATATAATTTTGATGTTTAAAACTACAACCAAATCTTCTGAAAGAAGATCCCATGTCTGCTTTGGGTTGTATGCATGAAATTCACAATAGGGCAAAATCACATGAATAAGGTGTAGACCTGAGATTTCCTTTAGAAATAATTTTATATTTAACAGAAATAAGAATAATGACCTTGTACAGTATAGAAATGACCACAAATATCATATTTATCTGGAATAAATTCAAGATTTTGTAAATATGTAAAATGAGTCTATTAATTATGACACACTCATAACCAACCATAGACTTTATTCTAACATGAGACTGATGTATAGCTTATATACATAATTTTTATCTTATTCCTTTATAAATATGGCCTTAATTGTAATGCAGTAAATCAGAGGAATTCTTTTATCAAGGTTAAAAAATTAAAAAAAGTTTTCTTAGATAGATTTTGATAAATATCTTTGGTGGAAACTGGGCAGACTTAACAGCATTCCAACATTGATAAGAAAATGAACTGATTAGATTACTACTCTGCAATAGTACTAATTTATCTTTAGAATCCAGTGTCGATTTTTCTAGAGACATTCAGCTTTATTGCCCTCTTTTGTTGCCCTCTCCCATGCTTTTAACTTCATATTTTCCATAAGGGCTTCCCTTGTGGCTCTGCTGATAAAGAATCCACCTGCAATGTGGAAAATCTGGGTTCAATCCCTGGGTTGGGAAGATCCCCTGGAGAAAAGAAAGGCTACCCACTCCAGTATTCTGGCCTGGAGAATTCCAGGGACTGTATAGTCCATGGGGCTGCAAAGAGTCAGACACGACTGAGCAACTTTCACTTCATATCTTACCTATGTTAATATTAACAAGGCTTACTGGGAACTCAATTTCGTGCCAGATAATCTGCCAAGTTATCGATTGATGCCCCAAGACCCTCAAGTGGTTACTATCACTATTATTCTTCTGGCAATGACGACAGTGACCTTTGAGAGGGCAAGCAAATTTCCTGAAGTCTCAAAACTAATGATGACTGTGATAAGAAAGCTCAGACAAACTGGTTGCCAAAACCTCAGATTTTACTGCTCTACAATTTCAGTGTTATTTTCACTCACTCTTTTCCTAAAACCTGAGAGCTGAGAACTGCTTGAACAATGCAACCTGGACACTTTAGCACATGCTTGTGTGCCCAGCCATGTCCAACTCTTTGCAACCCCATGGAGTGTAACCCTCCAAGTTCCAACAGCCACACAATTTCCTAGGCAAGAATACTGAAGTGGGTTGCCATTTCCTCCTCCAGGCCATCATCCCAACCGACACAGGGATCAAATGCCCATCTCCCTTGTCTCCTGAATTGCAGGCTGATTCTTTACCATTGTGCCATTTGGAACACCTTAATATACTTTGAACTGTATGTCATGGTTGAAGCCTGACAGACATCACCAGGCCCACCAGTACCTGGTGAAGCCTGCTGACTGGCCTGGTCAAAGCTCTTTGACAGCACATGAACCATAAACTTCCAGATGTTCAAGCTGGATTCAGAAAAGCCAGAGGAATCAGAGATCGAGCTGCCAATATCTGCTGGATCATTGAAAAACCAAGAGAATTCCAGAAAACCTCTACTTCTTCTTTATTGATTACACCAAAGCCATTGACTATGTGGATCACAAAAAAACTGTGGAAAATTCTTCAAGAGATGGAAATACCAGACCACCTGACCTGCCTCCTGAGCAATCTGTATGCAGGTCAAGAAGCAACAATTAGAACTGAACATGGAACAACAGACTGGTTTCAAATCAGGAAAGGAGTACATCACAGTTGCATATTGTCCTGCTTATTTAACGTGTATGCAGAGTACATCATGAGAAACTCTAGGCCGGAGGAAGCACAGGCTGGAATCAAGATTGCCAGGAGAACATTAATAACCTCAGATATGCAGATGACACCACTATTATGGCAGAAAGTGAAGAAGAACTAAAGAGCTTCTTGATGAAAATGAAAGAGGAAAGTGAAAAAGTTGGCTTAAAACTCAACATTCAGAAAACTAAGATCATGGCATCTGGTTCCATTACTTCATGGCAAATAGTGAGGAAACAATGGAAATAATGACAGACTTTATTTTCTTGGGCTCCAAAATCACTGCAATTGCACCCATGAAATTAAAAGACATTTGCTCTTTGGAAGAAAAGCTATGTCCAACCTAGACAGTATATTAAAAGCAGACATTACTGACAAAGGTCTGTCTAGTCACAGCTGTGGTTTTTCAAGTAGTCATGTATGGATGTGAGTGTTTGACTATAAAGAAAGTTGACCACTGAAGAACTGATGTTTTTGAACTGTGGTGTTGGAGAAGACTCTTGAGGGCCCCTTGAACTGCAAGGAGATCAAACCAGTCCACTCTAAAGGAAATGAGTCCTGAATATTCATTGGAAGGACTGATGCTGAAGCTGAAACTCCAAAACTTTGGCCACCTGATGTGAAGAACTGACTCACCGGAAAAGACCCTGATGCTGGGAAAGATTGAAGGTAGGAGGAGAAGGGGACAACAGAGGATGAGATGGTTGGATGACATCACCAATTCAATGGATATGAGTTTGAGCAAGCCCTGGGAGTTTGTGATAGACAGAGAAGCCTGGCGTGCTGCAGTCTGTGGGGTTGCGAACAGTTGGACACAACTGAGCGACTAAACTACACTGATATGTCATGGTTTCTAAATTAATGAAATCATCCTCTTTCTTTCACTGTTTTCAATAATCTCCTGTCTTTGCACCATTCAGTTCTTCCTTAAGGCTTAAAAGACTGTGTCATATAACTTGATGAACTAATTCCCTTTGCTACTCATGGGTCTTGGTGAAATCAGGTGTAGATTCTAGCCTGAGTGCCTGACCTTGGTGCAGAATGTTGAGATCCAGATATTTTTGGTCCAGAGTACAGATAAGAAAAGACCAGTCTTCTCAGAGTGAAAGCAGTTTATTGTTGGCTGGTGATCCTCTTTAAGTGGTAGCTGAAACTCAGAGAAAGTGTCCCATTTTGCTACACTCTCTAAGTGGAAATTCTTCGCACTCACTTAGAAAGGAAATATTATTTACATCTTGATTTTTCACATGAAGAAATTCAAGTTTAGAAAGGTGATGCAGCTTCATTTTTCTGTTCTTAGTCGCTCAATCTTGTCCGACTCTGCAGCCCCGTGTATTAGAGTCCATCAGGCTCATCTGTCCATGGGGATTCTCCAGGCAAGAATACTGGAGTGAGTTGTCATGCTTTCTTCCAGGGCATCTTCCCAACTCAGGGACTGAAGCTATGTCTTCTTTATTGCAGGTGGATTCTTTACCATCTGAGCCACCAGGGAAGCCAGTGCAGCTTAACAGGGTCTCTGAATCGTGCACGGCAAAGTTGTGATTCTGTGTCAGTTGTTTTTGAATTTGAATAAATTGCAAGGGGCTACGTACGCCACACAAGACATTTTAAAGGAAGGGGCAACTCAAGATCCAGAGAACATATGAGATACCCTGAGGCAATTATTCTGCTCTCCCAGGAGAGACCAGCAAACCAATGAAGAGGGAATGCACTGTCAAGAAATAAACTCCCACCTGCATCTGAAAAATCTCATGCTTATGTTTACCATATGCATTGATTATATACTTCCTATACTTACCTTAATGCAGTTGTTCATGACAGCCCTGTTATGATTAAGTTGCTGGAGAAGACTGTAAAGATAATGATGATATTGTTAATTACTCATTTGGGAAATAAAAATGCTAAGTTGAATCCAATTATACACAGAAACAAGTGATTTTCCAAAATGTGTGAAACTGCCTTTTTAAAATTTATCTCTGAGCCGTGTTTGCCTTTGCCATTATATATGTGAGTTTCTATTTGTTTATTTATACAATAGCTGTTCATGTGAAATCTACATCCCGTGGAGTGACTGCAGGTGCTTAATTGCTTGCCCGTAAGCAAACCATTATTGCAACTAGAATTCTATTACAGTATTCAGAGAAAATGTTACGCGTAGAAATAGCTTTTAAGTAAAGTTTTACACCCTATTTTGCAACCAATTCCTGTTCCATCTTAAATTTATTTCATCTAATGCTGCTTTTTGTTCTCAGCGGACCAGGAGATATTGGAGAATTCAGTTATTGTACTTTGCTTGTCATGCCTCGTTAAAAGTCAAAAGAAAGAAAAAATCTGCTTTGCATCACATGTAAGGGTACAGAATGAGCTTATTAATACACAAACGGATTGATTGTGAGCATGAATCAGGCACATGTTAATCATTAAGTAAAGTGTAGGGTGGTAACATAGTATTTCCTGAAATATCTGTATCCATTTGGTGGCTTAGCTTATCAAATTCCTCTGTTCAAAATAATAAATGGATGTCATTTGTTTCAGAGAAGGCAATGGCACTCCACTCCAGTACTCTTGCCTGGAAAATCCCATGGACGGAGGAGCCTGGTAGGCTGCAGTCCATGGGGTCACTAAGAGTAGGGCATGACTGAGCGACTTCACTTTCACTTTTCATTTTCATGCATTGGAGAAGGAAATGGTAACCCATTCCAGTATTCTTCCCTGGGGAATCTCGGGGACGGGGGAGCCTGGTGGGTTGCCATTTCTGGGATCGCACAGAGTCAGACACGACTGAAGTGACGTAGCAGCAGCACCAGTAGCAGCATCATTTGCTTAAGTTTCCTGTAAAGTATTCAATTTCAGTTTGTTTCAGCGATCAATCATTTTCTGGTAAGCATCTGAAATAGAGTTTATGCATATATATTTGTTGTTTATCTTCTGAGTCTTTTAATTGATGCTTTAAAAAAAAGAAGAGGAAGCTAATAAATAAAATCACCTTTATTTACTAGGAAAGCCACAGCCACACTCTCCTAACAAAGAAATTATAAGATGTGTATTTGTTTATTTACTTATCTATTCATTTGTTTATTTGTTTTCCTTTTTGAAGCCAACATGATCATTAACATTCTTAGACTAAAATTACGGTCCAACTGTTGCTTTTGACCAAAAATGTTTTAATAAGGCAGAGTCTGAAAAAAGTATTATAGCTTTTCTAAATGATTCAAGTTAAAAAAAAAAATCATTGACAGCAAGATATGAATGCACTAATGTATAAGGATAAATATGTTTAGTATTGGAATTTTACTTTGCTTTGCTTTTTTAAAATCATCTGCTCTCTTGGCAAAATCATTGGCAACACTGCATCCACTCAAGGACTTTCAGCCTTCAAGGTGTTCTGTAAGTTCTTTGAGCCCTTTCTAATGGAGCTTTCAGCCCTGCAACCCTCTCTAGGATCTACTAAACAGTATTTTTTTACCCCCATCATAAAATCTGGCAATGTATAATGTAAACTTTTTTTTAAAAGAAGGATGGAAATTGCACCTAGAATATTGGAAAAATGTTTGGTCTCCATACTAATGCAACACTTAATAAAATGGACAACATGGAAAAAATGGATAAATTCTTAGAAAAGTACAACTTTCCAAAACTGAATCAGGAAGAAATTGAAAATCTTAACAGATCCATCACAAGCACAGAAATTGAAACTGTAATCAGAAATCTTCCAGCAAACAAAAGCCCAGGTCCAGATGACTTTACAGCTGAATTCTACCAAAAATTCAAGAAGAGCTAACACCTATCTTACTCAAACTGTTCCAGAAAATTGCAGAGGAGGTAAACTTCCAAACTTATTCTATGAGGCCACCATCACTCTTAACACCAAAACCTGACAAAGATGCCACAAGAAAAGAAAACTACAGGTCGATATCACTGTTTAACATAGATGCAAAAATCCTTAACAAAATTCTAGCAATCAGAATCCAGCAACACATTAAAAAGATCATACACCATGACCAAGTGGGCTTTATCCCAGGGATGCAAGGATTCTTCAATATCTGCAAATCAATCAATGTAATTCACCAGATTAACAAACTGAAAAATAAAAGCCATATGATTATCCCAATAGATGCAGAGAAGGCCTTTGACAAAATTCAACATCCATTCATGACAGAAACTATCCAGAAAGCAGGAATAGAAGGAACAGACCTCAACATAATAAAAGCTATATATGACAAATTCACAGCAAACATTATCCTCAATGGTGAAAAATTGAAGGCATTCCCCCTAAAGTCAGGAACAAGACAAGGGTGCCCACTTTCACTGCTACTATTCAACATAGTTCTGGAAGTTTTGGCCAAAGCAATCAGAGCAGAAAAAGAAATAAAAGGAATCCAAATTGGAAAAGAAGAAGTAAAACTCTCACTGTTTGCAAATGACATGATCCTCTACATAGAAAACCCTAAAGACTCCACCAGACAATTACTAGAGCTAATCAATGAATACAGTAAAGTTGTAGGATATAAAATCAACACACAGAAGTCCCTTGCATTCCTATACACTAATAATGAGAAAGTAGAAAACTAAATTAAGGAAACAATTCCATTCACCATTGCAATGAAAAAAATAAAATACTTGGGAATATATCTACCTAAAGAAACTAAAGGTCTATATATAGAAAACTACAAAACACTGATGAAAAAAATCAAAGAGGGCACNAATCAGAGAGTCAGAAGGTAGAGTTAAGAAAGATTAAGCTGATATCAAGCTATTCCAAAATCTCAGTGCTTAAAACACACACACACACATACACACAGATGTTTTTTTCTCACTCATGACACACTGAATAGCGTGGCTCAGCTGTGGGCAGGTGACAGCTATACTCCTGATAACACTGAAGGAGTCTTGCTCTGGTGCTTTCATCACCATCAAGATACAAACAAATTAGGTAAGAAACACAGAAAAGCATGTGATGGCTCTACAGATTTCTATCCAGAAGGGCCTGCATCGCTTCTGCTCAACTTTCTCTTGTTAAATCAACTCAGGGGACAATGAAAGATATGACCTGGGTGAGGGAAAGGAGGTGGAACAGTAAGAAGTACAATGGTCTAGTGTGCCAAGATGCTGGAGGAGGGGTGGGGGCAGTGTTTGCTTACACTGTTATCATCCGGGAGATGAGGCTTAGAACTTTGCAAAGTGGCTACTGTGGCAGGGTTTGAATTGCCATTCAAACTAACAGAAAAGAAAACTTGGAACTGGTTCATAGAACTTGTGTTTGAAAAGTGGTAAATATTTGTGCCTGACCAAAATTTAGGTTACGAAGTTAAGCGCAGCGGAGAAGCATAAATAGAACAGCAGCAAACTGTGACTGGATCCAGATTTTGTCTTCATTCGGGTTCTCCCATAGCTGACCTAAGACTGGAAGTGGGTGGAAATTAGTTTATTTGAGAGGTTGTGATGACTTTCTTTGTCTGTCAGCTGGACTGGACTACAATTCACAGTTATTCTTTAAATGACTAAAGTGTTGTTGTGAAGGGATTTGCAAATGTATACAGGAAATTAAAATTATTTGGTGTGCTTACAAAGTGAAGGGATAAGATAGATAGATCAAAGGCAAGGAATGAGGTGGTTGGTGAGGCAGGCAAGTACTGGGTTTTGGAAAGGACCCTTGATTTTTTCTTTCTTAAGATCTCTATGTCCCAGGTAACTCAGCAGTAAAGGATCTGCCTGCCAATGTAGGAGACACAGGAAACATGGGTTCAGTCTCTGGTTGGAGAAAATGACAACCCACTACAGTATTCTTGCCTGGAGAATCATATGAAAAGAGTAGCCTGGCTGGCTACTTATATTTCTCCTACTGTCTTCAGGAAGATGTTCCTTTAGAAAAATGAGAAGTCTCCACATTCGCTGTTTCTCTATTTGGCTCGGTGCTGATTACTAGCTCAGTACACATACCTTTTAATTTTTCACCCTCCACTTTTCATTTCAGGGTTCTCTGGTGGCTCAGACACCAGGGAAGAATCTGTCTGCAATGCAGGAGAGCCAGGTTCAATCCCTAGGTTGAGAAGATTCCCTGGAGAAGGAAATGGCAACCCGTTCCAGTATTCTTGCCTGAAGAATTCCATGGACAGCAACCTGGTGTGCTACAGTCCATGGGGTAGCAAGAGTCCAACTTGACTGAGCAATTAACACATCCACTTTTCATTTCATGTTGGTATTTAGGGGAAGCAAACAATTCACCTTTGTATCTAAGCTCCATCATTCACTTGGTCCAGCCTCATGTTTTGCAGGAGGCCAGATCTTTTTGATGCCAGTAAGCATTCATCTAGAACCAGCAGGAGGGAGGAAACAGTGCCCAGAAGTCCTCATAAAGCCCAGCATACCTTTGTGTCCAGAGGTTCAACATTCCTGGGCAAAATCCAGGCACGTGGCTGCCGCATACTGGATGAAGGTACATGTTTTGTGCCCAATTCTGTGAAAAATTAAGAAATGTCACTTTAAAAATCACGGTGTTTCATTTTCTCAGTGGGCTGACCTAATTATTACCAGCAGGAAGAATTGGCCAATAACATGACTTTTCTTTTTCTCCTTTGGCCTCAAAGGAAAAGGCATCAGTCTCTCCCTTGTTTCTTTTCTTTTTATTTGGATACTGCTGAAGTAGTACAAGCCAGCTCCTCCTCATACCTTCTTTCCCTGGTTATAAGCTTTGGTTCACCTGTAAAACACATTTTTACAAAAACCTGAGCATAAAAGTTGGCTATAAAAAGCCCCATGCCCTGGTGTGGTTCTTGTTGTTAGGGATCCAGGAAGACCTTGTGTTCATAGCGTGCCTTGCGTGGTAGCTTCCGCCCCTACGTCTTTTCCTGTCCAACCATTGTGCTCACAAACCTGGCAGGGTCCGCACAGCTCCAGGTAATTATATATATAAAATTTGACAGTGTCTTCTTAAAACCTCCAAGTTTTAAAAACAAAGCGATGGCCCTGAGGGAGTTGTCTGACAGCTCATAGATGTGTTCATGTTGTGTCTGAAGGGTCAGAAGAAGCAGGAAAAATAGAGAAGACGCATCATGCAAATGACCCTCACATTCATGTGCCTTTTGCATCTGCAGAAGCCACATTGATTTTCTATTTGATTTTTTCCTTTGACTCTGTCTAGGGAAATATCTGGAGAATTCAGAGGTGGGAAAAGTGCACTGCCTACACATATTGTTCTTTTAGTTCCTGCTAGAAAAGTCTTAAGGAAGAATATGCTTAGAATTTATCTCTGCAGATAAAATGTCAAACCCTTCAGAAAACTTAAGAGTTTGGTAGGTGGCGAGAACCATCTTTGCAAAATGCTAGCATGTCAAATTTTATGATGTCCTATTTACTCTGTATCTCTTGTTTTCTTGGTAAAATATATGAGCACTCATGAATATATCAGTATTATAAATATCCCTGGGAAATTATTTGAATAAGAACATAAGATATAAATCAGTTATATCTGATTTATATATTCAAATTTTGTTTTCCAGAAAATCAATTTAATGAGATCTTGTCAGCTTTTTTCTGAGAAGAGGAGTCGTAGTCAGTAATTTGTGCTAACATGGTTAACTAGCTTCTTTTCTGGAAGATTTCTCAGTGTTCTAAAGTCTCAAGGAGCTAGAGTTCTCAAACACATAGTTTGGAAAGCATTTTGGAAAGTAAGATGTACTTGACAGTTTCAAGAATTCAGATTTTTAACTCCAATTCTGACTTCTGAGCAAAACTCCACACGTATATGTAATCTACTGCCAATTAAACAGCTCTTAACAGGGGAATCTGGGTCTTATTCAGCACCTATCTCCACTGCCTCACACTGTGCCTGGCACAGTTTATAGATATTTGAATGATTTATTAAATATCTGGAGACATGAAAATAAATGTTGATCTTCTTATTTAAAAGTTAAGTCTGAAAATCCAGAGCTTAGTAGATAGAAGTGAATGACTGGGTTAGAGGAAAATCAATGAACATAAATGAGTAGAGAAATGAAAGCTCAACGTAATTATCAGATGGAACCAATGGTTTGAGTCCATTGGACCACGGATACATTTCAACAGTATCTTTGAGACAATAATTTATAAACTTGCCTTAAGTGATCAGTTAAGTTCTCCCCTGCTCTAAGATACTATGGTAGCATAAGTCTGTTGAGGAATCAAGTTATCTAGAATGATTGGAAAAGCTTTGCTATTTGTCTTTCTGACGCATTCTTTTGGCAGGAAACAAGCTAAACATATCAGAATATAATCCAGGGACACTAACACTCAGAGCCACATGGCTTCTACCAGAAACAGGGGTGGGTGGATGGGGAGAGCTTGTTTCATGTTAGGGGTTTTTTCAGATTTGTTTACGTATTTAACACCAATCTCCACAGGGTCTTCAAAAGAAGTTCAGACAGAATGAAGTAGGTGGAAAATGGAAGAAAAGAAAGGGAGAAAGCGAAATGGAGGGAGAAAAGCAGAGAAGAAACACACAGAAAATAATTCTGAACACATAAGGAATAATAGAGGGGATAAAGCAGTATTACTTAAAAATAACTGAACTGTCATACATAATATTTAAAATTTGAAAAAAACAATGTCTTTGACATTTTAAGCTGTTTGTAATCTGGGAACCTGCAACCTCTCTGTTTTTCACTCTTTTTCTTCTTTCTACTTATTTAGCTCAAACCATATTAGATAGCCTCCTTGCTATGGTTTGAATACTCAATCACCCTTCATTTCTAAAACTTTGTCCTAAAGACAATCTTTTTTTAATTTTAGCAGGCAAAAGGGGATTTTTTTTTCCCTTTTTTTTTCATTTGGACTTCCCTGGCAGCTCAGCTAGTAGCTCTGTCTGCAATCCAGGAGACCCGGGTTTAGTTCCTGAGTCAGGAAGATCCCCTAGAGAAGGGATAAGCTACCCACTCCAATATTCTTCAGCTTCCCTTGTGACCCCAGACACTGAATTCTAGGCAACATACTTACTGGTAATGTATTGGGTTGGCTAAAAAACTTGTTTGGGTTTCTCTATCACATTTTTCCAAACAAACTTTTTGGCCAACCCATTACTTTAGAGAAAGTACAAATGGTTTGAGTTATGACTATACACAGAATCCTGGACAGTGGAAAAAGTTTGGCTTTTTAGGGCTCTAGAAAGAATAAGATTGACAGATTAGAGGCAGGGAAGCTTTGGGAAGAATCATGTGAATGGGGATGTGGGAATCAATACAATGTGTGCAGATCTTTGGGTTTCACGACAATAACCTTCAAAGCGTGCTCACAGCAGAAGTATATTCAAAATCCAACTAGACATGAGTCCAGGTGGGTAAGCAGCCTCCATCCTTGACATAACAAAGTCTAACTATTGGAACAGAAATGAAACATCTGTAATGGGTGACATATATACACATCAACCCAAAGCATGGATTCCCCCTCATGATGGCTAGCCAAATTACTACTGATGCTGAATCCCCAGCTTGCTAACAGCAGAAGTCAAAGTTGTGTGTACACTTGGTAAGGTAGCATCACACAAAGAGTTCATCTAGCTGCTTAATGGAAGGCTGGCTATGTTGGACATTTTCCATTCAAAAGGAAACAGTAGTAGGTACTTGCATGCATGTTTGCTACTGCCTCTGTGCGACCTTGTGGACTATAACCCTCGGGGCTCCACTGTCTATGGGATTCTCCAGGCAAGAATACTGGAATGGAGTGTCATGCCCTCCTCCAAGGGATCTTCTTGTCCCCGGGGTCAAACTTGCACCTCTTAAGTCTCCTGCACTAGCAAACCAGTTCTTTACAGGCCGGTTCTTTACCACTAGTGTCAGCTGGGAAGCCTTTACCAGACCTGATATATGTTTGGATACATGTCAGTACCACCGTCTGACAGCTTATGAATTTCCTGATTTTTCAAAACTTGTATTCCACACATTTTTTCCCCCTTTTCCCCCAGACCATGTGATTTTTTTATACCAAAAGAAATAGGACAAAATCTTATTTTTTTTTTTTTTTTTTTTTTTTACCATGGGGTCCACTGCTCCTATGATATAGCATATCATTCAGAAGTTGAAAGCATTGGGAGCTTGTATACACCTGCGGTGGATTCATGTCGATGTATGGCAAAACCAATACAGTATTGCAAAGTAGAATAAAGTAAAAATTTAAAANTTTTTTTTTTTTTTTTTTTACCATGGGGTCCACTGCTCCTATGATATAGCATATCATTCAGAAGTTGAAAGCATTGGGAGCTTGTATACACCTGCGGTGGATTCATGTCGATGTATGGCAAAACCAATACAGTATTGCAAAGTAGAATAAAGTAAAAATTTAAAAAAAAGAACATAAAATTCCCTAATCTGTATTATGAACTCTGTATAAGTGAAACTTTGAGTGTATTAAGACAGTATCAAAAATAAAAAAAAAAGAAGTTGGAAGCCTAGTAGAATGGTAGAATGAAGATCAGATAAGATGCCAACTCTAGAATAACTCACTGCATGATAGAGGCAGTGCCTGTGGTACGCTGGTAAAAGTTCAACAACTGGTTTTCCAAAAATAAATAAATAAATATCCTAAAGACACAGTTGTCAGTTTTCAAGGTACAGATACTCCCATCATGGCTGATTTAAAGCCACCAATATTAGGTCACTGAAAATCATCAATTGGGATATTTTGGGAATTGATTCTCAAAACCTTCTTCCATTAATCCAGTATAATCAATCTCCAGCAAAAGCTCTGGGCACTATCTGGGATACAGGACATACACTGAGCCAATGCATCATATGAGGCTATGTCCAATGTAACTACAATACACAGGTCCATAGCCCAAGAGTTTGAAGGACTGCGTATTCTCAGTGGCACTCTTATTGTTTTTATTTTCAGAATTTGTATTGTTGAATCCCATGACATGAGCGCCAACTGAATTGAAGAGCCTGGCTCCCACAGAGTAAAGATCTCCAGGAAATAACCCAGGAAGGATTCCATGGAACTTGGAGGTAAGATCAGCATCGGGTCATTTGGATTTCTTCATGTCAGTACAGTGACAGGAAAATTAGGAAAGGCTAATGATCCTATTACCACAAGATTCTAGAGTTGTTACAGACACGGAGCTGAAAGGAATTCATCTGGAATTCATGAAATTCACTCTCTATCTACCGCTGCTTCAGTGCTCAGTTATAACTAAACAATCAATTGCACTAACCACAGCCTGACAAGTGCAAACAACTCAGAACTTGTAATAAACTTGACGAGGAAAGTCTAGGTGATCCCAGGAGGTGAGTGCTGGCTGACAGCAGACGGAGAGGATGAATACCAACCACAGCTTCAAGCCAGTGACAGGTAGCGTAGAGGCGTATCTCCTTAACCTTCCTCAATCAGTCGCTCTCTGGCGAATGTGGCCAGTCAGCATCTTGAAGGATTGGATGTCATGGGGGCCAAGAGGCAAAAACAAATTCAAGTAATATGAGAAATAGCCCTCTTTGGACATATTTTCTGCACTGATCAGTTCTCACCCTACCCCTTACTCCTGAAATTGCTGCTACCTCCAGAGAAATGCATATATTTTCCCTTATATTCTTTTGTATTGAAGGAATCTCATTTATTTACAAAATATACATGGATTTTTATTAGTGAAAACCAGTAACAGCAATGAGTTGGGGAAAAATAAAATAAAACCTCTTCTAGTTCAATCTACCTACATCATCTTTCTTAATGAACTCTATATACCTTGTCTTAATTCTGACCAAAATCCTTTGATGAGCATGCAGTAAACTAAAATTTTAAAAATCCAAACTGATTTTCCCAAGGAAATTTTTGTTACTGATGATTGCCTCATGATACAAGTAAAATGTCTTTGTCAATTTTTACCATCATCATTAATCACTACACATGTTCTTCTCCATTTTCCTAACTTCACGTTGTGTTATACCATATGTTTTAAAATTGAGACATTATAGTATGCAATTTATACCTCCAGGGCAGTTTCAATTTATTTAGAGAAGAATGCCTAATTTCCATAACAATAGCATGTAACTATTAAACTGTGAAGCTCTCAGTGTTTAGATGGTTAATAGGTGCTAAGAAATTAAGATGGTATACTGACTAAAGATGGTGAATCAGATTACCAAGGATGAGAACAAATAAGTGAGTATAGCAGGCAGATGGAATAGGAAATTAAAAACAGCATACACTTTGAAGGTATGGAAGATTAGAATGACCAGGCAAAGTGGTTCAGTATTATGATGGCTGGTGACATACAATCAGAATATTTTAGAATTACTGCCTATGGTGATTGGAGTCTGGTATAGATTTTTTGAGTAGAGTGGTGATGCTGGGAAAGACTGAAGGCAAAGAAAAAAAGTGGCAACAGAGGACGAGACGGTTGGAGAGCATCACCAACTCAAAGGAGATCAATCTGAGCAAACTCTGGGAGACAGTGAAGGACAGGGAAGCCAGCTGTGCAACAGTGCGTGAGGTTGCAAAGAGTCAGACGTGACTTAGTGTCTGAACAACAACAACATGTGGAATGAGGTGTTTTGTAATAATAGTCTTACAGTCTGAATGAAAAAGAGTTTAAATCAAGATGAAAACAGCAAAAAAGTTGTAGGAGGTAAGCTCAGTCTAAGGAAACGCAGAAAGCAAACAAGGTTCAAACACATTTCTTGTACAAGTTATGGCAATCAGCCAATTCAAAGATAGCAGATAGTTTCTTCCTGACACTTTATGAGCTATCTCGTTAATTTTCTGTTATAATCTATTTTAATTATGTGGTGACATTTTTTTTTTCCCTCTGACAAAAGCTAGAACTGTATTACGTGTATCCAGTCTTCGGTTTCTATTTAGAACTTGTTGCCCTGTGGAGTTTCAGGTCTCCAGCTAAAGTGTTTTCCTTTATTTGTTCCTTGTTCAGGGAAAGATCAAAAGGACTGAGGACACTAGAAGGTGAATCCCTTCATTACAGAGACAACCCTAAAATGTACTAAAGCACCTCTCTAACATGTGGAATAAAGTCTGACAATATAGTGCACAGAAGAGGGCTTTCACATTCTGTGAAGCATTTATAGTGACACTTACGCAGTTCTCCTAAGACCCGTTTCTCGGCACACAGAGCAGTTTGTAACAAATGCCAGGTGCAAGTTGACGTACGCATTCAAAAGGAGGCTATGGCCTTCCTTTGGCATTTTGAGCTTAGGCAGCATGTCTCAAATACTTCTCTCAACTACTTTTTTGTCTAGCCTTTGGTGTACTAAAGGAAGGACTCAATAAGGGAGGGAGATAGGAGAATTAGATGGATTAGGTTATTTTAAACAACAAACTTCGGGTTTTCATGGGGTGATCCATGCACTAAGTGGAGGAGTGGAAGGATTCTTGACCATGTTTTGCAGCCAGACCCAAGGAATGTGGCCAGTGTCAATTCCCGCCTTGCCTGGCAGGGATTCTTTGATGTCTGGGGCAGCACAGGGAGTGGCACATTCCTAGGACCACCCAGGCAAAAAGTCCCCAGTCAGCTGCTGGGGACTTAGTCTCATTATTAAAATGCAAAGGATGCCCTCAGAATGTTCCATGCCATGAAGTAACAAACAAAATGTCCCAAGGAAAATAAACAACAATAAAAACATCTCCATACAAACAATAAGTTAAAACTAAAATATTTTACCTCGTGGCTGTAAAGCTGATGTTAACTTCTGACCAACACTCTTCATGAAAGAGACAGCTGAGAAGCCATATTTTATCAATAATGGTGTATTTATTTAATTAACAGAGACATACCTTCAAAAGGAGTAATACACGTGACGGGACCCACGGGTATTAGTTCCATTTGCCTCTGGCATGTGTAACAAAAGGAAACATTTTAATTACGGAGCAGGTTTCTTGAATAACAGCGTTATGCACCTTACATAAAAAATAAAACCCAGATGTATTAAAAAGTTGAATGTCATAAATCATTCAACTATAAGAAAATACGGGCACGCATGTAGTAGTAGTTCATGAGACAGAAAGAAGTTTCCTATATATAAAGCAAATGGAAACATTCAGAAAAGAATTTTTCTATTCATCAAAGAATAAACTATAAAAAAATAAAAAGCCATGAAAGTGAGAAAAATAGAAATAAATGATGGAATACAGACTAATTACTATATCCACACATATACCACATATATATGAACACACACTGAACCATTGCTTCTAGGAGAAACATGGGATTAGGCTTCTGCAAAGCTCTGGTCACATTTTTACCAAGCAATCAATACATAGCTGTTTTTTAGGTGTGTTTCTGTTTAATGCCACCTGATTGTTCATTAACATTGAACTCACAGGCAACAGCACAACTCATGAATGCATGCAGTTTATTAAACACAATTGCTTTCTAGTCACTTCCTCCATGAAGCATCACCTGTCTCTTATACACATCTCNAGTCCTTGAGAGCAGCCACTCAGGGGGAGCCCTTTCTATTGCATGTACACTGGCTCTCACCAGCGCCATTTTGGAAATCGCCCTCTCGCTTTCTAGCCTCAGGACCTGGCCCTGCATACCAGCCTATAGGCACCAGTATTGAACTTCCTCAAAACAAGCAACTAGCTGAGAGGGGACACAGCCACATCCATCAGCTATTTTCAAAAATATAGCAAATAACACATTTTGGTGAAGATGTGACAAAAAGAGAAATTTTCTGCATTCTTGGCGGGAAAGTAGATTGGTGCAACCACTATGAAAAAACAGCATGAGGGTCCTCAACAAATTAGAAATAGAACAATCATATGCTCCAGTGGTTCTACTCCTGGCTATTTATCTGAAGAAAACAAAAGCACTTATTATGAGGGATATATGCACACCTATATTCTTCACAGCATTGTTTACTATAACCAAGGTATGGTAAGTAAAGTAAGTAAGTGAAGTCGCTCAGTCGTGTCCGACTCTTTGCGAACCTGTGGACTGTAGCCCACCAGGCTCCTCCTTCCATGGGATTCTCCAGGCAAGAGTACTGGAGTGGGTTGCCATTTCCTTCTCCAGGGGATCTTCCCAACCCAGGGATCGAACCCAGGTCTCCTGAATTCCAGGCAGATGCTTTAACCTCTGAGCCACCGGGGAAGCCAAGATATGGAATAAACATAAATGCCCATGAATAGATGAATGAATAAAGAAAATGTGATATAAATGCATATGTATATATATGATATGATATCTATGTATCACTCGGCCATAAAAAATGAAAGCTTGCCATTTGTGATAACATGGGTGGACACAGAGAGTATTATGCTGAGTGAAATAGGTCAAACCAAGGAAGACAAATAGCGTACAACTTATATATGGAATCTAAAAAACAAAACGAATGAACAAACACAAAACAGAAACAGAATTATAGGCACAAAGAACATATGGATGGTTTCCAGAGGGAACGAGAGTGGTGGGGAGGAAAGAAACAGGTGAAGAAGATTAAGGACGTACAAACTTCCAGTTGCAAGATAAATGAATCATGCATATAGAATGTATGGTGTAAGGGATATATTTAGTAACCATGCCATATCTTTGTATGGTGACACATAATAACTAGGCTTATAGTGATCATCATTTTGAAATATATATAAGTTATTTTGTGTAACAGGAACTAACATTGTGCTGCAAGTCAATAATACTTCAAAAACATGCTTACAGAAAAAGCTATATTTTGTGGTTACCATATGTAGGTGATTGGGAGATGAGGAATTGAATGAAGGCAGTAAAAAATGTACAAACTTCCAGTTATAAGATGAATACATACTGAGTATTTAATGCACAACATGCTAAATATAATACTTATATATGTTACATTTGAAAGGTAAGAGTAATTCCCAAGAGTTCTCATCACAAGGAAAATGTTTTTTCTATTTCTTTAATATTTTATCTATATGAGATCATGGATGTTCATCAAGTTATTATGATAATCATTCCATGGATATATGTAAGTTAAATCATTATATTATACATTTTAAACTTAGAGCTGAATGTCAATTCAAAAGTGAAAGTTGCTCAGTCGTGTCCAACTCTTTGCGACCCCATGGACTATACAGTCCTTGGGATTCTTCAGGCACCAATACTGGAGTGGGTAGCCTTTCCTTTCTCCATGGGATCTTCCCAACCCGTGGATCGAACCCAGGTCTCCTGGATTGCAGGTGGGTTCCTTACCAGCTGAGCCATAATGGAAGCCCAAGAATACTAGAGTGGGTAGCCTATCCCTTCTCCAGGGGATCCTCCTGACCCAGGAATTGAACTGGGAGTCTCCCGCACTGCAGGTGAATTCTTTTCCAACTGAGCTATCAGGGAAACCACAGAATGTCAATTACATCACAATAAAACCAGAAGACAGAAAAATGATACAAATATAAAATCAAATAAATTTTAAGAAATAATAGGAGTTTCTGAGGTGAAACTCAAGTTATATAGGGCAGTAGAGACAATGGATAATATCATTGACAATAGTTTCATAGAAGGGCAAGTGTGGTTGGAAAATACTATTTTGATGAGGAAATTATGCTAAGTGAAAACAAACAAACAAACAAATTCTTAGGCTACTAAATGGAAGATAATTACAGAAGGCACATTTTTATTAACCTAATCTCTGCACTGTGCCATATTTCAAAATGTAAACATTAAGGAATGTGTTAATAATGTCTTATTGTGTACTTATCAATTTAGATGCAAATCTCAGGAAAGTGATACTGTTAGTCACGACCCCATGGACCATAGCTGGCCAGGCTGCTCTGTTCATGGAATTCTCCAGGCAAGAATACTGGAGTGGGTTGCCATTTCCTTCTCCAGAGTATTTTCCTGACCCAGGGATCAAACCCAGGTCTCCTATACTGCAGGCAGTTTCTTTAACATTTGAGCCAAGGAAGCCCAATAAGATGTAGATGTAATAAACTTGTATATCCAAAAGAACTTTTTACCCTTAGTCCATAAGAAATACTACAAACTATGTCTTCTACTGACAAAAAGAATAGTATGACATGCCGTATTGAATTAATTTTATATTAATATGTTATCTATTTAATATATAGTATATAAAAATATTTTCATTAATATTAAGTAATATCAGAAATAAGCATCATGCATTTCTCATAAAAGTAGTCCTTATAATGGTGACTTAAGAAAAACATTGGGAGAAATCTATAACTGACAGTAATAAGATTACATGTCCACGGTGCCTATGCAAATGAGAATCTGACCATAAAAACTAGATAATTACACATCTAATAGCTTGGAGTTGATGCCAATTTTGTAGATAGATACAAATGTATAATTAGCAATAGTTGTGTGGATATAAATTTTAAATGCAACTTGAGAGTATTGGGTAATGTAATACTTTGAATGAAAATATCTAAACAGGAAATGTTTTACACAAGCGATTAGATGTTCAGTATAAATATTAGATAAGAAATGAATAATTTATGAGACAGTAAAAAAGTACAGTGATTTCTTGTTCCTAACTTCACTGAAGCATTGTTTGCATACAATTAAATAAACCAATTTAGAATTAAAATTTATATATTTCTGCAAATATAACCACAATCAAGTTATAAAAGCACTTCCATTATGCACTAAATAGCCCTTATGCCCCACACTGAGGCAATTCTCCATACAACCTCCCCACTACACACACTCATAGTCACTGAAACTGCGACTAAAAAGTAGATTTTCCCTTTTTTAGAGTTTCTTATAAATGGAATTGGGATTCCCAGGTGGAGTTAGTGGTAAAGAATCTGCCTTCAGTGCAGGAGACACAGGTCGGATTCCGGTGTCAGGAAGATCCCTTGGAGGAGGGCATGGCCGCCCACTCCAGTGTTCTTGCCTGGAGAATCCCCATGGACAGAAGAACCTGGGAGGCTGTGGTTTGTACGGTCACAAAGAGTCAGACATGACTATAGCAACTTAACATAAGTGGAATTACATGGTACATGTATTGTGTTTTGACAGTTTCATTCAAATGTTTGGTTTTGTTACTCTGTCTTTCAGTTTTTTCCCTATTTATTACAATGACAACAGCTATTATTTTATTGTGTGCTTAGTACGGATAAGATTTGTATAAAGCTCTTTACATGTATAATGACCAAAAAATCACCCTTCACCCCATAAAAACAGGGAGGTGGATGGCAACTTGTCCAAAAACTGAATTAGGTCCTTCTAGAAGGCAGTGGCACCCCACTCCAGCACTCTTGCCTGGAAAATCCCATGGACGGAGGAGCCTGGTGGGCTGCAGTCCATGGGGTCGCTGAGAGTCGAACAAAACTGAGCGACTTCACTTTCACTTTCATGCATTGGAGAAGGAAATGGCAACCCACTCGTGTTCTTGCCTGGAGAATCCCAGGGATGGGGGAACCTGGTGGGCTGCCATCTATGGGGTCACAGAGAGTCAGACACGACTGAAGTGACTTAGCAGCAGCAGCAGCAGGAGATCATTTCTAAGCCTCAGCCAGATACTTGACTGTTCAAAAACAAAAGAAAGCCTAATGTTAAGCTTGGGTGTGGGGGCCTAAATGGGAAACCTTAAAAAGAAAGAGGGGAAACTAAGATGGCGCCTGGCGGAAGAGATGGGGGCGTGGTCTATGTTGTTTGTCAAAGTTTTTGATTGGCTCTCTTGATTTCCCTGCAGTAAACAGAGCGTGATCACCATAGATTCCTGTTATAATGAAGGCGCATGACGATTTGACCTTTAAAGTGATTGGTACAACTATGGAAAGTCCCTCCTAAAACCCCCCTGCTTGAGCTTGCAGCAATAAAGTGGAACTGCTCAGACAGAACCCCTGCCGTGTCTGATTGTCTCTCCCTCGCTGAGGGGCTGGGTTGGCAGACAGCAGACTCACCTCTCCTCGGGACCCCTGGCTTTGCTGAGGGAAGTTCCACTGCCTCTCTCTTTCTGCGGAGCACCCCTGCACTTGGGGGTTAAGGACTAAAAAGAGATGAGTTGTATTACATGAGAAATGGAAAAAAAATTGGTTCTTTTGTTTCTTAAAAATTTTTTTAAATTTATTTAATTGGAGGCTAATTACTTTACAACATTGTAATGGTTTTTGCCATACATTGACATGAGTCAGCCATGGATGTACATGTGTTCCCCCCATCCTGAACGCCCCTCCCCACCCCATCCCTTTGGGTCATCCCAGTGCACCGGCCCTGAGCACCCTGTCTCATGTGCCAAACCTGGATTGATGATCTGTTTCACATATGATAATATACATGTTTCATTGCTATTCTCTCAGATCATCCTACCCTCGCCTTCTCCCACAGAGTCCAAAGACTGTTCTATAATCTGTGTCTCTTTTGCTGTCTCGCGCATAGAGTTATCCTTACCATCTTTCTAAATTCCATATATATGCATTAGTATACTGTATTGGGGAGAAGGCAATGGCAACCCACTCCAGTACTCTTGCCTGGAAAATCCCATGGGCGGAGGAGTCTGGTAGGTCGCAGTCCATGGGGTCTCGAAGAATTGGACACAAGGGAAGAGGGACTTCCCTTGTGTGAAGTCACACAAGTGACTTTCACTTTTCACTTTCATGCATTGGAAAAGGAAATGGCAACCCACTCCAGTGTTCTTGCCTGGAGAATCCCAGGGATGGGAGAGCCTGGTGGGCTGCCATCTATGTGGTCGCACAGAGTCAGACACGAATGAAACGACTTAGCAGCAGCAGCAGCATACTGTATTGGTGTTTTTCTTTCTTGCTTACTTCACTCTGTATAATGGGCTCCAGTTTCATCCACCTCATTAGAACTGATTCAAATGTTTTCTTTTTAATGGCTGAGTAATACTCCATTGTGTATATGTACCACTGCTTTCTTATCCATTCGTCTGCTGATGAACATCTAGGTTGTTTCCATGTCCTGGCTATTGTAAACAGTGCTGCAATGAACATTGGGGTACACGTGTCTCTTTCAATTCTGGTTTCCTAAGTGTGTATTCCCAGCAGCAGGATTGCTGGGTGTATGGCATTCTATTTCCAGTTTTTTTAAGGGATCTCCGCACTGTTCTCCATAGTGGTTGTACTAGTTTGCATTCCCACCAACTGGGTAAGAGGGTTCCTTTTTCTACACACCCTCTCTAACATTTATTGTTTGTAGATTTTTGCATAGCAGCCATTCTGACCAGTGTGAGATGGTACCTCATTGTGGTTTTGTTTGCATTTGTCTGATGAGTGATGTTGAGCATCTTTTCATGTGTTTATTAGTCATCTGTATGTCTTCTTTGTAGAACTGTCTGTTTAGTTCTTTGGCCCATTTTTTCATTGGGTCATTTATTTTTCTGAAATTGAGCTTCAGGAGTTGCTTGTATATTTTTGAGATTAATTCTTTGTCAGTTGCTTCATTTGCTATAATTTCTCCATTTTGAAGGCTGTCTTTTCACTTTGCTTATAGTTTACAACCTTCATAATATCTTTCACTTTTGTCATTCAAGCGCATCTGGCTTTATCTTCAACAGTAACCTTCTTCTGAAAACACCCAGATCATACTTGTTACAACCTTAAATATTGTTAGTATATAATGATAAATTTTTAAGGCATATTTATATGATAGGTTAATGAAAATGCAAGAAAAAAGTTAAAAGGTACAAATCACATGGTTCAAAGCCAGCACAATATTAACTATCTGCAGGATATAATTAATTTTGGTGGATTGTGTTTTGTCTACTGTCATGAGTAACAACAGATCTTCACTCTCAAGAGAAGTCAGAGTTCTGAAAGACAAGCCCTGCTTATTTATTTATTTATTCTGTAAACTGAATATAATCTCCAGGCCTCCAGCTATTGATGTAGCAAGAAAGAGAATCTCAGGCATTACTGGGACTGTCTCCCCGTGAATCTATTATTATCCACTCAACTGCCCCCATGGGTATCACACAGAGACTAATCTTTGATGACGTATTGCTCCCTCTTGACCAGCACTGTGCCTCTGACACTGTGTTAACGTTGGTTCCTTTGTATGATCACCTTTCCCAGTGTCAGTCCAAACCATGCTGCTGAGGTAAGGGTTTACTACACGCCATTTTCAACATTAAGGCCAAAGGACTGTTGTCCATCTTTGCTTACTCACTGCTTCCTGCCTCATTGATCCTGGCACTAACTCTATCCTATTTGCAGTTAGAATGGGTGTTCATTGAACTTGCAACTTATCACCTTTGTTCAACTTTGTCCAGTTCAGTTCAGTTCAGTCACTCAGTCGAGTCCAACTCTTTGTGACCCCAAGGACTGCAGCATGCCAGGCCTCCCTGTCCATCACCAACTCCACCCCAATTTTGGTCCTAGGCATTTTTTAATTTCAGTACCAAAATTGATCAATCTACTTTAAAGCATATAAGTAAAACTAAATTGCCCTACATTTACTAAGTAATAAACTTTATAGCACATTGATTTTAGGGCATAATAAATAACATCATTACTTGTATTCATGAAACATTCATTTGAGAGAAAGTGGTCAATTTATTTGTTAAGTTATGCAGCAAAACTTTCTTCAGTTTCATTACAATTCTTTTCTCTAAGTGTGGCATTCTGGCTCAGTGCTATGATCAGCAAGAACCTAATCTAATCAAATCTCAAGCCAAGCTAAACTGTACACTTTAATGTTGCCATTAGAATATTTATTTTAAGTATTTTTTTCAAAATATATATAAATAGTCATAAAAATGAGTACTAATAAAATTTAAGAAACCAAGTATGTCATCAAATTTTGTTGCATCAAACTTAGTTTTGCAAACCAAAAAAAAAAAAAAAGTTTGTACTGAGCACTTCAATTACATAAAATTAACAATTTTATATAAATCAAGTAAATCTCAAAGTTAATAAGTTAAATTATTTAATATGTTGTCTAAGAAATTTTGAAAAAACCATTCTTTAAGTATCAAAATGGGATTAAGCATCCCAGAGAGAAAAAAGAAGGGAATCTATGTTTTACTTATTTCAAGGCTTAGAGTACAGGAAAGAAACAGCTTTATAGAAAGGGAATAAATGCCTGGTATGACTAGAAAGATGGGATCATTAATAGCCTTGTAGAAACCTTTGTGTTCCAGCCATTTGAGGGATTCAGCTGCTAGTTCAATCATCTTAAAGATGTAGCTGAAAGAGCTATCAGAGCTGAGGCACCCAAGCATCTGGAAAAGAACCTCAGCTAGTTGGTGGTCCATCATGGCTTTAGATCAAAGATTAAGTGGGACAAGGTAAGTTTCAGGCCTACTTAGATAGGTCACTCAAGAATCATAATACAAAATATTCCACTTCCTTGTTGTTGCTCAGTCCCTTGGTCATGTCCAACTCTTGGTGACCCCATGGACTGCTGCACACTAGGCTTCCCTGTCCTTCACCATCTGCTGGAGCTTGCTCAAACTCAGGTCCATTGAGTGGGTGATGCCATCCAACTGTCCCATCCTCTGTCATCCCCTTCTCCTGCTGCCTTCAATCTTTCCCAGCATCAGGCTCTTCCCACCTTCTGTAGTACCTTAAAACCATGAAAATTCTAGAACCTAAACAAAGCCTTTGACAAATGTAGGATATATTATAGTTTTCTAAAGTGAATGCAAATAAAATTGCCCTACTCTTCATGATTAAGGGATTAATATGGAACTTAAATTAAGGAAAATAAATAATTTTTCCTGCACATCTGAATTTAATGGAATTAAACTATTCATTTACCTTTCCTCATAATTTCACAAAAACAGCTATATGACCTTTGTCCTTTCTTTCCTACCAAAGTCTTCTCTTTTGGACACAATCTTATTTGCCTCAACTATTTCTTATAAGACATGGTTTTGTGATAACTTTTCACTGTCTTTTTCTAAATGTGCTTGTTTATATTTTTCTTAAAGAGAAGTGCCCTAAATTGCTCAGAATAATCCAGTTGGTCTAACAAAGTATGGGTACAATGTGACCAGAACTTCCTTTGTTTAAAACACTCTACTCTTTGAACTTGAATAAAGTCTAACAATAAATTATTCTGGCTGCCATACTCCATGTGGATTCCCATTGGTTTCATCATCATTTAATGTCCTTAAGTTGTTCTCCTCCTAGTATGTCAATAGTGTTATCTCATTGGGCTTCCCTGGTAGCGCAGCTGGTAAAGAATCTGCCTGTAATGCAGGAGACATGAGTTCAATCCCCAGGTTGGCAAGATCCCCGGGGAAGGGACTGGCCACACACTCCAGTATTCTGCCCTAGAGAATTCCATGTATTGTATAGTCCATGGGGTCGCAAGGAGTCAGACACAACTGAGGAGCTTTACTCGCATCCCATATTCATAAAGATTAAAAACATAGCTTTTGGAATTTTATATTTAGCATAACTAATGTTCATTCTATTAGATATAAATCCATGTATTTACAATTACTTAGTACTGACTGAATTAATGATTTGGTAATAATATTTCATCAGTACCTCCTTAAGTACATAGCCATTTGTTCAGAAAGGCAGTTATTTGGAAAGAACTTGAAAGGAGAAAGGGATTGAATGTGGAGTTAAAGAAAAGTTGACTTGCTGCTCTTGCTACACTTGACAGTTTTTAGTTTTGTTTCAATGAGAAGTAGGAGTAAGTGGAATGGGCTTCCTTGGTGGCTTAGTGGTCAAGAATCCGACTACAATGCAGGAGACTCAGGAGACACAAATTCGATCCCTGGGTGAGGAAGGTCCCCTGGAGGAGGGCATGGCAATCCACTCCAGTATGCATGCTGGGAGAATCCCGTGGAGAGAGGAGCCTGGCAGATTACAGTCCATGGGGTTGCAAAGAGTCAAAACTGAGCATGCTTGACTGAGCACAAGCATGAAGAGTGAGTGGAATAGATGAATTTTATTTCAGTACAGTGTGGAAGGGGTCCATTAAGAATACATAATGTTATCCCTTTCCTTATTACATAGTGAGAGCCTTAACAGATATAGGTCATTTTAGGTCAGTACATGTCTTTGTTGCAACAAAGTGAGCAGAATGAAGGCAGGGGGGCCAAAATATGGATTTATTTATGATTTTTCCAAAGGGCAAAGAGCTATTTAGTGAAAGGCACACATCTAGGAATATATTAACCTGTAATGTTACTGACTAGGGTTTTAGACACTTTAATCAACGGAATTATCAGAAGCTAGACAAGAAATTCAGGGAAGGCTTTATTGGGGTCCCTGCTACAGCAGCAGAGACTGAAAATAAGTAACTGGTTCCCTGAGGGAATGTGAACTAAAACCACAGTAAGATACCACTTCACCACTACTAGGATGGCTATGATCAAAAGAAGAGAATAGCAGGCACTGGCGAGGATGTAGAGAAATCGGAAATTTACAAAATGCTGGTAGGAGTGTGAGATGATGAAGCTACTTTGGAAAACAGTCTGAAAGTTTCTCAAAGTTTAAGCAATAGAGTTAACGTATTGCCTAGCATTTCCACCCTAGGAACATACTCATGAGGAAAAAAATAAATATGTGTGTAATCTATACATATTTGCTGACACAAAAATGAGTAAAAATTTTTTATGCCAACACTATTCAAAATAGCAACAAAGTACACAAAATCAAAATGCTCTTATGTTAATCCAATGATGAATGGATAAATACTATGTATTATAAAATTATATAATATAATATCCATTCAGTGAAATTTTATCTAGCAATAAAAAATATATATAAGTACTGATACATGTTACCACCCTGCTTATTTAACTTATATGCAGAGTACATCATGAGAAACGCTGGGCTGGATGAAGCACAAGGTGGAATCAAGATTGCTGGGAGAAATATCAATAACCTCAGATATCCAGATGACACCACCCTTATGGAAGAAAGTGAAGAAGAATCAAAGAGCCTCTTGATGAAAGTGAAAGAGGAGAGTGAAAAAGTTGGCTTAAAGCTCAACATTCAGAAAACTGCCAGTCCCATCACTTCATGGCAAATAAATGGGAAAACAGTGGAAACAGTAGCTGACTTTATTTTTCTGGGCTCCAAAATCACTGCAGATGGTGACTGCAGCCATGAAATTAAGATGTACTCCTTGGAAGAAAAGTTATGACCAACCTAGACAGTGGAAACAGTGTCAGACTTTATTTTGGGAGGCTCCAAAATCACTGCAGATGGTGACTGCAGCCATGAAATTAAGACTTACTCCTTGGAAGAAGTAAGTTATGACCAACCTACACAGCATGTTGAAAAGCAGAGGCATTACTTTGTCAACCAAGATCCATCTAGTCAAGGCTATGGTTTTTCCAGTGGTCATATATGGATGTGAGAGTTGGACTATAAAGTAAGCTGAGCACAGAATTGATGTTTTTGAACTGTGGTGTTGGAGAAGACTCTTGAAAGTCTCTTGGACTGCAAGGATATCCAACCAGTCCATCCTAAAGAAGATCAGTTCTGGGTGTTCATTAGAAAGACTGATGTTGAAGCTGAAATGCCAATATTTTGGCCAACAGATGCAAAGAGCTGACTCATTTGAAAAGGCCCTGATGCTGGGAAAGATTAAGGACAGGAGGAGAAGGGGATGACAGAAGATGAGATGGTTGGATGGCATCACAGACTCAGTGGAGATGGGTTTAAGTGGACTCTGGGAGTTGGTGATGGGCAGGGATGCCTGGCATGCTGCAATTCATGGGGTCACAAAGAGTCAGACACAACTGAGTGACTGAACTGAACTGATATGATTTCACAAGGATAAATATTTATAAAAATAAATACAATAAACCAGTCACAAAACATCACATAATGTATGAATTAATTTATATGAAATGTCCAATTTAGGCAAATCTATAATGAAAATATATTAGTATTGGCCTAGGTTCAGAATTTTGGATCAGATGAAATGGTGAATGACTCCTAACAGACACAGAATTTCTTTTTGAGGTGACAAAAATGTCCTAAAATCAATTGCAGTGGTGTATGAACAATTCTGTGAATATTGCATCATTGACTCAACATATATGAATTTGACCAAACTCCAGGAGACAGTAAAGGGCAGGGAAGCCTGGTACACTGTAGTCCATGGGGTTGCAAAGAGTTGGACATGACTAAGTGACTGAACAAGAAATACACACACATAAAGATGTATACATTTCGTATCCTTGTCTGCTATAACAAATAAGTACCTGGGTTGGTTAATATACTATAAAATTTTCATATAAACTAATATTGTGCATCTACCCTTAAGAGAAATACCTCTGAAAGTGAAAGTGAAGTCGCTCAGTCGTGCCCGACCCTCAGCAACCCCATGGACTGCACCCTACCAGGATCCTCCTCCGTCCATGGCATTTTCCAGGCAAGAGTACTGGAGTTGGGTGCCGTTGCCTTCTCCGTGTGAATCTGCTACAGCTGATGCTAAGGCGCTTCAGTCGTGTCCGACTCTGAGCGACCCCATAGACGGCAGCCCACCAGGCTCCCCTGTCCCTGGGATTCTCAAGGCAAGAACACTGGAGTGGGTTGCCATTTCTTTTTCCAGTGCCTGAAAGTGAAAAGTGAAAGGGAAGTCACTCAGTCGTATCCGACTCTTNGGACCAGATGCCATGATCTTAGTTTTCTGAATGTTGAGCTTTAAGCCAACTTTTTCACTCTCCTCTTTCATCTTAATAGCTCTTAAATAATCCTCACTGTCTCCCCATTTCTCTCCATCAGTTTACCTTGCCTTTCCCCAGTCATCCATTAGAATTTGACTTAGCAATGAAGGTCACGTCTATGAACTTTTTTGAGATTGAGAGACGTATACCTCTTGTGTCCAACATCCTTTACTTATTTCATCATCAAATACACCACCGGGACACTTTTGTTTATTTATATAATTTTTTGTTCCATGCTGTACAGCAGGCAGAATTAATTCCACAACCAAAGATTAAACCTGTGCCCCCTGCAGTGGAAGAACAGAGTCTTAATCACAGAATATTCAAGGAAGTCCCTACCCTTTCTTTTTCCAGTGTAAATTCCAAGCTTTAGATGTCAGAAACTGTTTTTTGCAGTATTCCTAATGGGTGGCATGTAGTAGGTGCACACAAAATAGAGGCTAAGTTAAAAAATGACACTGAGATGAATGTACCTCTCTCCTAATGTAGTTGAATCAGCATGGCTAAAATTGCTAATCCTGATACTCAAGATACTTCTGGTTTCTTATTAGAAATTTGCTTCCTCACCTCTTCTCATCTCGCTGCTCAGTAAGTGTTGTTTTCACACAGAATGCTAGCTGGCACCATCAATGAAGGATTGGTTTCCCCTGGTTCCTGGGAAGCACTTTGGTCTTCATGGAACAACATAAATTCTTGCTATTGGTCTGAGAACCCAATAGAGTAGTGTGATTTATTTCTGCTTTCATCCCTCTGGCAGTCCCAGGCAGCACCTGCCAGGGTATGGCTGCTGTATCAGCAAACCAAATGGGAAGGAAATGAATGTGTATCTTAGTCCCCAAAGAGAAACCCATTTCCACTGCAGCTAAGCTTGACAGTTTAGGGCTCCCACTTGACTCCAAGGAACACGAAACACTCCACTACTTTTTGAAATCATTTGCTTATATGTAGCTGCAGTTCACACATCCCACTGTGTCCTTTTCCTTCATACCCCAAAGGGGAGAGAAATATGAACCTCTTCTATTCAGAGATCACTGAATAATGCTTGCTACTATCAGATTTCATTGGCTTCAACACTGTTATTTGTTGAAAATATGTGGTTCAATCACAAAGCCAACATCATTCCCCCGGGGTACACATAAGGCAGAAGGGGAGCACAGTTGTAAACAATCTGTTTGGAAAAACAGAGGTCTCTAGAAGGGAGGGCATCACAGTTCTGTATGTTGAATATTTCATAGCCTAGAAAGTACAGTTTAGAGACGGGGGGTGCAGATTGCAGAGGATATGCACTCAAAATCACAGTATNAGTTGTAAACAATCTGTTTGGAAAAACAGAGGTCTCTAGAAGGGAGGGCATCACAGTTCTGTATGTTGAATATTTCATAGCCTAGAAAGTACAGTTTAGAGACGGGGGGTGCAGATTGCAGAGGATATTCACTCAAAATCACAGTATCTAGAAAATACATTTTCTACCTTCTTTCACTAATTGTGTAGGGGAAGCTAGAAGGTGAAGGAGAAGCAAAGGAGAGGAAATAAGTGACATGAGTGAAAAAATGGGGAAAAAATGAACTTTTCAAATTTCTTGGAATGGTGTTCCTTTTCACTGATTCACTGTGAAATAGTTTTATAAGCATGTGCTTTGCCATAGGCTTGAGATAATGTGTTTCATGTTAGCTAGTAAACAACACAGATGGACAGAAATCATAATCAAGAAGAGACCATCTGTGTAGGATTGCAAAGGTACATTTTTTTTCTAGAGGTGGAAAATGACTTGAGCCCGGATGCAATAGATTCTCAGCTCTACCCTGGTACTCATNATGTTAGCTAGTAAACAACACAGATGGACAGAAATCATAATCAAGAAGAGACCATCTGTGTAGGATTGCAAAGGTACATTTTTTTTCTAGAGGTGGAAAATGACTTGAGCCCGGATGCAATAGATTCTCAGCTCTACCCTAGTACTCATGGCATGTCCAGGTTTCAGGAGGCAAAGTCTCTATATTATGCAAACATACACATATATGTGCATATATACATTTTATAAAATACATATACATTTTATAAAAATGAGTGCATAACTTAAATCAGATTCTCACATATCCTCATTGCCATCTTCTTCAGATGTGTTACAATGATGTAGAAAAAAAGTGGATTGAAGCCCATAACTATAAGTATTGATTGTTTTGTTTCCTCTTTCAGGCAGTCTGTGACTCCTCAGCTATTCCAGTTAAATGCTTTAGATGTTTTCTCCATTTTAAATTATATGAAATATATAATTGTTTATTAATAGTATTAGGCTTTCCAATAATAACTTATCTTCAGTATACTTATTTTTATTTTATGTGTATCATTTATTTTAGAAAACTGGTGATTTTTCTATTATTGTTAAGTGGGTGAAAAAGTAAACTGCAGTGTAAGAGAAACATTTGTAAAACATCTGTCTGATGAAGGTTCATATGCAAAATATTTTTTAAAGCGCCTAAAATAGCAAGAAAAACCCAGTGATTTAACAGAAAACAGTCAACATATTCTATCACTTTACAAAACAGAGTGTAGAAATGACCATTAAACAAAAACGAGATGCTCGATTGTACTAACCATCAGGAAGTTAGAGTCTAAGATCTTATTGGAATACCATCACACCTCACCAGAGGTGGTGCAAAGTAGGTAACTCAAGGAGCTAATGAGGACGTGAAGAAACTGGAGCTCATATTGCAGATGGGGGTTTTGTAGTTGTTCAGCCGGTAAGTCCTGTCTGACTCTTTGTGACTCCATGGAGTGCAGCACGCCAGGCTTCCCTGTCCTTCGTTATCTCTCAGAGTTTGCTCAAACTCATGTTCATTGAGTCAGTAATGCCATTCAACCATCTGATCCTCCGTTATCCCCTTTCCTCCTGCCTTCAATCTTTCCCAGCATCAGGGTCTTTTCAAATGAGGTATTTCTTCACATCAGGTGGGCAAAGTATTGGCGTTTCAACTTCAACATCAGTCCTTCCAATGAGTATTCAGGACTGATTCACTTTAGAATTGGCTGGTTGGATCTCCTTGCAGTCCAAGGGACTCTCAAGAGTCTTCTCCAACACCACAGCTGAAAAGCATCAATTCTTCAGCACTCAGCTTTCTTTTTGGTCCAACTTTCACATCCATACGTGACCACAGGAAACACCATAGTCTGACTAATCGCAGTGTTACACTTACTGTAAACAATGGACCTGCTTCAACACATCATTATCACTCAACAGTAGTAGTTTACATTGGGGGGTTCTATGATTTTTAAAAACGACAAATTAAAAAAAAATCATTTTCCTTGATGTTTTCTCTGGTTATAACAATAAATTATTTTTTAAAAATTTTCTGAGTATAAAAGTTATATGCACTCATGTTAGAAATTTTAGATGTTATAGAACAGGATGAAAATCTTGTGGAAAATGTGTTATAATGCTAACACTCAGAGGTAATTTGAACAGTATTAAAAACTATATATTATCTGTAGCTGTGGTTGTATAGTTGCCAAGTCATGTCCAACTCCTTCAGCCCCATGGGCTGCAATGCAATAGGCTACCCCCTCTTTCACTATATCCCTGAGTTTGCTGAACTTCATGTACATTGAGTCAGTGATGCCATCTAAGCATCTCATCCTCTACTACCCCGTTCTTCTCCTACCCTTAATCTTTCTCAGCATCAGGGTCTTTTCCAATAAGTCAACTCTCTGCATCAGGTGGCCAAAGTATTGGAATTTCAGCTTCAGCATCAGTCCTTCCACTGAATATTCAGGGTTGATCTCTTTCAGTATTGACTGGCTTAATCTCCTGATTGTCCAAAGGACTCTCAGGAGTCTCCTCCAAAAATTCAAAGCATCGATTCTTTGATGATCAGTCTTCTTTATGGTCCACCTCTCATATCTGTACATCACTATTGGAAAAATCATACCTCTGATTATATACACATTTTCGTTGACAAAGTGATGTCTGTACTTTAAATACATTATCTAGGTTTGTCACAGCTTTTCTTCCAAGGAGCTTTTAATTAACCATCTTTTAATTCTAAGGCTGCAGTGACTGTCCCCAGTGATTTTGGAGACCCCAAAAATAAAATCTGTTACTGCTTCCACTTTTTCCCTTTATATTTGCTATGAAGTGATAAGACCAGATCCCATTATCTTAGTTTATTGAATTTCGAGTTTGAAATCTACTTTTTAGCTCTTCTTTCACTCTCATCCAAAGGCTTTTTAGTTCCTCTTCACTTTTTGCCATTAGTGTGGTATCATCTGCATATCTGACACTGTTGATATCTCTCCCAAAATTTTATTTCAATTTGTGCTTCAGCCAGCCCAGCATTTCACATGATGTCTTCTACATAGAAGTTAAATAAGCAGGGTGACAGTATACAGCCTTGAAGTACTCTTTTCCCAATTTTGTGTGAGTCCATTTTTCCGTGTCTGGTTCTAACTGTTGCTTTTTGACCTGCATACAGATTTCTCAGGAGACAAGTAAGATGGTTTGGTATTTCCACAGATGTTGTGATCCACACAGCCAAAGGCTTTGGCTTAGTCTGTGAAGCAGAAGTAGATGTTTTTCTGGAACTCCCTTGCTTTCCCTATCCTCCAGCGAATGTCGGCAATTTCATTCTTGGTTCCTTTGCCTTTTCTAAATCCAGCTTGTATATCTGGAAGTTCTCCATTCACATACTAATGAATCGTGGCTTGAAATATTTTGATCATTACTTTGCTAGCATGTGAAATGAACACAATTGTACAGTATTGTGAACATTCTTCGGCATTGCCCTTCTTTGGGATTGCAATAAAATCTGACCTTTTCCAGTTCTGTGGCCACTGCTTAGTTTTCAAAACTTGCTGACACAATATGTGGAACACTTTAACTACACTTATTTAACTGCACAGTATCATAGTATATGAGTTTAAATAGCTTAGCTGGATAGAGGTTCACAACACTGTACAGGAGATAGTGGCCAAAACTACCCCAATGAAGAAGAAATGCAAGAAGACAAAGTGGTTGTTGAGGAGGCCTTACAAAGAGCTGAGAAAACAAGAAAAACCAAAGGCAAGGAAGAAAGGGAAAGGTGGACCCAACTGAATACTGAATTCCGGAGAATAGCAAGGAGAGATAAGAAGGCAAAATTAAGAAAGCAAAATGAACAATGCAAAAAAAAAGAGAGACAGAGAGAGAGAGGGAAACCATAGAATAAGAAAGGCTAGAGATCTCCACGAGAAAATTGGAGAGATCAAAGGAACATTTCATGCCAGGATGGGCATAATGAAGGACAGAGACAGTAAGGGTCTAACAGAAGCAGAAGAAATTAAGAAGTGGTGGCAAGAATACACAGAACTGTATAAAAAACGGTCTTAATGACCTGGATAACCACAATGGTGTGGTCACTCACCAAGAGTCAGACACCCTGGAGTGAAGTCAAGTGAGCCTTAGAAAGCATTACTAGGGAAAAAGCTAGTGGAAATGATGGAATTCCAGCTGAGCTATTTCAAATCCTAAAAGATGGTGCTGTTAAGGTGTTGCACTCATTATATGCAGAGGTAGAATGATTTTCTTGTCTTTATTCTTTCCTTTCTGCCTTTCTGTCTTGTTGATATAAAAGTATCTAGAATCTTCTGGAGGCAAAAACATCATATAACTTAGAAATATTTGCCTTGGGAAAAAGCTTCTTGGGATGTGTTTTCAAAAGTGTTAAGAGTAAGTGTTTTGACTTGACAAAAATGATTCTCCAAGAGGCATGAGTTTTCTTCAAATACTTTACTTTTTTTAACTAACAAATAAAGATATTCGTTTTAAGAGCAGTATACAAATACCAATACACTTAGAACCCTGGAAAGCTATGTAATACTTTTCACATTTTTCTCAGAGAAGTTTATGATCATGAGGTTTGATGTGGATCATTACAAAGAAGAACAGTATAATTTTAGCACATACATCTGTATCAATAAAAAATATGCATTTTTCTTTGGGCATATTCAAATTTAGATGACACTTTAGATGATATCCAGGTTTAATAATAATTTTCAACTTTTTCTTCATATAATATTATGATTCTGTAATTCATCCATATTGACACACATAAGCTATTTTGAGTATATTCCTATTCAAAAGTGTGTTCCATACAAGCATGCATAACATATGCATTCTTAAATCCATGAATCATATGGATTTTTGTTTCACATATTTTTTCCCATACTAGTATATTGGGGGTATATCTTTCAATAGATTGCCTGCCATTAATTCAAACTGGGTTTCTATGTTACTTTTTTGTGAAATTATCTTGGCCCTAGATACTTTAAGCTAAACCTATGCTTTTTCATTCCATTTTATTTCAAGCTTTACAGAGAATTAGATGACAACTTAGGTAAATAATATATTTGATTTTACAAATGACATGGTCTTACATTGTTACTGGCTATGTATTTACATTTCATAAGTCTCTCATTTTCCAGGAAATCTCAGTGTGCATAAGCGAATCAAAGTTAATCAGCATTTTATAGGAAGCTGCAGGTAAATTTACTGTCCACTTCATAGTAAAGAACCTAAGATATGATACTTAATATATTCAACTAAGTGCTCTGTGCAAAATGTATCAAAGTTACAAAACAATTCTATTAGTGGATTAAAGTATATCCAGGTTGAATTAAACATAGAGTAATATGAGTTAATATATCTGGATGACATCAAAATTCTCTCCTGTGGCTTTTCCAAATTACAAACTGCTAACAGATTATGCCAGAGGCAATGGAGAATCATGGAGTGTTGTTTTCAGAGCTGTAACAATTAACGTTGAAATTCCCTGGCCTTGCATTTATGAGCTTTCACAATGTAAATGGGATTTGCCTTTTTATATTCTACCTTATTCATGTTCATATACACGAGGCCCTAGCCAAATTGACTTGTTTGCAATTTCAGCACACATTCCTTTCCCCATATGTGTGCTTTAGCTCTTGATTTTCCATCTGCCTGGAATTTTCTTCTCCCACTGTATTTTCTTGTCTGTACCCTCCCTTTATGCAAAGCTCTGCATGAATACTAAGTTCTCACTGCTTGTTTACTCCCCACCTTCCCTTTTTTAGAATAATTAATTCATCTTTTATTTACATTGCACCTGATTGATGCTAGCCACTGTGCTAGATTTTGAGCATACAAAGAAGGAACCATGATGCTTATAAGAGCTTGCATGTTAGAGAGTGTGTTAGAGTAGACAGATTCTTGAACTAATCATAACACAGGATGATTAAGTGCAGACTGAAACGACACAGCTTCTTTGTAAACATAAACAAGTGAGACTAAATCTGTCTCATGGCACCTTTGAAGCCTTTTTCTATGCCCGACATTTCAGTAGTTACTAAACAGAAAGTATATAAAAACCATGCAAGGGTAGTGTTCTGTGCACAGATCTCTCCCTCTCCCTTTCATCCCACATGTTTAAAGCGTGAGCCTGGGGGTGGGGGTGGGAAATGACATACATGAAGCTGTAAATTAAGATGTGATGAATGCATATATTACTGCAAAAAAAGGATGACTTGCTAAAGGATCTAACCATGGAGTAACATGATTCAGAAAAGATTTATCTGAGCAACACAGATAAGAGCGTGAAAGTGAGGATGCTGGCGCAGGTAAGGGGCGCTTGTGCAATCCAGCTGGGGGAGTCAGCTGCACTTCTCTTGCAGAATGGATTATGCCTCTGTATTAGAGCCACATGTGTCCATGTGTTATCCTTCTAGCTGGACTTCTGTGTCTCATCATCAATATGGTTAACTCAAGAATCTTATCTCCTTAAGAGCCTGAAAGATGAGGCATGGTTCACACACACTGTTCAGTGAAAAAGGCTTTCAGGAGTTTTGGTTGAAGTCATAACATGGTGTCAAGAATTAGTAAAGGTCTACGCCCTGGGATGTGGTGGACCTACAAGCCTTAATTTTTAGAAATATAGTAGATTCCCGGTTGTGTTTCACAATGGCTTCAGTGTTAATTTATACAGATAAACTGTAAATGTTATGACCAATAAAGTCTACAGACTTTCTGGAGCCCATGCACTTGCATCGGCACTTTATATATTTTGCCCATTTTAATCCTCACAACCACACGNGAAATATAGTAGATTCCCGGTTGTGTTTCACAATGGCTTCAGTGTTAATTTATACAGATAAACTGTAAATGTTATGACCAATAAAGTCTACAGACTTTCTGGAGCCCATGCACTTGCATCGGCACTTTATATATTTTGCCCATTTTAATCCTCACAACCACACGCGTGAGTTAGGAACTACTATTATTTCCATTTTATTCATGATGAAATTGAGGTGCAAAAAAAAAAAAAAGAAATTGAGGCGCAGAGAAGTTGAGCACATTCTCTGGCATCTCACAGTCAGAAGATAGGGGTGTTGGATACTTAGACCCACTATTCTTAGTGCTTGTACCCCTCATCTAAAAAACATTACAGGTTCTGAGCAGCGTAATTAATTGACAATTAAGAGACAGTTCAAACACATTTTGATTGAAATTAGACAACCTGGCAGTAAAAACGTTTTTGATTAGTTTGCCAAGGCTGTTGTAATGAAGTACCACAAAGAAGCTTAAATAACAGAATGTTACCATCTCACAGTCCCAGAGGCTGGATGTCTGAGATGAAGGTCTTAGCAGAGTTGGCTCCTTCTCCAAGCCTTAAGGGAAGGGTGTGATCCAGGCATCTCTCTTTGGCTGTTAAAGGACTATCTTCTCCCTGTGTCTTCACATTGTCTTTCCTCTCCATGTGTCACTCTGTGTCTTGATTCACATAAAGACACCAGCCATATTGGATTAGAATCCATCCTAATGATCTCAATTCAAGTTAATTAGTTCTGCAGAGACTCTTCTTCAAATAAGGTCACATTTTGAGGTAAAGTAGTTTGTGTGTGCATGGTTGCTTAATCACTCAATCTTGTCCAACTTTTTGAGACTTCATGGACTATAACCTGCTAGGCTCCTCTGTCCATGGAAGTTTTCAGGCAAGACTTCCAGAGTGCATTGCCATTTCCTTCTACAGGGGATCTTACGGACCCAGGAATTGAAGTGGGGTGTCCTGAGTCTCCTGCATTGCAGGCGGATTCTTTACCCATTGAGCCACCTGGAAATTAACACTTCAATATACAAATTTAGTGAAATTAGTTGGGGTTTTTATTTATTATATTTATGAACCACAGTCTGAATGAAATATCCATCAAAATTTTAAGTGAATACTATTTTAACCTTCTACATTTTAAGATAGCTCCCTCATATTTTGCTATTAAAAACTACTTAAATTTTCTATTTTCAAATAATGATGTAATGGTTTGTATATTAATGCTAAACATTATTTGTATATCTTAAACTTTGGAGGACTTAATATGACTCTCCTTTAAAGAACATATTGAAGTTAATATAAAGCAAAATCTAATCTAATCCTCTCTCAATATCAATGTGTTTTTAGCCAGTTCTGTGAGGTCAAAAAATAGCAGACAGTTGTTTTCTGCCTAAAAGTTACTTATCATTGAAATAATAGAAATGAACAATATGCAGAAAAGGGGAAATGGAGAAAAATAACCAATAGAGCAACTAATATTCCACTTATGCAAATCACTCTCATTTCTGTTTCAATTCGAAAAAAACAGGGATGTCTGCAAGGCTGTTCCATAAACAATAGATAGCACAGCTGTTCCTCAGAATGCCATTTTAAAATTCACTTGTATTAATTAGGAAGCAAGTTCTAGAAGGGAAAAAAAAAAAACCTCTTTAACCTCCATTGATCACCTAAGAACGTGCTCCTCTAAGTGGTGATGAACTCCCTTAATCATGGCAGGCTAATGGATTTCACACTAAGAATTCTGTTGTCCCTGAGTTTGAACATCCATCATAGATTCCCTATATCGGATTTGGGTGTCTCATTTTCCTTTAGAGCTGATTTGTTTAAAAAAGAAGTTTGCTGCTAAAGCAACTGGTTCCGTTTCTGAAGTGTAGGAGAAACCAAAAATGAAAGGCTTTCTGCTTGGTTAATCTTGCATTCACGTTTCTGGAAGCTGCTACTTCTCAGGAGAATAACTGTTTTCCTGAGACAATTTAAACTACATTATGCCTCAAACTAATTAGCATTAGCTTTAGCTTCTCTTCCAACTGCATCTTACTTTGAAACTGGAATTACAGGATTATTCAGAAGTATCTTTGTTTTGCAAACACCTAATGTTAAATACTGTATATGAAGTGGTACAAAGACTAAGAATGCAGAATAAAGTTGAATTCAAGGCTACATTCCATATTTTGCAAATGCTTATGCTTATCTGTTAGGACCTCAAATACTCTTTATTCATAAAATCATCAAAGCACATATTATAAACGTCATCATAAATGTTTGACATTTAATGATAAAAAATCACCAGAGAGCAGGAACTGTCCAAAGATCTTACTCTTGCTCTTCCTCTTAATTGAAGATCTTACTCTTTGATTTTTTTTTCTTCAGAATAATTAGTGATTATGAAGGCAAAATGAATGTCAAGTCAGTGTTTCCAGTCAAATACATATCTAAAAGGGTTAAGCCTATATCAGTTTAGTGGAAATATTGTCAGATAAAATTTGTGAGTGGGTGAATAAAAATGAAGAGAAGATGGGGAGAAAGTCCTGTACTGATTTCAATCAAGTTAATACTTAAGGATATAGGGGGGATAAATCATTCTAACACTTGGACCAGTCCATTGTTTCCCTTTGAAAAAATATACGTTCAAATCTGATATAGCTACTAAATCATAATGGTCCACAAATCAAACATAAATTATTCTTCTAAAATAACTGGTGGCTAAAATCAGGATAATTGGAAGACATGCATTGTTTTCAAGTAGCTTAAATCTTTGGATTATTCATACTCTTTCATTCATGAAAGGTTTTTTGTGTTAAACTTTGCTTAGCTTTTTTTTTTTTATTAAAACAGGTGATTCTAATTACAGAAAACCCTGCAATGATTTATGTTCTTTTAAGGTAAATAAATTAGATTTCTTATAGGTAGACACAGGATTCTTTTTAAGATGTATAGGCAGACAATCTCTCATATCTTCTGAGATAATATTCTTACTTGATCTATCATATTAAATTTTGGGTCTCAGAAAAAAAAAATTGGCAAATGAGATTAAATTTCTGAAAATATTTAGGCCTGGATGGGAAGTGCAAGAATCTTGGTTGGGTTTCATCCTGAAATATCAGTATTGCAGCTTTCTTTTTTCCCTCATAAAATATATACATATTTAGAAGCAGCTAGGAACTTCCAGTGGCCTGGTAATACAGAAGTTTATTGATTTACCAAAAACAAAACAAAACACTAGAAAACAAGCGAAAGCATCCCACAATTCACACATGATCCCGCCAGTTCCGAGCATGTGTTCTTATGGCATTGGCCTTCTGGGACCCTCTGGGAAGTACCTGTCTTCTGGTGCTTCCCTCGTGGCTCAGACGGTAAAGTGTCTGCCTGCAATGTGGGAGACCCAGGTTTGATTCTTGGGTTGGGAAGATCCCCTGAAGAAGGAAATGGCAATCCACTCCAGCACTCTTGCCTGGAAAATCCCGTAGACGGAGGAGCCTGATAGGCTACAGTCCATAGGGTCGCAAAGAGTTGGATGCGACGGAGCGATTTCACTTTCACTCTGATGGATTAGTGAGCATGAGAAGTGTGTTTCAATCCTGTACTTCAGATTCTTTCTTCAGATAGAACAGCTCTTCCCTCTTGAGTTTCACTAGCGCCTCACTTTAGGTTCTTCCCTCTATCTCTAACCTTCTGCAATGATTTCCTCTTATCCTCACAGTCCTTGGTCTCAACTTGCACAGTCTTATTCTAAGGGTCTCCGTAAAGGGTAACAATAAACCGTTGTGATAGAGTGCTCTCAGACTGTGCTGAGTTTAAATGGAGATAGTTAATGATTCTTTTTTTTTTCCCCTGCAGAGGATGCGAATGCATTATAACCTCATATCATTTTTATGGAAAAATAAATGCTAACTTTACCAGATCAGCTAATGGCTGATTATAAACATAGAAATATTCAGCTTGTATGAAAATGTATACAGTATTTTGCATCAGAGTGTTAAATTTGCTCAAGGGAGGCACAAGATTTTTATCAACTAGTGATTGAATCTCAAAGCTATTTGTGAGAGTAACAAGCTTTCCTTGATTTACATGCCAAATTCCAAAGTAAGTTTTAACTACTTTGCCACAAGAGTACACAATCTTTTTTTTTTAATGAATATTTTTGGAGTGGAGTTGTTTTATAGTGTTATATTAGTTTTTTTGTACATCAAAGTGGATCAACTATTTGTAAATGTATATCCTCTCTTTCTGGATTTCCTTTCTATTTAGATCACCACAGAGTACTGAGTAGAGTTACCTGAGTTATATAGTAGATTCTCATTAGTTATCTATTTCATAAATCAGTTCAGTTGCTCAGTCGTGCCCAACTCTTTGTGACCCCATGGACTACAGCACGCCAGGCTTCCCTGTCCATCACCAACTCCTAGAGTTTGTTAAAACTCATGTCCATCAAGTCGATGATGCTATCTAACCGTCTCATCTTTTCCAATGAGTCGATTTTTCACATCAGGTGGTCAAACATTTCAAACATAGTAGTGTATATATGTCAATCTTAATTTCTCAATTCATCCCACCCCTCTCTCTCCCCCTTGGTGTCCATATGTTTGTTCTCTATATCTGTGAAAAAAAGAAAAAAAAAGGAAATAATCTTTTTGTGTGGTGGTCTTATAAAAAGCCAAACATTTAGCAAATTTCTAATCCCTATGTGCCAGGCAGTAAGATATCTGTTCTGGATATACTAGTGATCAATTCATGAGTTTCATCTTTCTAGGATTTACTATCTGGTCAAGAAGATACATGTCAAATGCAAATCTAATGAATACAATGTTGAAGAAGTCCAGGAACTAAGGTACTGGTACCAGAGTACCAACATAGCCAAGTACAGGCTAAGGTAGGGAGGAGGACTCTTCTGAAGGAGAATCATTTATTTTGAAATGTGAGTGAGTAATAGCTTGCTAGAGTAGGTAAGAAAGTAATATAAGTATTAGAAGTGGAAAGAGGGCTCCATGCAGAAAATACTTGTCCAAGGCCCAGAGGTGGGATTGAACAAAACAATCTACAGCTTCATGATTTTCTTTTCCCACCAGTTTGAGCCTAGAGGAATGTTGCAATGAAGCAAGAAACAGAAGGTGTCCTTCTCCAGTTGGACATCCTACACGGACCCTTGATGTATGAAATGCCAAAGAATTGAACACAGAGAATAATGCAAAAGACTGAAGAGTTCGCAATCTGGAAGGCAAGGGTGTATGAAAGCCAGAAGTGAAGGTTTAGTGTAAATGAAGTGTTTTCACCTTTCATTGCCACTGCTACTGCTAAGTCGCTTCAGTTGTGTCCGACTCTGCGCGACCCCATAGACGGCAGCCCACCAGGCCCTCCCGTCCGTGGGGTTCTCCAGGCAAGAACACTGGAGTGGGTTGCCATTTCCTTCTCCAAGGCATAAAAGTGAAAAGTGAAAGTGAAGTTGCTCAGTCGTGTCCAACTCTTCACGACTTCATGGACTGCAGCCTGCCAGGCTCCTCCATCCACGGGATTTTCCAGGCAAGAGTACTGGAGTGGGGTGCCATTGCTTTCACCTTCATTACATAAGTTTAATTTGGAATCGCTTCAAATGTTGTTGCATATACTGCGCTCAGCAGATGAACCAGAGTATGTCTTTCACCAATTCACTGAAGTTTTTATTAAGTCTTACTCAAAAGTGCATGTTCAATAAAACAATAACATTTAAAAATGAGTGTAAAGCTAGATTTAAAGCTTCAAATGAGAGCAAGAGAGAGCATACACAACTAGATTAATTTGAGATATTAAAATGGAGGACATTACTTCATTCAAAGAAGATATGCTAAGTCATTGCTTTCCAACATTAAAAAAAAAAAAAAAAACACTTAATTCTAAGTCATTTAGCCAATTTGTCCTTAGCATGAGAGTTGTAACTTTGCTAGGCAATCTTTCTTTATTGTTTATTATTTATTGAACACCAAGTAGGCAGCACTATATAAATCATCATAGACACAGTGCCTACCCTAAAGGCACACAGACTAAGTCAGACAGAGAAAGCAATTCAGACATAAAACATGTCAAATGTGTTGATTAAACTCTGAAGATTGAGATTCTTAATTATAAATATGTCTTCATAGCTTAGGAAGTGAAAACTATAAATACAACAAAAGGCAAAATTCTTGGGAAATCATATGCTAGGTGTGTTTTATATCTATTATTTAAGAATTAATGATTATAATTTTACCTCGAAGTGTACTTTTACTAGGAGAAAAAGTAAAAAGCAAAATAATACAAAGGTTTTGCAAAAGTGACTCCACAATAGCCTTCTACATTCTATTAAAATCTTTGAACTTTGCTTTCAAGCTGCTTGGAAGTGTTTGCTTCTATGCTCTGTGTTATCACAGGCTTGAAGACAATATTTAAAGACTGCCCTTGTCACAATGCTGATCTCCTGTAATATACTGGGAGGGTCATCACATTTGCCCAATATACAATGCCAAATGGATGAATATAGGTGGATGGACAGAAAAATAGATGTGTCTATATCTAAGTTTGTGTCTGTCCATCTTCAACAACTGGCGCAGTGTAGTTCCTCAACATATATTTGCTTATTCGAATCCACTCAGTCTTTCTGGCTGCATTTTAAATTTAAATCCTACTTTAAGAAATCTTGAATTCAAATCCTTGAGATCTTTTCTGACTATCTATTTATATATAGCAGTGTGTATATGGCTTCCCAGGTGGTGCTAGTGGTAAAGAATCTGTGTGCCAAGGCAGGAGACATGAGGGATTTGGGTTAGATCCCTGGGCCAGGAAGATTTTCTGAGGGGGTCATGGCAACTCACTCCAGTATTCTTGGCTGAAGAATCCTGTGGACCGAAGAGTCTGTTAGGCTACAGTCCATGGGGTCACACAGAGTCCTACATGACTAAAGTGACTTAGCATGCATGCACAGAGTGTATACCTGTTGATCTCAAATTCCTTATTTATCCCCGCTCCCCCCTCTCCCGACACACACACACTTTTCCCCTTTGGTGGTTTGTTTTCAAACCTGTCAGTCTGTGAGTGTGTTTCCATTTTGTAAATAAGATTGTTTTTTATTTTTTATTTTTTTTTACTTTCCATATATAAGTGATATCATATGATGTTTGTCTTATTCTGACTTATTGAACATAGTTTGATGATCTTTAGTTAAATTGATTTTGCTACAAATGGCATGATTTCATTCTTTTTTATAATTGAATAACGGGTGATATTGCTGTTTAGTCACTGAGTCATGTTGGACTGTTTGACCCCATGGGCTGCAGCATGCCAGGCCCCTCTGTCCTCTGCTGTCTTCCAAAGTTTGCTCAAATTCATGTTCATTGAATCAGTGGTGCTATTTAACTGTCTCATCCTTTGCCTCCCACTTTTCCTTCTGCCTTTAATCTTTCCCAGCATCAGGGTCTTTTCTAATAAGTTGACTTTTTGCATCAGGTGGTCAAAATATTGGAGCTTCAGCTTCAGCATCAATGTTTCCAATGACTGTTCAGGGTTGATTTCCTTTAGGTTTGACCAGTTTGATCTTGCAGTCCAAGGAACTCTCAAGAGTCTCCTCTAGCAGCACAATTTGAAAGCAACTGTTCTTTGGTGCTCAGCTTTCTTCATGGTCCACCTCTCTCATTCATGCTTGACTGCTAGAAAAACCACATGGGACATAATGACTGAGTAATATTCCATGATGTATTTGTACCGATCTTCTTTATCCATTCTTCTGCTGATGGACATTTAGGTTGCTTCCTTGTCTTGGCTACTGTAAACAATGCTGCAAAGAACTTTAGGGTACATGTCTCTTTCGAATTAAATTTTTCTCCAGATACGTGCCAAGGAGGTACACATAGGGTACTCTACTCAATATTCTGTAATTGCCTTAATGGAAAATGAACCTGAAAAAGAATGGGTATGTGTATGTATAAACATGAATCACTTCGCTGCACAACTGAAACGCACATGACATTGTATATCAACTATACTGCTGCTACTGCTAAGTCGCTTCAGTCGTGTCCGACTCTGTATGACCCCATAGATGGCAGCCCACCAGGCTCCTCCATCCCTGGGATTCCCTAGGCAAGAACACTGGAGTGGGTTGCCATTTCCTTCTCCAATGCATGAAAGTGAAAAGTGAAAGTGAACTATACTCCAACATAAAATAATTTTCTAAATTAAAAATAATCAGTTTTCACATACACAAAATAAAAATTGTTTAACTATCACAGTGAGTAAACAACATATTCAGATATATAAAATTATGCAAGTTAAATTAACATATGCTATTCGAAGAGTAGAAAGATGCAGAATCGGTGAACCTTTCTATCAGCATAATAGTTGATTAAATTTTGAATAGCCAATTTATAGCTGGTAAGTAAAGCACATTTGTGAACTTACAAAACAACCTTGTCATTTGAGCTTGTAGTTCTAAAGCAAAGGATGCCAGTACTGGAGGGCATGAATTTATGCTTTGTGTACTGCAGCTGGTCATTTATATCTTCAAAATATATGTAAATAGACGTCTAAGAATTATTTATAGAAGCTGTCTTCATGCTTCTTAATAAATCTTATGTGCTTGCATGCATGCTTAGTTGCTTCAATCAAGTCCAACTCTGCTACCTATGGACCGTAGCCTGCCAGGCTCCTCTGTCTGTGGGATTCCTCAGACAATAAGATTAGAGTGGGTTGCCGTGAGCTGCCCCTGGAGCTCTTGCCGACCCAGGGGTAGAGCCAGTGTCTGTTAGTTTCCTGGGTTTATCATCATAAACATGTATCTCTAAATCAAGACTCTATTGGATTAAGCAAATCTAGGACTAGAAATTAGCTGAAATAATACCATTTTCAAAACCATTCATTAGCAGTCTGGGCCCTCACCACATTGTAATAAAGGGTGTTGTGTTTTTGGACGGCTATCTGGACTTTGAACGCCATTTACTTCTTCAGTAATGTTTTATACATATATGTATAAGTGTAATATTTGCAAAGAACTGAAGCATTTAACATGATAATCCTGTTATGCCCATTCTATATACAAGGAAACCCAGGTCACAGAGCTAAAAGTGACAACACCAGAGTGGGAATCCAGAGGCTATGCTTCAGGAACTAAGGACTTTAATGCCTCAGGCATTTACTCCCTTGGGTAGATCTTAACTAATATTACCTTCTAATAGTGGACAAAGAGGGGAGGAGAGGCAGTATGAGATAGAGGAAATGGATCGTGTCATGAATCACGCCCAAATCCATCTGTCAAAAGTCTTAGCTCCTAGTACCTGCATCTCCCCCAGCCATCAGTTCATATGTCGAAAGTCCTGGGAATTTCCTGGTGGGCGAGGGGTTGATAATTCACCTGGAAATACAGAGGACTTGAGTTCAAGCCCTGATCGGGAACTAAGATCTCACATGCTTTTAAGGTGGGTTAGAACAAGGAGGAAACAAGCTTTTCTTGTAAACTCAGTTCAGGGGATCTCAGTTCAACTCTTGACTTAATAGAAGGAGCACTCTCCATGTTGGGGGAAGAACATACAGAGTAGTAATTAGCTATGAAAAGAAAGTATGGGAAACAGTTCTCTTTTCAATACCTAGTTAACTTTATTTGCAGAACATTGGAATCATGCTCTATCCTATCTTGCAGGTGGGTAAGGATAACCAGAGTATAGGAGGAAAAGTACAGGAGAAGGAATACAGTGGAAATCTGTTGTTTCCACTCCCTCACTAGTAGTGACTAGTGTCTGCTAACCGCCAGACTCCAGTGCTCGAGATGCAGTAGGGAACAAAACGAACAGGCTGTGTGCGTAACTAAGCAATTACTGCGCAGTGTCCTGAGAGATTTTGAAAGTTTCTCAGTGTATTTCCCAAAAGGTTTCCTTTAGACTGAGATTCAGCAGAAAGAGAACAGATCTCAAGAGGGGTATGGAATGTAGGAGTTCTTAAGAGAAAAAGTTGCAAGGTTATTTCATAGATGTAACCAGACACTTCATAACAGAAATGAAGGCATTTCTGTTTGAATTAAAAATATGGTGTAAATTATTGCCTTGTTGCATTTGCCAGTAATCAGGCATAGTTACAAGCTTTGTTAATAAATCATTTAGTTGATGAAGACAAGGTAAAGTGTTCCTCTGTTTTCTTATTAATAAAGTCTCTTGACCCATCAATGTAGCAAGAGCAATCTGCACCAGCTGCTATATAGCCCTTCTTTCCAATCCTTTGCCACCCTATGGACTGCAACCCACCAGGTTCCTCTGCGCACAGAAATCTCCAGGCAAGAAGGCTGGCGTGGGTTGCCAACCCCTCCTCCAGGGAATGAGATAGAGGGCCACATAAAGCCTAGTTTGTGAAATGTGCTCTGGAAATAAAATGAGAAGCAGAGTGAAATTTCTTATGGACAAAATAAGACATGAAGTATGCCTGTGGATCACAGCCACACTAGTTAATTACAACTCATCTGCAAACATCTTTACACAGTACGTCACAGCTAAATTCCAGAAGGCTAGGGTCTCGACAGAGGACGAGAATCCATGGCAGTCCCACATGGCACCACTGGTAGTTCTGCAGCCACACACAACTGCAGAAGTTTCAGGTCAAATAGTCTCTATTGCATTTACAAATACCACCTTAGAGATTAATTCAAGCTACAGCTCCTTTCTTTAGAAGACTTCCCACCGGCTGATGATGGAGGTGAAGGAGAAGCATTCACTCTGAAACAAGGATATGAAATGGGTGATGAGAGAATGCTACCTAAGTCTGGTGTCTTAGAACTGACTATTCTCTCCTCCACCACCAATGGTCAATCACCACCACTGCCACCGTCAGCAGAAGCTTCTAATAAACCAAGTAAATAGAATGCTTAACTTGCATTGCAAATGTCTCAGTAAGAACTTCATCTGTAGGCAAAGATAGTCCTCATTCACTCAGTCCTCTCTAAAGCCTCTCCTTGAAATGTGTACTGTTCTCATGACAACCTACTGAGAGGTTCTTTCCTAGGCTCTGAACTTAATTTTGAGCTTTGGTGTCAACTTGAATATAGACAGAATGAAATTTTATGAAGTTACTGTAATAAACCAAATTAAACAGATTCTATTCCCTCCACCCTCCCCAAAGAGGATACAAGTGTGTCTAGATTGTAATTTAAATGCATCAACCATTATCTCAAATATATCACTAGGCATTAAATGCCTCCTTCTAATTCTCAACTATGAAAAAATACATAGATAAACAAACTAAAACTTTTACACACCAGATGACTTCAAAGGGTAAAACATTCTTAAGGAAATAAAGAATCAAAAGTTGTTAGATCTCTATTTGTATCTGTCTGGGTTGCAGTTAACTTACAGATTTACATGAAAGGAAAATGGATCAAAGCTTTGGTTAATAATGACTGTTAAAGAGAAAGTGTTTTAATTAAGAGCATTAGTTACCCAAACTTTGCACAATGAATCATATTCTATGAGCTACATACCCATCTTTTCTTTTAAAAATCATTTGCTGAGCATTACCAAGATACAGGAGAAATGTAGTTGAAAGAGGAGCTTTCAAGAGCTTTCCCTCTTAAGGAGCTCAGGATCTAGTTAGTAGTTGTGAAGTGAAATGTGAAAGTGAAAGTCACTCAGTCCAACTCTTTGTGAACCCATGGACTAAAGAGCCACGGAATTCTCCGGGCCAGAATTCTGGAGGGGGTAGCCTTTCCCTTTTCCAGGGGATCATCCCCACCCAGGGATGGAAGCCAGGTCTCCTGCATTGCAGGCGGATTCTTTACCAGCTGAGCCACCAGGGAAGCCCAGTAATTGTGAAAGTGTCTTGTGATCATCTGTTTGCCTGTTAAGTACAGTAGAGGCATGTACAAAACACTGAGTGTAAAGAAAGACGCAATTAACTACGGAGGATTATAGGATGTTGTCATCTGAACTGAGTCTTGAAAGTTAAGTTTAAAGCTGTGAGATTTTTGGAAATTCAAGGAAAATTATAGCCACAAATACCATTTTAGTTTGATTAGTTATAGTAAGTTACAGTAGTTTAGATTTGTTATAATAAGTTATACTCTTGTGGCTCAAAAGCAATAGAAGGTTTTTTTTTTTTTTTTTTTCCTTACTCAAATAACTGTCTACCATAATGACTGAGGTCAGTCATTGATTCTCTAAGTGGTGATTCGGGATCCAGATTTCTTTCATCTTGTAGCTCCATCAACTTCTAGGGCCTTGTTGTGAGAAGCAAAATAATGGGCCTTGGGACAGAATCTTGAATGAGATTTTGATGTTCCATGGAGTCATGATTAAGTCTTTCAAGCTTTGGTCTCTGTGTTCTAATTCTTTCAATTGAGAAATGAATTTTCTTATTGCTAAAGCACAAGCGTTAGCCTCTGGGAATTCAGGTCATAGCATAGAGTAGACTGCATTATATTTTAGAAAGTTTTTTATGAGGTCAAAAAGTTGGTTTCTTTAAGCTAGGATCACTTTTTTATAAATGAGTATTCAAGTGCTTCAACCATGAGAGAATATAAAAGCACATGAGGTTGCTTTTCTTCTCCTTAATATACTCTCACCCTTCCTCTGTCCTCAGTTCTCATGCTGTTCATTACTTGTTCAGGGTCCTCCTGAAGTTTTTTAGCTAAGCATGAGAGTTTGGAAAGTGCTTCATAATTCTTTAACTTCTACATCTTGATGAAAATACATTTTTTCTAATGTGCATAGAATCATTGTCTTTTCTAACTGTGCTGATATAACAAACGTGATTCTAAACACATGTTGCTTTTTTTTATTAGTGATTTTGTAATATAATAGTCAGTACTGGGGCTTTCTCGGTAGCTTAGATGGTAAAGAACCTACCTGTAATGCAAGAGATCTGGGTTCAATCCCTGGATCTGGAAGATCCTCTGGAGTGAGGAATGGCAACTCACTCCAGTATTCTTGCTTGGAAAATTCCATCGATGGTGGAGCCTGCCAGGCTAAAGTCCATGATGTCACAGAGCCGGGCACAACTGAGTGATTAACATTTTTTCAGTCAGTACCCTATCCTTTCAACTGGTAGCTGCATTTAATCTGTAACCTCTCATGGCTTAAATTGCAGAATGCTAAAAGGTCCAAAGGAAATTTGGTTTGGAATGAAATGATCATTTGTCACTCAGAAAATCACACTGTGGAGAAACAGTTACTAATCTAACTTCATGTAGGGTTTGCTGAGTCTTATTGTCCAACTTTTATGATATGGTAGACATTTGAGTATTAAAATGTATATTGGAAAGAAAGTATATTGATTTTCTGCAATAATATTATTTATATAATTCAATTCAATTCTAATTAATGGTCTTTGAAAGCTTTGGTGCATCCTTTGATCTTGTTCCAGAACACTTAGCTTTATTTTAGTTTTTATTTTAATTGGAGAATTTAGAGGATTTACTTACAGATTGAGCAGAACAGATCTGTTACGAATAGAAATTTAAGAAGAGACTTGATAGTGTGCATTGTGTCTATATTTTATATAGATATAATATGTTATTTATAGACATATATCACAAACAGTTCACAAAGATTAGGCAAAATACTCTATTAAAACTCTCTCTACACAGAAAATCTGCAGATTTGTATTAAGATGCCTATAGGAATCACTAGAATGGTATAGATTAATTAGAATTTGTTCTGATTCTGTGGACTTGTTTCTATATTTTCACAAAAGTCAACATACACCTATAATTTGAAGTTAAAATGTAAAAGAGATACTATGGACTGTTGATTTAAGTTCTTCCACTGATAATAAAGGTCTCGAGTTTTAAGTATATATATTTTTTTTAATGTAGGCTTTGTTTTCAGATTCAACATTGCATTCCTGGAACCCTCATGCTCATATTAACCATGTGTATTGAAAAGACGTGATTACCACTATGTGGCTCAAAGAAAGATCCCTGAATGGCATCTTATTAATCCTCTCTGCTTTTCTTAGGTCCTTGAACCATTCCCTATAGTCAGGATACTGGAGCATTTTGATTTAAATTACACTCTCCAATCTTGGATAAAGAAATATCAGTAGTATCACCAAAGCAAGATTGGGAATGGGGTGGGGACATTTGGGTAGATGCTGGACAGAAACTGATATACCTCTTAGGAAACAAAAGATGAATGTGGAAAATTAACTAATTTCCAATATAGCTTGTAAGTTTAATTAAGACATATACCTTAACATGTGTGATCTTAGGTTTTTTTGTTTTTTTATTGTTATGACCTACATAACAGAATCGTAAAACAATGAAAGATGTTAATAATGGAACAGAATATGGTTTAGACATCTCCTCTTATAACCTGTAGCCTTAGGTTTCAAAAGAAAAGACAATAAAAACCAAAACTTTAAAATCCCTAATCTTATGCTACTTCTAAATATTAAACCTCCCTCCATAAAATATTGAGGCATCAGAACTATTGCTCTATATCATTTTCTAGTTGAAGAGAATGATTCTAATAAACATCATAAAAACACAATGAACACCAGGATTGCATTCTTAAAAGTAGGGGAAATGTTTCTGTTTTCTTAATATGGTGATTAAACAATTGAACACATCCATTTATCTATGTTGACAGTTCTCATTTCCCTACTCCAAATGGCTTTGGGTCAGAAAGAAAGCATTTTTGCCAGGAAAAAAAAAAAGAAACATTCTTTATTCATAAGATTACAACTGATGAAAAATTGAGGACTCTAATAACTGTTCTTTTGCAACTTTTCAATAATGTTTACAGTTGGTAGTGCTAAGTTATCGACCACAAATATTTGGAGATAAAAAAACATTTCAAATGTACAGTCATATTTTAACAAGAAGTCATAGGAATTTCAAAGGAGAACTTATGACTATAAATATGTCTCTCATGTTTTATTTTTAATGCCTATGTTCTTAGTGCATAAAAATCCCCTAAATGGAGAAGAGGATAATATAACCAGTGCACACAGGAAAAAAAAAAAAGGACAAAATGGACTCACAACTAGAAACCTGAATACACGTTATGTATATATTTTTAAAATTAAATATTTTAAATGTATTTATTTTAATTGGAGGTTAATTATGTTACAATATTGTATTGGTTTTGCCATACATCACCATGAATCCGCCACAGGTGCACACANTCACAACTAGAAACCTGAATACACGTTATGTATATATTTTTAAAATTAAATATTTTAAATGTATTTATTTTAATTGGAGGTTAATTATGTTACAATATTGTATTGGTTTTGCCATACATCACCATGAATCCGCCACAGGTGCACACATGTTCCCAATCCTGAACCCCCCTCCCACCTCCCTCCCCATACCATCCTTCTATTTTATATCTTGGGAATTTTGTGGTTAGAAATATTTTTTAAGAATAAACAAATATGAGCAAAGATGAGTCGGATTAATGGCTTTGCCACCTGAAACAGACTTCCCAAGCCAGCACGTAAAATCTACATCCAAGGAGGACACCATGTAGATAATTTTTGAGCTACCTTGTGGACAAACATGATTATTGTCCTGGTGACCTTCAGGGTCTCATACACAGGTTTCACATCCAGTCAATGAGTGCTCCACTCAACCAGTTTCCTTTAGAAAGTCAGATCGGTCCATAAAATGGCTCTTGGCTGAAGCTCTGTGTGTGATGTGGGCAGAGATGGCCATATCAGAGAGGTTGGCACTTGGGACTTTGAATTGCTTAGTTCAACCCACAGGCCTGGAAAAGTAATGCACCTTTGCAAATGAACAGCCTTTCCCAGCTCGTGGTTTTCTGCTTGTCTTTCCTGTAAATGTAAATCAGCATTAAAAAGGAGGGAGCATTAAAAAGGAGGGAGGATCTGACCCTCAGTGTTTACACTCCTGTGTAGTACAAGATGCATTTTAGAAGAGAGAAGGGCAAACCTCAAGTGATTTGAGGTTTACATTAGTGTGCCAAAGCAGCACTATTAATCGGCATCTTCTGCGCACTCAGACCTCTTTCAGATGCAAAGCCTCTTTGGAAATATCTCCAGAGACCAGGCTTTCTTATCTCCTGTCAGGGAGTTCCCATTTTGGGTCTTGCCTGGAAATGGCCTGAGAGCAGACTCTGCTTGCTGTTTCAGTATTTCTCCTAGGTGTAAAACCACAATCCACGGAAACTAATTTGTAAAAAGAAAAAAAATTAAAATTAAAATTACAGGTGTTATTAAATGCAAAAAATGTCTTTTGCGTGATATTTTACCCACCATTTAACCTTTTTGAGAGTTTACACTTGGGTGCGTCAGTCTAATCGGGACTGTGATGTTGAGATGGGGGCGCTTGCTCTGGGGTTCTCCAGAAAGAAGTGATTGCAGCTCCCATCCTCTGAAGTCAGGCTGAGTCAGGAAACCCTCAGCTGCTCTGCAGAGGAAGCGGCCCCTCTTGGCCAGGCTCACTGCAGATGCTGCTGGCTAACAGGGCAGGGTTCCTGGAGACCAGGTTATGAAACTGAGGGATTAGAATTCTTTCCAGCACCTGTTTGCCTATGGCTTTGCTATGGAAATTAAGCTAGGAATGCATTCTATAAGTCTAGACATTGAAGTTTAAATTTACTCCATTTTGAAAATGTACAGAGAATATGAAGCTTTTTTCCCCTATTTCCTTTTCACTAAAAGGTTTTATTACTTCAGACTAATAGTGTTGTTGCCCTCAGGGAAATGCCATTATGAACCTTTTTGAGACCTGTCAGGAAGCGTACTGGAAAATCTTACTGATGGATTACCCAATGTGGACTGAGGTAGATTTATTCCCATTCATGTGAAGATGATGGGGAAGGGGGTTGAGGGGGTGTGGGTGAGGATGGGAAACACATTAGAAACTGCTTCAGTAAATGAACAGCAGCATATTAAAGAATTCTCAGTTTCTTTAATAATTGTATTATTAAGAAGAGATAATAATCAAGAAATTAAAAACCTCAAATCACTTGAGGTTTGCCCTTTTATCTTCTATTAACAATTGCATGTATGTGTATGCATATTATATACAAATAGTATAGATTACTGTATCAGTCATAATATTTGTAAGCTTAGAATCTCCCTAGGAAACAGAGCTTGAAACAGGTATTTGCAAGAAGTAGTATATTTTGAGATGTTTCAAGGAATAGTAGATCTGAAAAGGTATAGTGGCTCTTTCTAATCTAATAACTGTTTACAACATACTTCAAGAGAAAAGCAAAAGTATCTTGGAGTCAAAAGTCACTTATTTTCAAGATGAAAGACATATTATCAAATATTAATGACAATAATAATCCTGGGGTTTGCCTTCTAAATTAAGTCAACATATCCTACTCAATTTCTGAACTGAATAAAAATAGACACGGAGTAAGATATACAGATTTGAAAATATCAACTTTCTGTCTGATGGCAGTGCATTTCCTGAATTTAAACCTTAGATGCATGCATGCTCAGCTGTGTCTAACTCTTTGTGACCCCATGTACTGTAGCCTACCAGGCTCCTCTGTCCATGGAATTCTTCAGGCAGGCATGCTGCAGTGGGCTGCCATTTCCTTCTCCAAGGTATCCTGATGACCCAGGATCAAACTTGCATCTCTTGTGTCTACTGCATTGGCAGGTGGGTTCTTTACTACCTGAACTACCTGGAAGCTCTTTAATCCCAGACATACACAACTTATTCTTCCAATACTGGATATCCCTTGACAACCACAAGCTCTTTCTGTAGTGTCTGAAATAGTACCAAGCACAAAGTACACCCATGAAGTACTGAGCAAACAGAAAGTGAAAGTTGATCAGTCGTGTCCAACTCTTTGCAACCACATGAATAGTCGATGGAATTCTCTAGGCCAGAATACTGGAGTGGGTAGCCTTTCATTCCAACCCAGGGATGAAACCCAGGTCTCCTGCATTGTAGGCATATTCTTTACCAGCTGAGCAATAAGGGAAGCCTGAACAAATAAGGAGAACAAGAGTAAGAACAGGAGACAAGTTCTCTGTGCGCCACCAGGATCAAGATCAGGGAATATATGACCAAGCAAGTCAAATTTATTATTCCCACATTTAAATATTAAATATCAGTAATACGTAGGAACCATTTCTCCCACCTCAGCAATTATTAAACTATTTATAGTGTGAAAAGTATTATAGCACAATTTATTCATGTACCACAATTAATTCTTCTTGGATAGACGTATGTCTATAAAAAAATTCTAAGAAAACTCCTGATTAAAAGAATTTTTAGTGAAATTGAAAATCTGAGGAGCCTGCCTGTAAGTAAAATCATATTGCCTGAGATAAGAAAATGATGTTTCGTTGGCTATTGTTAAAACATAAAAGATTGTGGTTGCAGACACAGGAGCTGGCAAAATGCTGTAAGATATGCAGTTTATTAAATTCACTGATACTTTTGTGAGTAGAAGTGTGCGTGTGAAAGTAAATGAACTTGGTACCCACTTGATGAAGAACAGCTTGAGAGAGCATATAGAGACAAAGTACCTGAGAAAGCAAGAGCCATGAAAAGTAAGCTATCAGAGATGATCTGGAACCATGCAACGGTTTCTGCATTCTTGCAGTTAAAGAAACTGTGAATTCGAACCAAGTTAACTGAAATCTGAAAAGTGAAGGAAGTCTCCAGGTGTTATCATGTTATCAGTATTTGAGATCTGTTAACTCATTTGAATCAGTTAGTAACATAATTTAAGTTTTTTTTTCTTTTAATAAATAAGAAGGCTAAAATTGTTCAATGAGAAGCTGACTGGAGCAATCATAAGAGAAAGTTACAAAGTTTGTACTTTTAACTAAACAAAAAATTAAAAGAAATTGAAAGTAAGCATATTACACAGCAACAACACTTCAGGGTATGATCTAGCACTGAATATCCTGTAAAAGTGAAATGCACCCTTTGGTCCATTACATGCTTGATGCATGTTTAATAAGTGACGAGACATGCTGAGTGTCTGCCTCATCCTTCTACATCATGTTTATAGCAGAACCAACTTTGACATAATGAAGACTTTGTTGTTGCTGTTGTTCAGTTGCTTAATTGTGTCCAAATCTTTGCGACCACATGGACTGCAACACACCAGGCTTCCATCTTCAATCTTTCCCTGCATCACGGTATTTTCCAATGAGTCAGCTCTTCACATCAGATAGCCAAAATATTGAAGTTTCAGCTTCAGCATCAATCATTCTAGTGAATATTCAGGGTTGATTTTCACTAAGATTGACTGGTTTGATCTCCTTGCAGTCCAAGGGACTCTCAAGTGTCTTCTCCAGCATCACTTTGGAAGGCATTGATTCTTCAGCTCTCAGCCTTTTTTATTGTCCAGCTCTCACATCTGTACATGACTACTGGAAAAATCATAGCTTTGACTATAGAGATCTTTGTAGGAAAAATAACGTCTCTGCTTTTTAATACACTGTCTAGATTTGTCATTGCTTTTCTTCCAAGAAGCAAGCGTCTTTTATGAGAATTTACAACATAGTTTCTTGACTAATCCAGGTGATAGATGTGTGTGTGTGTGTGTGTGTGTGTGTGTGCGCTTATTTTACTCACTTTTGTCAAATAGTCATGGGAAGTGAAGGTGTGTAACTTATTTTTGTTCATTGATCTTAAAAACAACTCCCTGAAAGTGGACAGGGTTTTGTGGTTCAGTCTCCAAGCCATGTTCAACTCTTCAGGGCCCCATTATCTGCAGCACGCCAGGCTTCCCTGTCCCTCACCATCTCCTGGAGTCTGCCAAAGTTCATGTGCATTGAAGTGGTGTTGGACAGGAATTATTAAAAAAAAAAAAAAAAGAAGGCAAGTTCACCCTCCCCACACCTGATTTTTTTAAAAACATAAACAGTAATCCCCTGATCTATGATACCCTCATCTCCAAGTTTCGATGTCATGAAATTGAAGCTCTGCTTTTTATTTTCTTCAAATCTCCTCCTCCAGCCTGGTCCTTCTGAAGCACATTTCTACATCTTGAGAGGGAAACATTTATTACATTTTCTAAGAAATCATTTTAAAACAGTTCCCAGAATAGCATCACATTCTATTTCAAAGATGATGACCATCTAACCAAAACAAAGAGCATTCCTGGTTTTGGAGTCCAAATCTAACACTCTCCTCCAAGCTTATCCTTCAAGAAGGAAATGGTAACAGAATGTCTCAGAGAATATAAACATCTTTCTTGATTTCTGAGATGTGCAAGATATTTGTCTCAATCACTTGGAATGCTAGAATGTTTTGTCATGTCCTCTTGAAAAAACAAACCTCTACTTTGGTTAAAATAATAACACTTCAGTAATATCAAAATACTTCTTATTTCTCTGTCGAATAATGAAATTTCTCCATTTCCCCTCTCCCAACAGAATCAGTTTATACATTTCTACCTAACTGACTTCTAATGATTTGCAGTTTTGCAAAATAGAATGATATTCTTTTATGATTAAAATGTTCTTTCATATTCCTTCCAATTCATGCCACTTTATACTTTTTGCTGAAAATTAAGGCACTTTAAGAAAGAAGATTTTGACAGAGATTAAAAAAAACAACAACTAGGATTCCCTGTACCCTAATTCTCCTTTTTTCATTCCCTTAAAATAGATAATACTACCTCTTTTATTGTAAGTAAAATAGCATTAAAGATTAAAAAAAAAAGAATATTATGATAGGAAAAGATGGGAGGGAAGAGACAAAAAGGGAATAAAAGAGAGATATAAATCCCTTCCCTGTCTCATATTTGGTTCAAGGACAGACTTTAAAATATATGTAGAAAATGATTCTTTGATTTTGAGTGTAGGAATTTCAAGACACATACTAAAGAATCAGTTAGACTGCTTTACTTATTCTACTGATATTTATAGATGAATGGACATGAGAGAGACCTGTGGTTTCTGATCTTCAATATATCAATCTGTGAAATAGATAAAATAACAGTATTTTTCTAATTTGTGTGTGATTTATAGATGTATTTCTAGCATGTTTACAGTACATGGCCCATGACAGTTATGTAATAACTATCTGTGAAATTAATAAAACAATTTCATGTATTTCAAATGCTGGCACAAGGAAGACATTCCCTAAATTATGGGTACATTTAACATTGATTTTTGTGTTTTTACAAAATGATGAGTCCTGGGGCTGCTCATCCTTCATTATAGGTTTTCCTGAGCTTGTCGGTACAATAATCACATTGTATTGGGGATCATTATGTGTGTATGGCTTGCAGATCACTTTAACATTACAGGAAAGACCCCTATCACCAACATCTCCACCTCCATCTCATATCCTTCAACTGGCTGACAATTCACCTCGGTGTGGAAAAAGCTGGTGATCAAAACTCATTTCTGAAAGGCTGTGTGACTCATCTACTTACCTCAATGTTTATACATACACGGATTGAACCTGTCTCACACCCTTAAGTAGGTAAGCTAAATGCAAGCACCATCCTGAGGTGAAGATGTGCTTATGGACAATATGAGAATTGCAGTCATGTTACTGACTCCCCTTTGGCCAAGACAGTGGGAGAGTTGACATGAGAACTGGGCTTAGTTGTTGAGGAGAAAATACAGAAGAAAACAGCGAAGTCAGCTGTGAGGAGACATATTCTGAAAATGAGCGCTGTGATATGGAATGGCAGTTGAATTAACTTGTTCTATCAGTCCAGAGCTGTGGATCCAGTGGGAACGAATGCAGTGATGGGTCACTTCAGAAGGTATGTGTTCTAGTATTCTTTGGTCCAACACAGGTTTGGAAGGATGTCTACAGCTTTTTGTTGTTGTTCAGTCACTGAGTCACGTCTGACTCTTTGTGACCCCATGGACTGCAGCATGTCAGACTTCCCTGTCCTTCACTATCTCCCAAAGTTTGCTCAAACTCATGTCCATTGAGTTGGTATGCCATCCAAAAACCATCTCATCCTCTACAGCTTACAAGAAAGCAAGTAGAAGACACTGGACATCTTCAGCAGAAACCTGTGTAACAAGATCCAGCTGGTGATCGATGTTTTCAGCCCAAAGCATGGAAGCATCTTGGGCACGCCACGCACACCTAGAAACAGTGTCCATTATGGAGGAATGGCGGAGGCATGGTGGCTGCAGGCATGAAGTCAGAAGACACTTGCTTCTTGGCAGGAAAGCGATGACAGACCTAGACAGTGTGTTGAAAAGCAGAGACATTACTCTGCTGACAAAGGTCCATATAGTCAAGGCTGTGGTCTTCCCAGTGGTCACATAGCGTTGTGAGAACTGGGACTGTAAAAGCAGAACACCAAAGAATTGATGCCTTCTGACTGTGGTGTTGGAGAAGACTTCTGAATGTTCTTTGGACAGCAAGGAGATTAAGCCAGTCAATCTTAAGGGAAATAATCCCTGAACATTCACTGGAAGGACTGATGCTGAAGCTGAAGGTCCAGTATTTTGGTCATCTGATGTGAACAGACTCATTGGAAAAGTCCCTGATGCTGGAAAAGATAGAGGGCCAAAGGAGAAGAGGGCATCAGAGGATGAGATGGCTGTATGCCATCACCAATGTAGTGAACATGCACTTGGGCACACTCTGGGAGATGGTGAGGGACAGGAAGCCTGGCATGCTGCAGTCCATGGGGTCACAAAGAGTCGGACACCACTGGGCGGCTGAACAACAACAACAGCAAAGTCATAGAAACAGTAATAGCTCTTATAAGCCTCCTTCCTTTCCACTAAATATGCTCATCATTCAGGGATATGTGTGACATTAGAAACTGCTTCTGGTGGAATATTGTAGTATTCCAAAGCATACTGCAGCATAACCAGATGGTAATCCTTCCTTCCTTCCTCTTCTGCTCTCCCTCTCTTTCTCTCTCTCTGCCGTCTTCCCTCCCTCTTTCCCTCTTTATTTTCCTTCCTTCTCACTAAAACAATTTTTTTTCTGACATTACAGTTGTCTGGCTAACATTTTGGGACTCTGATTCCAAACCACACAGATGCTTAAAGGAAATCCCCCCCACCAATTTCTGAGTGGAACTGATACAGTAAGAAATAAAATAAAAAAAAAAAAAAGTAA